>JAVXUO010001304.1:0-355917 GCA_033065855.1 Escallonia rubra | reverse complement strand
CAAGCAGATTGGAGCAATTCCGTCTTAAGAACACCTTTAATACCCTAAATCGATCATGTAAGTTCACAAAATCTATTCCTTGTTTTGTTTGTAATCGATAGTTGTGATGAATATTGCGTTTTATATATGTATGCTTTTGTTCATGTGCAAGCATTTGTAAAATCCGATTCCGTATATGTATATATATCTATTATACATATGAGTATATATGCTAACATTGTATGCATTTTTTGCATGTGCTTGCGTTATATGTAATATGCATGTGCTAGCTTTTGTTTGTAATCGATAGCTGTGATGAATATTGCATTTTATATATGTAAGTTTTTGTTCATGTGCTAGCGTTTGTAAAATCCGATTCCGTATATGTATATATATCTATTATACATATGAATACATATGTAACATTGTATGCATTATGCATGTACTTGCGTTATATGTATTATGCATGTGGTAGCGTCGTATTTTTGCGAGCGATTATCAAAATCCAAAACGTAAAATTCAAATTGAGAAGGTTTTTCCATAATTTTAGTTGCAAAAAATGGAATTTAACCCTGGACTAGAAGACCCATCCGTGTTATACGACCAAGCCAACCATATCAGTACGCTCATATGGGATGGTGGAGTAAGATACATTATTTATCAACTTTCTTATTCTTACGAACGTTGTATGTACCGTTTGTTTTGCTTAAATTGTATTTATTAATTCGTAAGAAAGAGAACTTCTCAACACCGTAGAAGTATCTCGTGAGTTCACATCGTGGAAACTGAACACCGCCCAGAAGAGAATACTGCGTGGAATTGGGTTTGGGATTTTCACGCATGGGCAGATATTTCAACAGCTTGACCGGGCCTTGATAGGTGCCTTTGTTGAGAGGTGGAGAAGTGAAACGAATACGTTTCACTTCCCGCTCGGAGAGACGACAATTACCCTAGAAGATGTAGGGTTCATCTTAGGGTTACCGGTGACGAGGCGGCCGGTAATTGCTCCTTCGTCAGAAGCAACGAATAAGAAAACCGCTCGGGACTTCTTAACTTCAATACCCCAGGATCAATTTAGCAGTGGTGGTATCAAGTTGAAGTGGTTGGTAGATACCTACGGGGTTTTGCCGGAAAAACTATACGGGCCGTGACCTTGTGCTGTACACACAAGCCTTCGTCTGGTGGGTGATGGGGGCAATATTATTCCCAACGACCTCGAAGAACAAGGTTAGCGTGAGATATTTACCGTTGTTGGGTAACCTGGCTGAGGTTGGAGATTATGCATGGGGTGCAGCGGTTCTTTCGTATCTGTACCGAGCATTGCACAAGGCAACGAGACCCGACTCCAAAGCCATATGTGCATGTCTCTTGCTATTGCAGGTATATCATATAAATCCTGTCTTCGTTATTGTTTCTTTTGTTTTTGCTTTTGTTGAATCGACGATATAAATATAATTTGCCCATGTTCTCAGTTGTGGTCTTATGAACACCTTGCTCCCGGTGCACCAACGCGTAAGGATGGAACCGATAGAGTGTGGCCTCGGTTGCGTGCTTGGGAGTACAACCGGAAGGAGAGTTGATCCCCATCACAACATCACGTACTATCAAGGGGAGTTTGACCGTCTATCTCCGGGCCAAATGCGTTGGGCACCGTACATACGTTTGGCGCGACGGGTAGAAGAGTCGTTCGTCTTCACGCTCTCCGGGTTGCAGCGCACACCCCTCATCCACTTCGAGGTCGCAGAGTGGCCGCTGCCAGACCGAGCAATGCGCTATTTTGAGTTGGAGCAGGGTTTGCCAGTCGGTGCCCCAGATATGAGGGTTAATAGGGACCCACCGGATGTCGGGCGGTTTGGCAAGGCCAATGCGCAAGAATTGTGCGCGGCCGAACTAGAGCTTTGGACTTCTTGGCAGGACACACTGGCGGCCATCATCTCGGAGCCAGACCTCGTTATCAGCATCGAACAGTACGATGAGTGGTACTACCGCATCATGCGGAGGAGAGTAGCCCCAGTGAACTTTGAACGCGGGGAGAGGTATGCGCCTAGGGGTCAGATCGACGAGCGTATGGCATACAATCTCGTAAGTTGCCCAACTAGTCTGACTTGTTTTGAATTTGTTGAATATAAATGTCTGATTAAAGTTGCACATTTGTTATCTCTTTGGATGTAGGTTAATGCCTCGCTTGCATTCTTCCAGAAGTTGAGTGAGCGGAAGGATCTGGTGAGCGCAATGGGCGAGGATCTTTGCCAACAGGCTGCTGCACTGGCTTCAGGCTGCAGGAATTTTGTGCGCCAAGCATCGGGACAATCTTCGGTCGACAGCCCGGGAATGGGTTGTACGGGCGTCAGCCCGTATTACGTTGATCCCTCCGGGCAAGCTTCAGGGGTGAGCCAGGGAGCTGGTGGTCCTCTGTACCGGGGATGGGACATGCTCAAGCGTCGTGGGCTGATTACAGCGGCCCGACCTTCAATTTGTTCCCGGAACCCTAACCCCTCTCTCAGAGTCAAGTCACGCAAGACTGGCCTTAAGGTTTCAACGAGGCACTGCCCATTGTCCCATGGACGGGACCACTTGGCGCCCCCGAAGGGCAATATTCGCCCGCGGAAGAAATGGCCGGCGAGATATCAGCCGGCCGGGGCCCCCGAAGGCAATTATCAGCCGGCCGATCCGTTGGTTGGAGGCCAATTTCTTCTATTGCTCTTGCCCCCCGGCGGAGGGCAAGAGCAACCGGTCGACCCCCGAGGGCAATATCTGAAAGGGCATCCAGCCAGGCCCCTGAAGCCGCATAAACATGACCTAATCCGAGCCCGTTATTTAGCGGGCCCCCCCCCCGCACGGAGTGTTGTATGATGTGGATCACCCGCATGGCTTGGATTACAATGCCTCGTGGAGAGAACTGTCCTCGCTGGCGCCGGGAACTTGGTTAGACAACTTTGTCATCTCGCACTACGTGCAAATTCTGAGGCAAAAGGGTCGGGAGCAGCCTAACTACGGTCCGTGCATTTTTATCTTCGATGCTTACTTTCATGGCATCCTAGTACAAGAGTATAACGACTGGGACAAATCAAGGAAGGCGAGAAAGGGGAGAGCCCTGCCCTAGTGAGCGCAAGTGTGGCGGACGTGTTTCTAATCCCATTTATAGTGAATGCCCACTGGTACTTGGTTTGCTATGAACCGGTAGCGAAGACTGTATCAGTCCTCGACAGTCTCTACGATGATACCTCCGTGATGGGTGTGATTGAAATGTACCAAGGCTTAGGCCAGTTGGATGCCATGGTAAGATCATGTTTACTTCTTATTGTAACTTGCATATTGTAGAACTGATTAATCTTATTATGTTTAATGTTTAATGCTTATTATGTTTCTCGCAGAATCTATTTGCTACCATGGTCAATGGTAAGTGTCGAGAGAGGGCACCGGTCAGGCAGAAGGTTGTTTTCCGATTGAAGAGGAGTAGGCCCAAGCAATTTAATTCCTCGGACTGCGGCGTCTTCGTCTGCATGTACATGGATTACATCTGTCGGTCTGAGAGCCTCAAGAATACGGTCTGAAGCCAAGAATGCATAGACTGCTTTAGGTATAGGATGGCTTGGCAAATTATCAATGGCCGGCCTAGAGCTATTAGATTTATTGTAAATCCGTGTAACGAGGGGGATCCCGCAGGGGCTGAGGGCCCCAGTTGACAATGTTTTCTTATAATAACATTATATTCACTTTTTTAATTATCCTTATCGTTGAATCTTATCGTTGAATGCGATTGATGATTTCATTTTTGTTGACTGAGATGTGATCCGTGTTGAATGCGATTGATTTGATTCACTGATATCGTTGTGTTGTTGATTTGAGTGTTTGATTTGTTCTGTGTGATTTGCTTTGACCAGGGGGAAACAAAGTGTAAAAACCAAGTGTTTGGACACTGTGTTTCTGTTGGGCTGTCCGCTATACTATATAGCGGACATAGATAGGACCAAAAAAAAACTAAGTGTTTGTTGGAGACTCTCTTCCTTCTGCGGGACTGTCCGCTATATCGTATCACGGACATAGATAGGACCAAAAAAAAACCAAAGTGTTTGTTGGAGACTCTCTTCCTTCTGCGGGACTGTCCGCTATATCGTATCGCGGACATAGATAGGACCAATAAAAAAAAACTAAGTGTTGGAGACTATCTTTCTTCTGCGGGACTGTCCGCTATATAGTATAGCGGACATAGATAGGACCAATAAAAAAAAACTAAGTGTTGGAGACTATCTTCCTTCTGCGGGACTGTCCCCTATATCGTATCGCGGACATAGATAGGACCAATAAAAAAAATAAGTGTTGGAGACTCTCTTCCTTCTGCGGGACTGTCCGCTATATCGTATCGCGGACATAGATAGGACCAATAAAAAAAACTAAGTGTTGGAGACTCTCTTCCTTCTGCGGGACTGTTCGCTATATCGTATCGCGGACATAGATAGGACCAATAAAAAAAACTAAGTGTTGGAGACTCTCTTCCTTCTACGGGACTGTCCGGTATATCGTATCGCGGACATAGATAAGACCAAAAAAATCGGAGACTGACCTTCTGTTAGGCTGTCCGCTTTACTAGATAACGGACATACATAGGACAAAAGAAAAACCAAGGTTTGGAAACTGTGATTCTGCGGTGCCGTCCGCTTTATTGTATGGCGGATGTAGTTAGAAACATAAATTCCCAACATTTTACATGCTTCAAAAGATGGGTTTCGCTAATTAGAATGACATGTGGATAAGTGCCAGTTGGAATGAAATCCAAACATGCAGTAGGAAGAGATATATATATATCACTCTTCATTTGACATATACTCATCAGATAAGTACTGATCATTGGTTAAAATATTGTTTCTCTCGTTTGATTTGAGGTGCCTCCTACTAGCCTCGGCCATTTCTTCCGCAAGTTGAAGCATGTAAAATCGTTTTCTACGCAGCAACATCCGGTTATTCTCCATACGAATTCGGCGCACAGCTTTCTTACACTGCTTAACATTACGCCTCGACATACTAAGTGAACGATGTTGGGGCACAGGTGCCCTCAGCGTGGTGAGATCTTGGTGTAGTGCTTCTGATTCCTTAACTCGATATGCCCATTCTCTCCATAAACCGCAATAATACTCTCTCGGATCCGTGTACTTCACTTCTTTGTAGTCGTCGTTCCTTGCACACAACAACCACACAGTCTCACGTCCCACAGACTAGAACTCCCAGGAACTCCTGCCATTTAACTTAGGTACATCTAATGCGATGAGCATGGCTAACATATATAAATAAGCCCACACACACATACACAATATATTGGTGTGATAGCTACACAATAGCCCGCCCATCTCTGGTGACAAGACAAGTCTCTGGACATTGACACCCTGCTTAATTGGTAGTTGGAGACAATAGAATGCCCGTGTCATAAAGTTGACAAGTCTTTGGTGACAAGACAAGTCTCTAGTCTATTGCAGAGGCTTGTCACATCTCATAAAGTTGAACCTGTAGCATCTCATAAAGTGGTCCCGTTTCAAAGTATATATAAGTACATGCATTGCACCGAAGGGCAAATGGCATAGAGTGATATACTCCCAATTTCATAATAACTCTGGAAATGTCATATACTCCACGAGATATTTTTGAAGCAATGGGTCGTTACTGGGCGGGCGAAGATGAATTTCACTATTCTTTGCGTCCAAGTTTGCGTTACTCATCAAGCTATGTTAATACATTACCTGCAGAATGGTCTTATCGGATGAATGACTATGAGGTCTTAGTAGCTGATTCACGGCGCATGAATATACCCATACCTCGACAAAAGGCAATCAACATGCCTCGAATTACACACATGGAGCTTGAAAGAGCACTGCATTGAATACGTGAAGAAAATAATAGAATGAGAGTTCGTCAAAGTAGGCATAACTTACGTCGTATGGCACGTGACGCACGTGAAGATGGCAACAACAATGAAGCACAACTATACTGGAACATGAGCTTCGAACTAGGATCTGTTTCCGATGCTCCAGTTTCAGATGAAGATGACTGAAGATCGAGTTCTTCTAAGGCTATAAGGCCTCCACTTAGGCCGGGGTTCGGAAAGGTCGAAACTAAGTGTCTGGGTCGTGCCAACCATTTTCTGGTCCAAGTTGCAGACAATGATCTGCACCACTATGACGTGAGATCCTCAGCTGTGCACCTATTGTTTGTGTGTGGGTTTCCGTGGTGCGTGGATGTATTACGATAATACTTCCTCGCTAATCATGTATTGTGTTAGAGACTTTCTTTCTGTGGTGCCGTCCGCTTTATAGTATGGCGGATGTGGATAGAAACAAAAAAAACTCTCATACGGTGTCGTCCGCTCTACTATATAGCGGACGGCCAAGCAGAAAGACAGATCGCCAACACTTGGTTTTTTCTCTCCTACGTCCGCTATATAGTATAGCGGATAGCCCCGCAGAAAAAAAGTCTCCGACACTTAGTTTTTTTTCTCTCATATCTATGTCCGCTATATAGTATAGCGGACAGCCTCGCAGAATACATGACCAAGCAGAAATGTGCACAGCTGAGGATCTTACGTCATAGTGGTGCAGATCATTGTCTGCAACGTGGACCAGAAAATGGTTGGCACGAACCAGACACTTATTTTCGACCATCCCGAACCCCAGCCTAAGCGGAGGCCTTATGTCCGCTATATAGTAGAGCTAGACTTTGGTGTCCGCTATATAGTAGAGCTAGACATTATAGCGTAATGCAATTTTAATAAATTGGAATAAATTGGCGCCCGAAGACTTGTTTTAGCGACATTGTAGCATAATGCTGTTTTAATAAATTGGCACCCGAAGACTTGTTTTAGCGACGGAATCAATAATCTCAATATCGATAAACAATAACTTACGTCCGATTCACAATCAACGATCTCAATATATCGACGGAATCTCAAACGGCACAATTAAGTGAGAAAAAATTCGGAAAAATAATGAACATGAACATAAATTTATTTTATTCATAATAAACATAATTTAGGGTTAACATTGGGGGAAAAAACTTTTTTCACAAGTGCTCCGATCAAATATAAAAACTTGAAAATCCCACCATCCAATGTGTTCAAATACTACAAAGTCCCCGAGTTCGAGGCCATGCTGGCGCACGAATTCGTTCCAACCCTCTACGAATTGCTTTTTTTGGGGTCGGTCGGGCTTCAGCTTGATTCCAACATGCCATGCCCCTTTGTGGCTAATTAATCTTGAAGTGTCATAAATTGTGGTAAGTTGATTGGTAAAGGCTTCCGGTATATCCTAACATATTCACAATACAAAAAATAGGTTAGTTTTTAACCAAAAGATCAAACTTTTAACACACACGAAAACACAGAGAAAAGGGATGGCCTACAAGTTAATTCTCAAATCCAGGCATCATGACCTTGAAGAAGTGTCTGCCTGCCAGGTGCAAGTTGCCAATAAATTCGCCGCTGCTCGCCAATCCAGAAGCCATCGAGGTATGGGAATGTCGCTGAAGGCGCCGCGGCATTGAGGGGAGGTGGGTGGTGTCGCCGGAGATGTGGGTCACCGGAGATGTGGGTCGCCGTAGATGGGGTAGCGGCTTGGGTTAAATGTTCGAGACAGAGAGAGAAACGGATGGATTGATAAAGATGATTGCCCGATCTGATTAATATATATAATAGGATAGAGTCATCCGCTACATTGTATAGCGGACATAAAAGAAAACCAAAAGTTTTTCTGCGATGCCGTGCGCTACATTGTATAACGGACATAAAAGAAAACCAAAAGTTTTTTCTGCGATTCCATCCGTTATATTGTGCAGCAGACACGAAGAACAAAACAAATTAGTGTTCTGCATATCCGTCCGCTACATTGTATAGCGGACATAAATACACCTGCAGACTCTGTAGATCCATCCGCTACATAGTGTAGCGGACGAGGCAAACAAAAATAAAAAATAAAACTTAAGACTTAGATTTGTGGCCTCTCATAGGTCAATCAGAAAAAAAAAATCCAGTATTCAGTCAAATAATTATTAGAAAAAAATTACAAAAACTTATTACAAATGTCAAACAGACTTGATGGCTTATACAAAAAATTAAAGGTCCACTGCAGCTTGTTCGTCCTCATCTTCGGCGTCATCTTCTTCCCCGTCTTGCAAACCCCCTGAACTTATCCCCAGTGCCTTGTAATGGTTCTGCTTTTCGTGGTCAGTCATTTTGTTGCACAATGCACACCTTCGCAGCTTTTTAGGTTGAGTTGCCGTTTCAATAGAGCTTTTCATCCGCGTAGATCTCTTGCGGCCTTTCATTTGCGATATAATTGGATCCAACGGCCAGATATCATTGTCGTCTTCCTCCCCCGGCTCATCATCTTCTGATCCCGTCGTAGGCTCGGTGTCAACTGCATTGGTGACGGAAGCTGCTTCCAACTGGTCGACGATGGGCTCTTGCTGCTGAGCTACCTCGAGGAGATGTTTATAACCGACCATTGTAGCAGCAGCCTTTACGGACAAACGGGTGAACATCGTCACCAGATGATTATACCGCAACATCTCTGATTCTTCAAAGTCAGTATACGGGTGCTCTGGAAAGGCAATGGTACCGTGCAACCTGTTAGCACCTTTCGTCCACCGTGGCAAGACGTATTTATCGGGGATTGTCCTGATATTCTTCTGGGTGAAAAATCGCAGAATGTGTCTACACAGGATGCCATGGAACTCAAACTTCTTGCAAACACATGTCACCGAGTCCGTCAATGTGTAGTGTCTCACCGTATATATTATGCGCAGCTTCTCAGGAACGAGGTCATTCACGAGCGAATAAACCTTGTACTCACGCGTAGACTTTTCGGCCACCTTGTTTATACAGTATCGTCCCAATTTTTGCAGCTCTACTTGGTATAGCAAGAAGATCTCTTTCGTATAGACTTTGGCACCGTTCAGCTCCAACGGGGTCTCAAGCAACATTCTCCTCTATTTGTACGTGGTTGCAAAGTCTACAGCTCTTTCTTTCACGAACAACGACGCAACCGCTTTCTGTGCGGATGTGACGAAACTCTTCAAATTGGTAGCTGTACCCACGTAACTATCGACCGTGGCATTCATAGATTCACTCATGCCCGTCGTTTTCGTGCCCGTAGAAAAATGCATCCTCGTGTAAACGCCAATCCATTGCTCTTTGAGCTCGTACAAGTGCTGGAGCCACCCGTTGTCTTGCAATGAGTAATCCTCAACAAGATTTTCCCACCTCTCCTTAAATTCCTCAATCGTTAACGACTTGCTAACGCACGTGTTAAAATCCTGTTTAAAGTCTGAAAACTTTACGTACACGTGATGCAAACGTTCGAGGTATTTGTTGCTTATGTGCCAAGTGCACAAGTTAGGTCGAGTATCTGGGAAGACGGTGGCAATAGCCTTCTTCATTGCCAAATCTTGATCGGTGATGATAACGTTGGGTGCTTTGAAGTTCATGGCTTCCAGCCACGCCCTAAACAACCATTCAAAAGAACTCTCGCTCTCGTCCCTTAACAAAGCGAACCCGAACATGATGGAGTGATAATGATGATTGACCCCCGTGAAAGGGGCAAACGGCATCGAGTACTTGTTGGTACGGTATGTGGTGTCGAAAGTCACGACATCCCCAAAATGCTTATAAGCAAGCCTCGAACGATCGTCGACCCAAAAAATTGTGCTAACTCGATGCTCGTCGTCAAGTTTATAATCGAAGGTAAACTGCGGGTCATCTATCTGCATCCGTTTCAATAGGCTCATTGTTGCTTGAGCATCACTGAGGTCATTCGCGGTTCGTCTATGGGTTCGGACCGCGTTACGAACGTCTATCGTGTTAAAGTTTAAATTTTGAATTCCCCCGGCCTGTTCAGCAAGAACATTAATCATGTCGGTAGGTCATAGCCGCGCATCGCTCATTGTGTGAATGAGGCTCCTCGCGACCTTACCCATCTTCTTGTGTTGATGCATCTGACTCACCTTAGAAGGGGTTACTAACGGGTGATTGTGTGCCAGTTCCAAGCTGGTAATAAGCCAATGATTTTGCTTGGCTTTATAGCTTACGAACATCTTGACCTAGCAATTCGTTCGAGCAAAGCAGTCCCGTCTTCTGCGCGAATATCATATTTCGTCATCACTGTCATCGTTGCCTACGCGTGTCTCATTTTGCACTGGGTTTCTGCCCCTATGGCACTCGTATAAGCGAGAGCATATCTTTTTCGTTACGTTGCTCGTTCTTGTAGTCTTTATTCTAATGCCAAATCCAACCCTCAATGAATACGCTCGAAAACATTCTCCAGCTTCTTCCAATGTTTGAAAGGTTCGTCCTAGATACGGATCACTAGCATCTACGGGGGTGTTGGAGCTCGACACGAAATCAGACATTGTGAAACAAGACCTATGTAGAAATATAGACTACGCTTAACAATCAAATGACATTTTCAACTGAAAATATTACCTAAAAATTATCTTGACGAATAGACCAATTTAGGATGACAAATATACCATATACATAATCTCAAAAGTCTCCCATTTTGCTAATTATAGATTTATTGAACATAACAAATTAAAATTACTAAGATAAATAGACAAATTCATCATGCCAAAATACAACAAACGTATCTCAAAAAATTTGAATTTAAATAGGATAGATGTGCCGAAGTTAGCGCCCCTCAAAAAAATCAAAATTAACTACAATAAACTTCTTTAAAGTTAACAAATTAATTTCTAGAACATCACAAGTTGATGAATAGAGTGACAAATTTCTTGAACATCAACAAAAATCTGTACTTTTTTGTCCAAAAAAATATATATATATTTTATCAGTCATTCCACCTAGAAAATATTTGATATCAGAAACTTACCTTGCTTAACTGAAGATTGAAGCAAGTGATACTCGAAGCTTGAGGGAAGCCGAAAATGGAAGCAAGTGAATCCGAAGGAGAAGAAATTTTTGCCGAAAGAGCTGAGAATTAGGGAACTTTAGGGTATACGGGAAATAATGTCCGCGATACTGTATAGCGGAAATTATTCCCGACACTCTGACACGTGTAGAAATAAACTCCCTGAAATAAAGTCCTAACCGGACCTGACAGGTGTCAGCCTAGGGGACGTCCGCGACACTGTATAACGGATGCCTTTTTTGATGTCCCGTGTCAGGGCTTCAATGTCGTCCGGGATACAGTATACCGGACGGTGCGGAGGGGCAAAAAGGTAAAGTGTCAGCCTAGGGGACGTCCGCTATACAGTGTAGCGGACGTCTTTTTGTTGTCTCCCATCAGGACTTTAATGCCGTCCGCTATATAGTGTAGCGGACAGGCACGGAGGGGCAAAAAGGTAAAAGAGTCAATCCGCGACACTGTATGGTGGACGACTGACAGTTTTCGAAAAAGGCACGATCTGGGCCGTCCATCTTTCAAGATGGACGGTCAGATCGCGCTTGCAACTTCTCCTATTTTGCTAGCGCTCTCAACGGATCAGTTCCCTATATATATATATATATATATATATATATATTGAATGGAGTAATTTCTAGCATTATATGCTCATCATATAGAGGAGGATGGCGGTCTATAGAAAGTTCAAGTTCTGTTTGGTGTGAAATTTCTTCCTCAAAATTCAAGTCGAACTCGTCAAAATTCAAATGGATCTCAAGTTTTGATCTTCATTAATTCAATAGTGTATCAAGTTTCTTCATTCACAGTCAAGAGTGTACCAAGTTTATTCATCCAATTCAAGTGGGTCTTAAGTTTCATCTTCTAAATTATGGTGGTACATCGAGACTGCTATTTCATATTGTGTTAGAACTCCGATATGCTTTGGAGAATCGAAGTGGATGAAAGTTACTACTAAACTTATGTTTGAGGAGATTCAAGAGCCAAAAATTGCTTATCATATTGGCAAAATTCACACAATACAAAAAAGTTTTAGAGAGAGAAGCTCCACCTTCTCTCTAAAACTTCCGGGCACGATGCCACCGGCAAATGTTACATGACGATCGACGCGTCTTCGGGAAGCACCTAAACATGCTTTCGCAGGGGATTTTGTAGGGAAAGATTAGGAAAAACACATGGATACACAAATCCAACGACACAAATGAAGAATGTTACAATAGCATTGGACTCCAACAAATTCTCGGACGTTGGAGATGTACGACCGGAGGTCGTAATGGAATCAAGTGCTGATTTCGATGAAGAAAATCTACTACGGGAATAGATTTTGAAGTTAAAGCATAGAATGGATGAACTGGAAAGAGAAAATGAGGATCTGCGTCAAGAATTAAAGAAAGATTGGGAGGATGGAAGACCAAGATCTCCTATCCAAGAATGAACTACATTAATGGCGGTAACCGTCACCAACCGATTGGGGGGGCGTGAACAGACGAAAGAGGTGGAAGGCAACACGCGTGAAACTGATCAAAGGGGTATTAAAGCTGATGTGGCAAATCTGACGATTGAAACAAGGCAACAAAGTGCAAATAGAGATATTAACTCTCTATTTAAAAATAGAAAATAGGAAATAAGGATCTCTTTCCACCGCAACCCTCTGGAAAACAAACAGAATTAAAACACAAAATAGGCAGCAGAATCTCCAATCGAAGCCTACATATGCCTCTATAATAGCACCGAATAGAGAATGCACTTTGGAAAACACGCTTGATTATGTTGAACCACAGAGAATCAATGGAAAATTGGGAGTGGAGTATACAACAGAAGATGTAGAAGAAGAAATTCAAGCGTGGCAAAATACACTAATGGTCTATGTTCTGGGAGCAAGACCACCTGTGCGTGTAATGAGAGGATTTCTTGATCGAAAATGGAAGAAGCTTGGACAATTCTCAAAAGTCTATTAAAACCTGGCATCTTTCTAGTACGTTTTGATTCAACTGCTGCTTGTGATCATATATTAGACAGTGGTCCATGGTTTTTTTATAACAAGCATGTGATTGTAAAACCATGGAATGCATCGATGTCGGTGGAAAAAGATGATTTGAATTCAGTCCCTGTCTGGATTAAGTTGCCATTCCTACCACTAAAATTATGGTCAAAATCAATGTTAAGTAGGATAGTAAGTACAATTGGGAAGCCATTGTTTATGGACCAAGTCACAGCGTCCAAAGAAAAAGTGTCATGTGCTAGAGTTTGTGTTGAAATCAATTGTGAGAATCAGTTACCTGAAGTAATTCCTTTGAAGGGGCCAAGAGATAAAATTGTATATCAGAAGGTAGAATATGAGTGGCTGCCAACAAGGTGTTCTATGTGTAATATTTTTGGACATCAGGAAATAAGATGTGTTAAGAAAAAACAAATGCAACAGAAATGGGTGAAGAAAAATGTAGACACTCAAGTGGAAGAAAAGATTAGCCCTAATGATGATAGCATGATGGCTAATTTGGATAAAGGAATCACTGATATACAAGGGGAACTTTCTGCTTGGCAGCAGGTCAGCAAGAAAAAGTCCAAGGAATAGTGAAGAAAAAAAACCAAAAGAGAGCTTGAGGAATGAAAATAGCTTTATGGCACTAACAAATTTGGAGAATACTGAAGGGAGTCTGAATATCATAGAAATTGAGCCTGAAGTGAATGTGAATATCATGGAGATTGTACCTGAGCATTCCCAGAGGAATAAGAAAAGCAAGGGGGATACCAGTAGAGGCAAGAATTCCAAATTAAAATGACAGTCATATCAAGCTAAAACATAAGGGGACTGAATGATCCCCGAAGACACTATGAAGTGAAAAAGACACTAAAGAGACATGCAGTTGAGATTGTTGAACTATTGGAGACAAGAGTAAGAATAGAAAATATACCCCCTATTACTAAAAATTGGAGTCAGGATTGGGAATTTATCAATAATGAAAACAAAAAAAGGGTCTCAAGAATATGGATGGGTTGGAACATCACAAAGGTCAGAGTGAATGTGATTAAAGCATCAACACAACATATTACAGGGATAGTGAAGCCAGTGAATCAAGATCGGGAATTCTTTCTGACCTTTGTATATGGGAATAATAATGTAGCAAAAAGAAGAGCATTATGGGAATGCGTATGCAATGAGGCCAGACAGATTAGTCATAGACCATGGATTGTGGTGGGGGACTTTAATATGGTCAGATTTGAAGCAGAAAAGCAAGGGGGAAATGGACTATGCAGACAGGATGTAGAGGACTTTAATCAGTGCATCTATACTTGCCAGCTAGAAGATTTACCAACTTCTGGATTATTTTTTACTTGGTGTAACAAGAGAGAAGAAAACCTTATAATGTGTAGACTGGACAGAGCTATGCAGAATGAAGGTTGGTTGGAAAAATTTCCTAACACTCAGGTAGAAGCTCATGAACCAGAAGTCTCTGATCACTCCATGTTATTGATGTGGGTGGCTAGCAACTGTCAAAAGAGAAAGAAATCATTCAAAATTTTCAACTTCTTGATGAAGCATACAACATTCAAGCAGATTCTACAGTCTGTATGGAAGGAAAAGGTGGAAGGTAAAGCATGTTATCAACTAAGTACAAAGCTAAGGAGGCTGAAAACTGCTTTAAAAAGTTAAATCATGAACACTATAGTCATATTTCATAAAGGACTGGTGCAAAATTTCAGGAACTACAGGAAATTCAGAAAAAGATTCTGCAACAGCAAGATCAAAGTCTGCTCAAACAGGAAAAAGAAGTCCATGAGCAATACTACCATTTATTACAAGCTGAAGAGGCTTTTTTCTATCAAAAAGCTAAAGTAAAGGAGCTGAAGCTAGGGGATGGGAATACAGCTTACTTCCACAAAAAAGTACAGATCAACAGATCACACAACAAAATTTTATCTATCAAAATAGTGGATAAAGAGCAAGTTACAGGGGAACAAGAAGTTCATCAAGTTGTCATTAACCACTTCTCTGAATTCTTAGGCACTCATGTGGTATGGCAAGAAGAAACAAGAGCTAGACTGGATGCTATTATCAAGAATAAAGTGGCTACACAAGATCAAACAATGCTTGAAGAGAGTATAAGTGATCAGGAAATACAAGAGGCCATGTTCTCACTAAAATCTAATAAAGTTCCTGGATCTGATGGATCTAGTGCATAATTCTTCCAACAAAACTGGGAAGTGGTGGGAAGGGAGGTCACAGCTGTTATCAAGGAAATGTTTAATCATCATGCATGTATCAAAGATTTTAATAGCACAATACTAGCTCTAATTCCTAAAATCCCTTGTCCAAGTACAATGAAAGAGTTTAGGCCTATGGCATGTTGTAATGTTATATACAGATGTGCATCAAAAATACTTTGCACAAGAATTAAGAGAGTACTTCCCATGCTTATATCAAAAAGACAATCAGCCTTTGTGGAGAAGAGAAATATAGCTCACAACATACTCTTAATGCAAGAATTAGTGAAAACTACCACAGCAGTGGGGGGAAGCCTAGATGTGTGATCAAGGTAGATATACAGAAGGCATATGATTCAGTGGGTTGGGACTTCTTGCAAGCTGTTATAGAATGTATGCATTTTCCTAGAACCTTTGTGAAATGGATTATGCAATGTGTCACAAGTGATAGATTCTCCATCAGCCTCAATAGGAATATGGAAGGTTTTTTTGCAAGTGCAAAAGGGTTAAGGCAAGGAGATCCAATATCTCCTTACCTTTTTATACTAGCGATGGAAGTCTTCTCAGGAATAATGGATGAATATTCAGCTCTGCAAAATTTTCAGTTTCATCCTAAATGTGAAGAATTGAAAATCAGTCATCTATGTTTTGCTGATGACTTATTTTTATTGACTTCTGCAACTCCTGAGACCATGGTGCTAATTAAAGAAGCTCTTCAAGAATTTGAATCTATGTCAGGATTGGCTCCTAATCTCAACAAAAAGTTCAGTATTCTTAGCAGATGTAGATAATGACACAGCTACACAATTGACTGGCATAGTTGGTATTCCTGGAGGAAGATTGCTTGTGACCTACTTAGGAGTGCCTCTAATATCAACAAAACTGCAGTATAAGGATTGTAGTGTGCTTGTGGAGAAGCTAACCATGAAGATAACAAGCTAGACAACTAAATATCTGACATGTGCAAGGAGAGCGCAATTGGCCATGTCTGTGTTGATAAGCATGAAAGTTTATTGGTGCAACATCTTCATCCTACCTAAGAAGATCATCAAGAAAATTGAAGGTGAAATCAGGGCCTTCATATGGCAGGGTAAAGATGTAAAATGTCATGGAGCTAAAGTAGCTTGGGATAAGGTATGCCTACCAAAAAATGAAGGTGGTTTGGGCTTGAAAAGGCTTGAGTGGAACAAAGCTGCAATATGTAAACATTTGTGGGATATTGCACACAAGAAGGATTCTCTTTGAGTCAAATGGTGTCATATCTTTCTTATAAAAGATAGACACTTGTGGACATTTAAACCTCCTGGAAATATGTCATGGACCTAGTGTAAGATCATGAAAATCAGAGCTACATTTGCTCAGTTCTTTCATTATCAAGTGGGGAATGGAACTAAGGTTTGGTTGTGGAAAGATAGGTGGCTACCTAATGGCACAATACTGGATATATATGGACAGAGAATTATGTATGATTCAGGCCTGAGTTTGAATGCTAAAGTTTGTGAAATCATTCACAATAGAAGATAGCAGGTTCCCTCATTGAGGTCTCAAGCATTACAAGATCTTAACTCTGCACTTTCCGAAATTCCTAGGCCTAATATTTTGGCTGAGGATGAAGTAATTTGGACTTTAAATGCTAATAAACAGTTTAGCATTAGGACTGCATGGGAAGGAATAAGGACTAAAGCATCAGTAGTTCCTTGGGGGAAATTATTATGGTTCTCTGGACACATTCCAAGATTTTCAATGATGTTGTGGCTCTTATGCAATGGAGGGATCAGAACCAAGACTAAACTCAAGGCATGGAATATCTTATCAGAAGATACCTGTGTCTTATGTGCATTACACCCTGAGAATGAAGATCATTTGTTTTGGCAGTGCTCTTTTGCTCAGGACTTATGGACCATGGTTTTCAGTTAGTTACAGAGGACTAAAAGCCCAAATACATGGAAACAGATGCTGGACTATGCTTGCAAATCTTTTAGAGGCAAGAGTCTTAAGGCAAAGATAGGCAAACTAGTTGTGGCTGCAACATGCTATGGGATTTGGCAAGAGAGGAATGCAAGGATTTTTAAAGATCAAAAGGCTTCAGCACAAGCATGTATGATTGTCATACAACAATGGGTGAGGTATAGGACTTATAGTTGGAAGAAAGCTGTTAATAATTGGGCTAATCAAGCAATTTGTGAGGCTTGGGGTATAGATAAGCAGCTCCTCAATAGACATATGACCAACTGACTCTTTCTAAGAGATCATGAACATAAGAAAACAGAGAGAGGATTGTATAGATGAGGAACAGAAAGCTCACACCAATTGTACATATTTTTTGATGAAATAAAACTACACACACATGGGACCTTTTACCCAAAAACAAATTCACACAATACAGAGAAAATATCATGGGAAAAGTACCGAGGCCTGTTCACTTTTTCAAATACTTTTTGGCCATGTTAGCGACCAAGTCTTGAGTGAGCATGTATAAAAGAATAAATTTAAGGCCAATCACATGTAAACACGTGTTATTTATTTTTCATTAAAATAAATTATTTGGTGACTTATAGAAAGCTGACATGTGTTCTTCATAAAGGTATTAGCACATGGTTGAATAAAAGGTTGCCACGCGTAATATGACCAAAGATTAGTGGATAATTGAATAGGCTGTCATGTTTATCTTTTAGTTTGTCACAATTATGTGGCTATGCCAATTAAATTGTGTCACATATTGTGATGAGGTGGTTTGACCAATAAAAGAGGACCATTATCAGCTTGAAGATTTTAGCCGATAAGATTGTGTCATGAACATGGTATTTATCTCTTTACAAAATTTAAGTGATAATTATCAAAGAGATACAGTTTTATATATTGGAACACTCTCATCTACCACTATATGTATGGGATGGCCCTGAGAGGTCTACAATTTATTCTCAAGTGAAAGCTATGCCAGATTGAAGTACAAATTCTTCAAGTCAGATAACATATACATCACTCAAGTTGAAATAGTATTCAAGTTTGTTCATCACAAAAATTCAGCAAGTGCTCGTGACGAGTATTGTCAAATTCTCCATTTTATCGGCAAGCGTTAGTCAAGAAAGAGGAGTTAGACGACCTTTTCTTTGTGTAAAGGTTTATTTAGAAAATTATACTCGATGTTCAAATCAATACAAATTCAGGTTGTCCCTAGTTTTTCTGTCTATTCAAATCAATACAAATTTAGTTTGTCGCTAGTTTTTCCGGTCTATATTTTAGACTCAAAATTGGTATTTACAGCATAAATCTATATATATATAAAAAGCTGAAGCCTTCGCTTAGAATCGTGACACGTATTTTTGAAGCTCTCTAAATATGCCACGTGAGATTTTTGGAACTCATTATTGCTTGCCACATAGGATTCAACTTTAATTCTTAGAGTCTCATTCTTACGTAAAACTCATTCACATATTTTTGCAAATTTCATTCTTTGAGTCTCCTTCTCGGAGAAAACTCCTTCACGCTGGCAAAAACAATGAAACCCAGAAACAAAGAACTCTTGCGCTCCCTGCTTGGAGTTCTGCTCTTCCTCCCAGACTTTGGTTTGAAGCAATTTCGATCAAAGAGAGGAAACACATAACTCTTGCGCTCCCTGGAAACAGAGTACTTTCATTATTGCTTGACTTTGGTTTGAAGCAATTTCGATCAAAGAGAGGACGGTCCTGTTTAACAAAGAAGGTCTCATATTTGTGGTTTGAATCAAGTTTTAATCAAAGAGAGAAGGCTCTTAACAGGTAACCCCTCTCCTTTAATCAATCGCATGTGTTTTTCGCAAGAGTTCCGTGTTTTCCTGTGTTTTGTGAAACCCATAAACAGAGCTCTTGAGAAGGCTCTCAATCAAAATCTGGGAGGCTGTACCAGAATACCCATCTCCTTTAATAAAAAATACACTTCCATGCATGGATTTTGACTTGCAGAGGCGAACATGTTGTATCTGAAGACACCAATTGGAGTTGGGTTCTCTTACACCACTGAAACTTCCACTTATGTACCAGTAAATGACAAGATCACAGGCATGTTCTGTAGGCTTCATTGCAATTTAACTTCATTATGCGATTGTAGGCTTCTGTAGGCTTCATTGGATGATTTCACTTAAAACGAAGCCTGAAAGAAGAGTATAAAGTTAAGGACCCTGCCCATATCTTCTTTCACAGCATTCACATGGAAATCTAGAGCTAGCAGTTAAGGTAGCCAACCAGTGTCCGAAGATAGTTCACACCAATAATGTATTAAAGAGATCTTCATGTTCTGGGAAGAGATGTCAAAGAAAATGAAGCGGGCAGGGTATGTTCCAAATTTAGGATGGGCTTTAGTGAAGGACGATAGAACAGGGGAAAGAGAAAAGGAAATAAGGTTAAGACATCAGAGTGAGAAGCTGGCAATTGCTTTCGGACTGCTATGAACTAAAGATGGAGATCCTATTCTTGTGTCACCATCTGCTATGTCACCATCTTAGCTATAATATTAGTTGATTCATAGTAGCAGTTGAAGTTGAACTCCATTTTTGCTTGCTCTCTCATGATCTTTTCAAGCATGTGATTATATTGCTCAAGCTGATTTGCACATCACCCAACAGATAGCCAGCATGTGATTATATTGCACTGGGCATGTGATTAGTTGATTCGTATTGATTATTTTGCACTGCTATGTCACCATCATAGTGATTGTAACATTAGTTGATTCATAGTGATTATCTTAGCCATCATGTGATTATATTGCACTGGGCTGGTGCAGTAGCCACAATTTTCAGAGATTTTCAATATTGTTTATGGTTGATTGACAAAAATGAGATTTTTGGATGCAACCAAATGTTTTGCTTGCTCTATCATAATCTTTTCACGTTTTTCGGTATTTTTGTGACCTATATTATTTGATTCTTAGTTAGTGTCTCAAATTGTAACTCTACTACTTTGTCTTCTTCTGCTATGTCACCATCTTAGCTATAATATTAGTTGATTCATAGTAGCAGTATAAGTTGAAGTCCATTTGCAGCCTAAGCAAATGTACTGCAGCTTTGATGCCTGAACTATGTTCTTCAAACATAGTTTAGGCATGGGTCATACCCATAATAATCTTACACATTACTGATGTTTCTCGAAATTATGTGTATTTAACAGAGAATTCTCATAGATTTATCGAACCTTTGTTAGGTCACCCTTCTATATGCAATGGCACGGTTCTTTTCATCAATCAGACTTGAACAATATAGAGAAGCTAGGGCACGAAGGAAAAAGATACTCAACATTAAAAGATACGGAACACCTACATCGGCACCCCGGCTCAGAAATCCTAGATCACAGCAGAGGAAAGCACTTGCGAATAAGATACATGGACCATCAACCTTGGGCTATGTCTTCCAAGATCAATGAACAGTCTCTGGTACGTGCCTTCTTTGTTATAACTTTTACAGCCTACGTCAATGATGTGGGGAGTTTTTGTATGCATGTCTAATTAAGTTATTGTTCGTATGTAATTAACAACGTCATCTTTCCAGAAAGAACATATAGAGAACTATATCTTCCGCAATTAACGTTGGACGCCCTTGCATCAGGTATGACAAATTCACTACTGTTAGTTTCAATGTATTAACCACAGTCTAATTGTTTTAGGGTCTTATCATGTTAGGGCATAAAAAAAGGACTGAAAGAAATAAACCTGCCGCTGTCAATAGCGAAGCTAGATCAGGTATTGCTTTAATAGTTATTTGCATGGCATAAAGTTTTTCTTGCAACCTTTGTCTAATTTTGGCGGAAAAACTATGCCAGGGCAAGTAAGAGCACTGAAAAGAAAAGGACATCAAGATGTAGATAACAAGACTGAAACAGGTAGTATTTCACATGCCATGAAACAAAAGCTTTGTCTTCTCCTGAGTTTTTATAGCCTAACTTTTATACCTCAATGGACCTTTAACTAGGGCAAGTAAAGAAAGCCAGAAGAACAGGACAGTGCACCGAAGATGGCCACATTCAATCAGGTTTTATATTAATGTTTTGTGGAAATAGCTATTATTCTGCTCCTAAACTGCAAATTCTTTTCCTTGATCTCTGATAAATGATTTAACTTCATCGAATATGCAAGCATCAATGGCAAGATTGCACCGCCGCAATCTATATCTATATATATATAAAAAGCTGAAACCTTCGCTTAGAATTGCGACACGTAGGATTTTTAGAGCTCTATATTTACGCCACGTGAGAATTTTGGAACTCATTGTTGCTTGCCACATAGGATTCAACTTTCATTCCCAGAGTCTCCTTCTCATAGAAAATGCCTTCACGGATTTTTGTAACTTTTTGGAGTCTTCTCCATGTGCCAAATTAGCTCCAACTTTCATGGTTAGAGACCCCCAGTTTGCTTGGACTCCTCTTTTATCAACTAAGAGATCAAATTAATAGCAAAAGTACGACACTTTTTTTTATGTGTAACTTTAATTTAGTGTCCTACTCAATGACAAAAACCTCATAAATCAATCTTTATCAACTGCAAAACCATGGCTCCATCCGTTCCTAATGACACACAAATGCCGGCATCAAGCATCTCATCAATAGGTGCACATCCAAGCATACGCATCGCAGCAGCTGGGCAGTGAGATACCTTAACCCCGGCCCTTGAAAGAAAAAGCAATCTGAGAGGAGATAGCAGTTAGATACAAAACACTGCACCAAATTATTGACTGAAGTCCAGAATACAATGGTTAGCAATTCAACCACCCAAGATGAAGTCCAACTTCAGAATACAGAAGAGAAATAAATGAATCTGCGGTAAAACATTTTCCTATATTTGTCCATTGATGTGTGTGTCTATATGTTTTAATTATTTGTTTTCTGGTTAGTCGTAATCATAGTTACCATCTAAGAAGATGTGTAGGTTTTACAACTCGAGAAGCATTCACCCCCACTCAATGTGAACTTCTGCTGGTTTGTCAAAAAAATCCTCTTATAAACAATTCCGAAAATTTGGTTGGTAATTAAAGAAAAATCTTCACTATTACATATGTTACTACATGAGAATGAGAATGAACCTGGAGACTTACCTATTGACCCAAACTGTATGAGCTGCCAGCAAATTGCTTTGCAAGAGCTTGGTTTTCTCCAGGTATGTAACGGTTCCATGATCACAAGGAGACGTCACACTCAACAGACCACCATACAAGGTAAACTCGATATTTTTCTCTTTCTTTTTCTTTTATGGCTACACTGGTACTTAAAGCCTTGCACATCTCAGGTCATCAACTGTATGCATCCTTCAAGTATGTCACGGCATATATTTTTCAAAAGTCATTTAGTATGCATTACGCTTATTCTAGCCGTAGTTCATACAGCCTTCCTCTGATTGCATATGAATATGTGATCAAGTTTAATATGATTTTTGCTATAAGCCAATTACGTATCAAATGGAAGCGGTGGTTGATTTAAGAGAGCCTTTTTCGAGCATTTATCATTAGAAAAAATTAAGTAAACTACGAAAGTACATTTTGAAAGTAGACCTATTGACACCTTGATTGAACACACTACCCGCAGTCTATAATGTCAATTACGTTCTAGCTAATTTTTGGAAGAACATAATCATGTTTTTCAATTTTAGGAACTATTAATCTATTATACTTGGTGGATCATCGTATCATTAACTATTGATTTATTGCTACATAACTAATTGCAGTTTCTGTCATATATTTCATTCCAGAATAGTGAAAAAAGGCTTAGAAACTACAAGAAATTTAAAATAGAGTAGCAATTGCTCTATTGAGATTGTTAAAAGTAGCTTTGGACAAAATTATATGTTTTCGTAACCTTTTCCATAAGTTTGTTGTGTCATGCACTAATGGTCAATAGATTAATCAATGACTGTTCTAGGTTTAGTTATTCGACAAAACTTGCATGTTGTATAAAAGTTATCCTGAAACTAGGAAGTCTTACTGCTTTCACTAGAGGAGCTTCTCTCCCAATCATGTTTTGGTACCCATGTACAATTATCCAAAAGTTATCTTTGCTGAAGAGGTCGTTTTTGAGGTTTGAACAATTTCTTAATGGTATGAAATGATCTAAAAAGCACATGTAATATTGTGCTTCTCATGAAAGAATATATCATGCGTGACTAGATATATGTAGATTTGTCAATAGTTTACACAAAAGAAAGAGAAAGTAAAAGTAAATCAACACTCTTTTTTGCCAAACTCACACTCTTTTGTTACTAAAAGAGACTGTTAGACCTATCATTATATACAATGTGCAAATATTCTTTACTAGATTCTGGTTCACAAAACAGTTAATGAGCATAAAAGGACTCAAAAATAGAATTTTGACGAAATCTATCGTACATCTATTCCCTTGATAGTATTTTTAGATGATAAAATGGTCAATAATCGATGAATGGGCTTAAATTTTTCTATGTTTTGCTTTGATTCTTATATATTAGGCACTTGACTAATTTATTGAAAAAACTTAGTTACCTGAGTGATGTCAACTATTACTGTTACGAAATCGCTCTAGATAGATATGTATAGAACACGATAACCAAATAAGAAAACACAAGAAATATGAGAGAACTCAAATCAACTTTACACAAGTCAGATTTACAACGCTCTCTCACGTGTATCTCTCAATTGTTTTCCTACTCAAAGAAGGACTCTTCTTTCTTTGCCTACCCAAAGAAAGACTATCCTCTCTTTCCTACTCAGAGAAGGACTCTTCTATCTTGGCCTACTCAAAGAAGGACTCTCCTCTCTTGGCCTCAAACACAACACAAGACAGCTTACTTAGACTTGGAGAAAGCAGTGATCTTCTCTCTCCAAGCAATGTGGGACAAGATGTCTTATATACTAAGGGTCAAGTTGCAAGCTTCTTTGTGTAACCGGTGTGGGACATAAATACAAGACATATATCAACTATTACATTTAAGATGTATAAATAAAATAGATCATTCACCTTTAAAATTAATTATCTTTCTTTGTCTTTTGAAAGTTTTGAACTGAATAGGCTATGTTAAAGTACCTTATTGGTACTACATCAAATTGAATCACGTCCCGTGCATTTGCACGGGCACATTAGCTAGTATGATTAATGTTGACTGGGATCAACAGCAGGTTCCTTAGATAGTTCCCGAAGCAGTAATGCTTAGTGACAAATCATTCGTTTGTTTGTTGTTTTCAGGCAAACTGCTAAGCAAAGAACAAAATGATCCCAACAAAAAATATATATGTAGGAAAACATTTATTATTGCATCATGGAAGTAGACCAAACCAAGAAATGCTAACATGATACAAAAGGCACATCGAAGAACATTAACTCAGAAGAAACTTTCTGCTGCTTATTGGGTGACAAACTGCACTGCACGCAGAGCGGAATTTTGAAGAAAACTCGAGCATTAATTCTCTACTTTTTGAGGAAGTTCGTCAACCATTTGGCTGAGAGTTTTGGATATCTCTCCAAACGACCTGCGAAATTGACGTAATTGAGCCCGAAACGACTTGTGAAACCCGAATCCCACTCAAAGTTGTCCATGATTGCCCATGCAAAGAATCCTTTCACATTAACGCCATCTCTGAACAAGGAAGTAAACAACGTTACACCTGTGAACAAAATGGAGAGAGAAACGCATCGAAATGCCTTCTATTGCATGAATGGTTCAGAACTTACTTGATTGCTTCTAGGACATTTGCTAAATGGCGGCTATAGTACCTAATTCTGAAGTTATCCGTAAGCGCTTGCTTAAGCGTCAGTGAGGAATTATTTATCTCATCAATTCCTGCATTAACACTCGTTTAGCTGTTGCTATTGCCAAATGTACACCTAACCATATTTGCAAGAACTTGTTTAATTTCCACCACCAGAAAACAATTGAGTCATGGTCAGCAACTGGTTGCCGATATACTCAGATTATTTTTTCTCCCTGCAATATTGATAAAATATAAGGCACTTACCATTCTCCGTGATGTAAACGATAGGGTTGTTATATTTTTCCTTGATGTAAAGCAAAGTCTCCTTAATCCCTTGTGGATAAACATACAGCCAATCTGATCCGGCCTACAGTAAGTTTTATGAAACAAATGCCTAGAATGATCAGATATCACTATTCCTTGTGATTGAAAGTGAAAGATAGTAATTATTTGATAATAACAGACATGACAAAATTGTTTTGCGTACCTTTTCACCAATGGGAACGCCGTTTATCGAAGCTGAAGTGTATCGTATTCAGATTAGTCATCAGAAGCAAAATTCTAAAAATTGCAGGAAGTGAACATAGTTTATGGAAAAATGAGCTTACTAGTGAGATTAGCACGATTATCTGTTGTGTAGCTTACGTTGACAACATCATTGCCAAAGTTGGTCACATGGGCTGCATAATTAGCAGTATAGTAGTTTAAGCCGAGAAAATCTAGCGACCCCTTCACCAATTTGCTTTGTTCCGCGGTGAATTTGGGAAGTCGAGCTCCAATGAGACTTTTCATCAGACGAGAATAGTCACCGAAAACCAACGGGTCCATGTACCTAAAGAGATAAAAGGGTAGATAATTGAAGACTAGAAAAGTAAGAGATAATTGAAGAAGTCCTTCGATTAGAGGTATTTTGGTGCTGGAGTAGCACCATTTTGTTGTTTCAAATACTTTTGTGTGTAAGATGCTGGGATTTAACGGCTTTTCGCACAATCTTTGGCCGCTATAAGGATTAGTGATGTCCGGCTACTGTGCTAATCATAGTAAAACTCAAAGTAGCAAAAAGCATGCAGTTACATCGGCGATCCAATCATCCATCGTTTGTAACTTAGACTTCCAGTGGACAAAACATAATGGTATTTAAAATTTCAAAAACCAATAAAAACAAAAGACTATGACCTATACAAGGCCGATAGAGCCGAGTATGAACGTAAAAATATGAAATGCAATTTTATTTTAAATTTGATTATGAATGTCACAAGGGGTTTGTCCATGTGTGTACTCTAGGGACACTGAATAGGAAGACACTATACTTTTGAGCTGTGTTGCCTGTGTCACAAATTTCTGTGAAAGCTGAAACAACAGAAGCTACTTACCATCCAAGGAAAAAATTTTGTGCACGTAGTGAAGCACGGATGTCCAAACTTGAATTAGAGGCAGGTACCATCCATTTTGTTACAAGCGTAATCCCAATCGTTCCATTTTGTCTTCGCTGATGAAGAATTTTCATGAGTTAGTAATCTTCACAACAAGTAGTACCCGTCGTACAGCAAAAGTGCAACAAAATTATTTTTTGCAATATTAATCGTATTTTAGAGTCAACCTTATACTTAGCTCTGTACAGATTTGCTGCTGCTGCGTGAGCAAGTATTTGGTAGTGCGTCACTATATAGGGTTCCGTAGCTGAATTTCCACCGGTGCAATTATAATTCCTCCAAGTAGAACATCGACCAGGTGCAGTTGTGCCATAGTCGTAACTCGTTACGGCAAAGGTCCAAGGCTCATTCAGTGTAATCCAGTGCTTCACTCGATCACCAAATCTCTCGAAGCAAAGGTTTGCAAAGTCTTGAAAATCATCCCTTTGACACATAACGACACTCTTATTTCACTATAAAGGATTTGAATCACCCTTCTAAAAGAATTGCTTTCTGAAGAAAGTACTTTTAGAACTGTAAATAACACTCACACAATTTTAGGGCTTAGGAAGCCACTATATGCTTCCTCTAAAGCTTGGGGCACATCCCAATGGAAGATAGTCACATAGGGTTGCAGACCTGCAAAATGTTAAAGTATGAATGACTTGATTGTATGGTAGAACAAGAGTGACAAATCAACACAGGATCGGATGATTACCATTGGCTAGGAGCTCATTTATAAGATTGTTGTAGTATTTGATTCCGGCCTCGTTCACCCCTCCACTTAGCTTCCCAGCTAGAAGTTGCAACATTTTGCACAATCAAGGTTGAAATAAGAAGAAAGTTAACTTTGGGAAGCTTTGTTCATAACTAATTTCTTTCGTTTAACTGAAATGGATGGCATGGAAGCTTGAATGTTGCTATGTATTCTTGAAACTATTCAAAAGTGGCAGAATATCGTACTTGGTAGCACTCTAGACCATGAAATTGAAAATCGATAGGCATCTAGATTCATTCCTTTGGCGATTTGTACGTCTTCCTGTGACACAGAAAAGAAAAAGCCCTATAAGGGATCTAGAACATATAGATATAGGCTAATTGAGTTCTCGAAATGTGTGATATGCATCAAACCTTGTATCGATGATAAGAATCAACGGCCACGTCTCCATTGCTGCGACCCTTTATTTTTTCTGCGAGTTTGCAAGAGATGTAAGTAACCAAGTATAGTATAAGATTTCACTCTGCAGTTCTTCCTATATCGTTGACGTTTTAAGAGATATATTAAGGCTGAAAAAATCCTTTAATTACATGATCCATCTCTGTCACTCATTTCTATATTTCGTTAGGTTCCTTGATTTATTGGGTAAGGCAGATTTTGGCATGAATTAGATGATTTTTTTTTTTGTCAAATAGATTTCACTGTCCAGAATGCGTATTTTAAATACAAGTGGCAGAGAGCTAAGTCAGGCCCCCTTATATTCTATTATTTCTTAAAGCATCATCAGGTTTTTGAAATAAATTATTTGATGCAAAACAAGATTTTAACATCAGCGACACTCATTTTTGGCACTGTTATCAGTCAAGTTAAGGTGTACGTTAAACTGTCATAGAAAGAACAGGATCTACACACACTAAGAGAGAAACCTGGATATGTGTGTGTGAAGACATCCCAGTTACTCGGCCCTTTACCATCTTCATTCCAGGCGCCTTCAACCTGATCCAGCACACACATTAAGACAGAGAAAAATAAATAAATAAACCTACAACTCCATGCACTAAAGATCTTGAAGCATTGACGCGCCACCCGAGCTTTCGGCGTACCTGATAAGCAGATGACGCTGCTCCAAACACAAAACCGGCTGGAAAACTGCTACGGTTCAGTTTAGCTATCCCATAGCTTGGTAATAGAGCCTCACTAGTACGGTCAACCAGCGCCATTTGCCGGTTAAGCCCAGGATGAGCTTCATTCGAACTCAATGCGTAAGCAAAGAAAAGAAGACCAAAGAAAAGATAGCCTTCAATCCCCATGGCTGTTTAACTGGTTCTGGTTCTGCAGCGTTAGTTCTGCATATCATGGCTTTATAGAGGAAAACAAGTGCAGGAAATAGCGTTCCTTCTGTTTTTTTTAATCATCCTTCACTCCATGCACGTTATAAATTTATGCACCTGCAAGTTTTTATGTTATTTGTTTATACAGTTTTGGGATGTGCAAGTTACTGATATCTAGTTTCTGCATGTTACCTAGAACTTCAAAGATGGGGCCTTGATTTATGAACCTACTTTTGGAAGCACTTGAAATCTACAACTAATTAGGATGTGTAATGTGAAGGGCTTAATATCTTTTCCAGCAGACATCAGCTTTAAACCGTGCAATTCAAAGCAAAATTTGGTTTCGTAAACCTTTCAATGTATTTTATTAAATTGTAGAACAAGGAAAGTAGGCAGGGATAAAAATGGAGGGTCTTTTAGATTCTTTATTTTATTAAGTTCAACTAATTTAATTTGATTTCTATGGCACAACGAATTCTATATATATGAATTTGAAAGATCAAGAATGAAAAATAAAATTAAAGGTATCGATCAATACAAATTACTCTTTCTTAACTCATAAACATTGCATGGAACAGAAAAAGACATACAAAGACTCGGATATCCATATTTATTTTGTATGACGAGAAGATTATCTAGAGAATAAATAGCAAAGAATGATTCGTTTTGATGGCCAATATTGTTTTAACAATGTACTCCAGGCTGGATTTTCGGGAATCAAGATGAATTTCATGCCGCCTCTATGTATTGGCTCCATTTTGCGATGATTTAAACTTTTAGAAGAAGTGATTGCTTACAATAGTGCTATGGTATGTAGAAGGTTTCAATATACCATTAGGGGCACTATTCAAGTGTAGGTCTTTTTTTTTTTTTTTTTGATAAAGATGAGAATAGCATTGAAATTAAAGCGCTTTGAAGCGATTACAAGGTTTTGCCAAACGGCTGAAAAGGTCACGACAATTTCGTGACTCAGAGTATACAAGAAATTAAACCACGAACCTATAGACCGTAAACTAATTACAATTAAACTGAAGCAGAGCATATCCTACACTTCAGCCTAACTTAAAGTAATATGTGTAGGCCTACAGATTATAAACAACAACAAAAAAAAAAGTACAAAGATTACAATGAGGAAGTACAATTACGTAGCCTTACGAAAATCGAAGGTGAACTCGATAATCAAAGGAATCGCAGCGCAAAATGAAGAGGATGCAAAACTTGCATGGGTCACCATATTTTACCGACCTTGCCACCCCCAAAACACGGCAACCGAAAAACCCAGGGAACAAACCAAAACAAACACAACCGGCTATCGGGCAACAAACCAAACAAACACAGCCGGCTAAGCAGGACTGTAAACCCTCCCCCCCCCCCCCCTAGAGCAGGTTACCCTATACCCCCTCCCCCCTCCCAAGGCCCCACCCCCCCCCCCCCCACCCCCCACACTCCCACGCCCCCAAACCCCTATGGCCCCCCGAGGCCTTATCCCCCCCACCCCCCACCCGAGGACAACCCATTCTTAAACCCAAAATGCAACCCCTCCCCCCCCCCCCCACCCCCTTCCTGCTTTAGAGCCCCCACTGCTGCCGGAAATTTCTGCCCCCGCCGGTTGTTTCCGGCCACCGCCGGTTGGTTTCCGGTCGCCGCCGGTGGAGATCCGGCCACTGTCGGAATTTAAGACAAACACCCTAGCAACGACAACCTCGTCAATCAAGCATATTATTGAGCACGATCACCCAGAGCCTGTAGATCCCACGCTCTGCCGACAGGATTCCGGCAACCGCCGGTGAAATCCCGGCCACTTCGATTCGGTCTAAACGATCTAGTAGATCGAGGAAGAATCCAGATCTACGTAGATCGAGAGAGATCGGCGCAGACTGAGGGAGATGGCGCCTCACCGCACCGCCGCTGTCCCCGTCGGCCACCCTCCATCCATCGCCGGCCACGGAAGTACCCTAACCCTCAACGAATCCAAAACACATCTTGACGGAAAGCAATCAAAAGCAAGGCCGGATTCTGGCCGCCGCCCCACGCGCACCTGCGCACGGTGGGGCGGCCATGGCTGCTTTGCGGTGGGAAGATAGGGTCTAGAGAGAAGGCAGAGAGTTTTTGGTTTTTAGAGAGAGAATTTTACCGTCAGGACTGCTTTGATAGTCAAGTGTAGGTCTAAATGCACACCCATTCCACTAAAAGAGCATACCCGTCATTACTGTAATTTGAAGGTCACACTTTCTTACGGACATCACTTCCTAAAACTGAACCAAGTACATCTGGTACGGTGAAATGTATCCAAAATTTAGCTGGTTTTGCACTTGTGACACTATTACTACATATTGAACATCGGAGTTCTACTCATCAAGGAAGGAAACATGCGACCTTTTCATTTACATACTTTCAAAGAAAACAGACGTTACTGCTAAATGCTCATAGGGTGCACACCTTCAGTTTTGAATTTGTGTAAGATGTGGAAGATTAAAATGGTTTTGGAAAGAAGAATATGTTTTTGGAAAAAACTTTGAATTTTCAACTTTCTTTCCAGACTAATGAATCTTTTATAATTCTTTCGGTGCTTTGTCCTTTCTTTTTGTCTATCTCTCGTTAAACTTGTATAAAGTTCTAGTTTATGTCTTCTTACTTATTGTCCTTGATAGTCATCAGTAATTATGTATTTTCTGTTTTTTTTTTGTTTTTTTGTGAACATTTTTTTTTTTTTTGAGAAACAGAAGAGATTTATTTAACTTAAGCAAGCGTTTCAGTCACTCAATGTGGGATGACTCTTCCACATACATCAAAAGACAGGTGAGGAGACAAAAAGATTGGTGCCTGATCCCACAACTGGAATTCAGAACGGTGATCTACCGCCTGTTTAGCCATGCGATCTGCACAAAAGTTAATTTCTCGATACCCATGTGAAACTGATACTTGCCAGAAAGAGTGCCCTGCAATCCATAACCACAGAGTGTCAATTTGCAAGGTGGGGGTTGAATCATTTTTCAGTAAGGCGACAACATTTTTCTCATCAATTTCGAGAACAAAGTTCCGAGAGTTCATATCCCATGCAAGCGCCTGTTGGCTAATATATTGTCTCAAAAAGATGAGATGGGATTTTTGTTGAGTTAGGTCGATTGATGTTTTATTTTATAGTACCAATTAATTAGCCTCTAAAGCTTATAAAAGGTTTTTATGGTTCGCTGCTTTTACATAAGTTCAACCTTTTTGGCTTGTTCTCTTGGCATGCGCAAAGACGATTTGATATACGTACGGTTGATGCAGATTGCTACCTAAACATTTAATTCTAAGCATGTTCTTCTTATTAAAATCATGTAGCATGAAGCAGACTTATATAAACGTTTAGCGCCCCTTCTACACAGTTAGTTCCCTCCGAAATTCTAATCCATGGGTAGACGAGAATAGTAGCCGATAGAATCAACAGCCATAGCGTAATATACAGCCTAGTGTTTGCAGAAATTGTTCATCTCAAGGGGAAGAAAGTGTGCACATGCACTAGAATAATCCCAGGTTTTAATTTAGGTATGGTTCACAGATAAATTGAACGGTTCTTTTCTGTTTCATCGTAATTTGCCCTAGGACCTAGACCAACAACAGGATATCAAGTAAGTTAATTTTGGTGTGAATCAAATAGTATAAGTTATCAGGTTCTGAATGAATATTTTGTGTGTTTCCCAACAAAATATATGTTGCTAAGGCAAACTGTCAAAACTCACTCTAAATTGAAGGAGTCAAAGGACATTCAGCATCTTACAAAGGATATTGAGCATCTTCTGGCGACCTTCATTTTACATTGAGCCACCGTAACACTGGAAGGAGAGGTATATGCCCCGACACTTGTATTCAAGTCGCCAGAGTCGCGACACTTGATTAACTAAACAATTTGTTATTAAAGTTGTTGATGAAGTCCCCGCACCGAGGGTATATCTTGAGTATCTACTTGGATGCATTTAGCAACGCCAGTTGTGGGGCTTTTGTCCTAGGCGTTAGCAGATAACAATTTTGGGGGGATTAATGTGCTGGAATTCAAGAAAAAACAATCGTAACTCTTCAGCTGGCCTGCAGCCAATTAGTTACCAAATAATTTCAAGCTGCTGATAGGCCTAACATAATTTAGTCGAAATTGGGATCATTGTGCGAACAAAGACGTAGACAAACTATTTACAACTTTAGATACCAAATTAGATTCTGAAACTACATACAAATGCAATAAACTATTCACTCCCGCATCAGATTACTTCTGCATAGTCAAGTTTCAAGTTCTCGCTTTGTTCTGCATTGGAGTTATTAAACTTTCTCGATGCCAATTATATATATCCTACTCATTGACTGAAGATTGTAGAGAGTCTATTGTAAGACTAGCATTCAAGTAAAATAGACTCTCTACTTGGCTAAACGTAAAATATTCAAGTAAAATATAATGCGGTCTGGGAGCATTCAAGTAAAATATTCAAGTTAATACAATAGACTCTCTACTTGGCTAAAATATTCAAGTAAAATATTCAAGTAAAATATAATGCGGTCTGGGAGCATTCAAGTTAATACAATAGACTCTCTACTTGGCTAAACGTAACGTGGAACTGGGAGCATTCAAGTAAAATATTCGAATCTCAAATTTCAATTCGTACTAATATATTTTGATCTAAGAAGATGCTTATCTAAATGTTATTTTACTATTTTTGATTCTTAGCTGTAGATTTCTGACACTATCCATCATCGTTGAATTTTATGAGCAGCCAACTAAAAATAAAAGAAGAAAAGAAAATGGCTATTGACAAAGTTTGCACTTCCATCCAGACATCAACTATTTATTGTGTCCAATATGATTTTAGTCCAATTTTCAAGTTTCATTGTCCTGATTATTACTTTATACTACCATGGGGCGATGTATGGTCATATAAATAATTCTAGTACAACTAAAAAAATATATTTTTTCAGACATGAATGTTACAATATGTTAATGTTGAGAAAGTAGAAGCTGAGATGAGATTGGAGTGTCTAACTGGTAATTATTGTTAATGTTATTTTGGGAAAAATTAACGTGCAAGACACGTTTTTTTTTTATTTTCCCTGTTGTCACTCTCTCGGATATATGTTCTTTAATATGGCTGTATGGCACACATCCTTGTACTACATTTTTTACAAAATTGTTTTTAAACTAAATAAATCAATCACTAATGGTTGCTAAATAGTGATATTTTATCAATACGTTTCACGACTATTATTAGCAACACTTTTTTAACGTCACTAACTCATTGAGGCCTGAAAAATCATTGATTTTCGTTATAGGGAGGCTTGTAGGCATCATCCTATAACTGGGAGAGCCAAAATATTTCCTTTCCCAAAACCAAAATTATCATATTACAAACTCTAAAAATGTACGTAAACTTTGACACACTAATTCCGGCTCCCCCACCCACTGCACGCTGCCACGAACTCCACCAACTTCTTTTTTCACGTTCTTTTTAATTATAGGAACACCTTATAAACATTGTTTCACTGGCATTGACTCTGTTAAGATTGATCTCAAAATATTTTCTTCCTTTATCTTAGGGGTACGGAGGAAAAAAAACGGAAGTATACAAGAGTAAACAATTTGATTGTTGAAACGTGTTGTGCATTAGTTGTTTCTAGACCCTAGCAATAATGTAGCATTAATAAATGGTTCGAGTTTGTTTAAATTATGTTTGACTCGAAGATAGAAACAATTTCATTTTCACATCCTTGTAGGTATTAGTCAGCAGCAGCTCTTCCATGTTTAAGTATTCCTTCCCGTGACGAAGGTATCTAGTCTACCATGTGATAAAGGAATTTGTTTAGGCTCCTCCTGTACGAAAATCAGTTTAGATGCCTCAGGCATGTGATGGATCTGCACTCTCCAGTGCGCAAATTAATATCACTAATCTCGAGGGCCGTCGATTATAACATTTGGACGAGCTTAATTGGCAAAAAAAAAAAATATTCAATAACATGTATATATTACACTAGTTAAGAATAAGTGGTGGATTTATTTCTTACACCTGTTGGGTTTATTCTTGCTATGAGCATACTTTTGAGTTGAACACTAGACTCTAACATAATACCAAAACCAGAGCTTGACCCATTACCTATTCTTATTTGTCCTCGTGCCGTAACCCGATATATCATATCTTAAATTGGCGTTATTTATTCTCATCCTCATATCGTAATTTGGATTGAGGTCTCAATGTTAATGGTCATTACCTAACTTCATGTTCCATATCAGAAAGGAAGTTAAGATATATGTTGATTTATATACGCACGTCAATGGGGAGTTTGCTTTTTAGACGTGCCGTTGGATTTATCCTTCCTAAGAGCATACACATCACGTTATAACAGTTTTCATCATTGGCATAAAAAGTCACAGATAAATGTTGACGAGGACCATAACCAGGAGCGGACCACCTCCATGACCAGGGGTGGCCACGACACCCCCCAAATTTTGAGATTTTTTTAAATAATGAGTAATCATATTTAAGTTATTTATGAAAATGCCACTATATTACAACATTAATGTATTAAGATTTTATTTTCTTGTATTTTTTTACTTTTTGTGCCACTGGTCGTCATAATCTTTGTCTTTCTCGTTCCTTTGTTCCATCTTCATTCTTCCAAATTTAAAATTTTAAATCTCCAGTGTACAAAGAAATATGAATAGCTCAAGGTTAGTTCTTTATTTTTTTTATTTTTTAGTTTACATTCTTATATAGTGTGCTGAATATACGTGACTATTATCCGCATACAGTTAATGATCACATTGTAATATATATATATATATATATATATATATATATATATATATATATATATATATATATATATATAGGGGAAAGCGAATATGTTGCTAGCCTTAGGCAAGTTGCCTAAGGCTAGAGACTAAAACTACGTAGTTTTACACATTTTTTATAATTCTTTTTTTTTTCCTTGTTTTCTCTCTCTTTCTCTCATTTCTCAAATATACACAGACACCAACAATTGGCCCATTGCCGGCCACCACCGTCGCCTGCCAGCCTCCACACCGGCCACTTCAATCTGCCGCCTCCGTCGCCGGCCGTCTTCTGTCATGGCTGTCAACATGCAAGCCCTGAACAAGAGAGTCCTTTCGCCGCCCCAAATCCCGTCTTCAACCCGTCGCCGCCCCAAATCGCTGGCACTAACCCGTTGCCACCCCATCTCCGGCGACACTCAATCTCCACCGCCCACACCATAAACAACCAGTAAGTGACCATCTCACACAACCGTCGTCGCTGCCTGCCCTCAATCATCTCGCAACCGCTGCTCCTTCGCCGGCGACAATCACCTTCGAACCCAACCCTATCTATAACCCTAACTCCGGACCCACATCAGCCGCCACCACCACCAACCTCCGTCAACCACCACACTGCTCCATCACCGCCGCACAGAAACCAACCACCATTCATCGGACAAGCCAAACACAGGTCCTCTTCTAAATTTTAGAATTTTAAAAAAGGATTCATTAATTTTGAATTAAAAATTTTCAATTGGATATACTTCGATTTAATCGTCAGCGAATTTCTCAATTGGGTGGTCTACTGTAGCGGTCGGTGTGTGTTGCCGGCATCTGAAGTTGGCGATTGGGCAAGGTGTGGCTGCTTCTGTGATGTCGGAAGAGAGAGGGCCAACAGTGGTGGGTTTCCGTATGGTGGCAGTTGTTTGTCATGGTAGGGGTGGTGGGTCGCCGGCGATGGAGGCCGTTAAAAGACGGAGGACAGTCGGTGATGGGGATGGAGGCCGCAAATGGAAGTGGCACAATCTATAAGATCAGCAGAGGCGTGGGTCTCTACAAATTGAAGGTTGTTTGTGATGGTGAGGGTGGTGCGTCATCGGTGTGGAGTTGGCCGTCAACAATGGCTGATGATGGGATGATTGTGGGCAGATCTGAATATAAGAGAGTGAGAGAGAGAGAGAGTGACGGGGAGAGAGAAAAACAGAAAAAGAAGAGTTAAAGAAGCTGTGTAAAACTATGTCGTTTTAGCCGCTAGCCTTAGGCAACTTGCCTAAGGCTAGCAACATATTCGCTTTTCCCTATATATATATATATATATATATATATATATATATATATATATATATATATATATATATATATATATATATATGAGTTAGTTTCTGTCATGCAAGTCTAGTGATTTGTTGTTAATTGAACTTACCAAGCAAGGTAAATAACTTACTGCTTACTGTGAATAGTAAAATTATATGATTAGTATTCAAATTGAGTAATTTATTTTACATTTAACGTATTCATTGGTGACGCGAATTTTTTTATATGTTACACCAATTTTTTTTTTATGACTTTTGGAACACCCCCCCCCCCCCCATTAGACTTCCTTGGTCCGCCCTCGGCCATAACATGTGTGCGCGTATTTGCTTCGGGCAGCAACGGAATCGATCTCGAAATGGAATGAAGTTCTAAAGAAATGGAATAACCACTACTAGATTGTTGTTTGGTAAAACTCCGGCTGACCTTCCGTTCATTTGATAGGATAAAAGATCCTTGGAGTGAACTATAAACGTGTTAAAGTCAAACTTACCTATATCTTTTTTTGTTTTCAAAAAATTGACGTCATTGGGCGAAACTATCAATCAAAAATACTGAGTTCCCGAAATGGTTCTTGCTAAATCACACACTTATTCAAAGACACGTGGTGATGGTTTAATAGCTATACCTGCATTTGTTGTTAGTTACACTGTGCCAAAAAAGAAGATAATGCTCGAATATAAGTGTCTAAGCCTTTACATATGCTACGAGGGCTAACCAGCTCATATGCTACAAGGACATGCTAGTATGTTATAAAGGCTCGCTACTGGTATGTTCCATGATAGCTTAACATCTTGAATATTAGGTTTTTGTTTCTTGTATATTGTAACGAACAATAACTTGTATAAGACATTATGAATTTCTAAGTACTCATAATCTTTGGACATGCGCCAAGTTTAACAAATGTATCGAGGAAAAGTACTTTGGCGGTCTTGGCTTCGAACGGTGGATTAACGGTGTGCTTTGTTGGCAACTATTATGAAGGGGTTTAGATGATGAATAGGAGAGTCTTTTCATGCTGGAATAGTTAGTGACAAAGTGTGGGTTGGTTGTCACACATTAGACAAATAAGAAGGATGCAAAGTCTTTATAAGGCTTTAGTCATAGAATCAATCAACTTTAGATGGTGGAAAAAGTTGGAGGGAAATTCGGATATCCTTGGTTTGATCGTGGTTTGGACTTGAAATAAAACAATATTTAATAGTCAAAAGATGGGCACTTGGAGGCACTTTGGTCTTGGTTAAAATTAATTAATATATTTTAATTAATTTTGTGTTTTGATTTTATAGTTATTAATTGGAGTTAATGCCCAACAGTTATGTCATTTGATGCCAAAGGTTGTTTTCTTTCAGTCGAGGGTTGTGATCATTTAAATATTATAAATATACGTGTATCCTTTAATTTTCATATGACCAGAAACATATTTCTAAAAACGTGTTCTTGGGGAAATTTAAAATTTTGCTGATTAGAATTCCGTTGGCTTTGTTGTCCTAGAAGAATATGCCATTTACCAAGCAGCAAACATAGTGCGGGCATATTTTCTTAAGGACAGTGATACGATCAAATCTTTATTGCATTTTCTAACAATCTTAAGGAAATACCAATGATGGAGGCTAGTGGTACTGATTCTATCTTCAACAAAATGTTCAATCCTGATGTGTTCAAGCTGGAGCATTTTGAATGCATAATTTTTACTTGCTAGAAGGACAACTACTGTTCTTACTTACTGAATTAGGCATTGCATATCTGCTGAGTGAAAATCTGTCCAAAATTCCTAAACCATTTGAGGAGGAGTCCGAAGCAGTGACTGCATCTCGTAAGAAACGTGAAGAAGATGAAGTTCACTGTAGAGGGTTTATTCTGAACTCACTGTCTGATCGGTTGTAGGATCTTTTTCAACCAATCAAATTCCTACATGAAATCTGGAAGGCCTTGGAGAATAAACATACATCTAAAAGATAAGGTACAGACAAACTTCTTAGTATGAAGTTTTTTGAGTTTCAAATGCCTGAGAAAAGTCTGTTATGAATCAAGTGGATGAGTTACTGGTTCTAGTGTCTAGACTCAAGGATTTTAATATAAATGTGTTTAAACAACTTTAAGTGGTTGCTGTGATTGCAAAATTACCAACCATTTGGAATAACTACAAAGAAATTATTGCACACTTCTGAAGAATTCATCATAGACCAACTCATTAAGCATGTTCGAATTGAAGATGGGACTTGTGTTCGCGAGTATAAATTTGCTTTTGAGTCTGAAACTAAGATGAACTATATTGAGTCTACCCCTCATAAATCTGGTTCTAAGTCCCGTAATAAGAGAAAATTTGCCGAAGCCTCAAATTCTTATTCTGCCAACAATAAGAAGAACAATTCATGTTTTTTTGGTAACAAAAAGGGGCACTTTAAGAAGGAATACATGTTTTATAAGAAATTGAAATTGAGGGAAGTGCAAGGCAAACCTTATCGGTGATCAATCTGCATCTGCAGAAATTACTGATATGGTTGATGGTCTTAACATTAGTATTATAACAGAGTGTAATATGGAAACTATTAAGAAATATGCAGATCGGTGGTGTGATTTTGGTGCCTCAGTGCATTGTTGCAACAACAAAAAACTATATATTCAACGATTATGATGTTGCAAAAAAGGATGAGATGGTCTTGATGGGCAATCATGACACAGCCAAGGTTATTGGAAAAAGGACTGTTGAATTGCAACTTACCTCTGGAAAGAAGCTGATTCTAACAAATGTATTTCATGTCCCGGATGTGAAGAAGAATCTGACTTTGCAAATTTGTTATGCAATAAGGGTTTAAAGGCTGTTATAGAGGCAGAAAAAGTTATTTTATCTAAGAATGATGTATTTGTTGGACAACGTTTTTCTTGTGATGGCATGTTTAAACTAAGTATTAATAAAGTGGATGTTTTTGTTTACTTGGTTGAGTCTTCTTTTGATTTATGGCATGCTTGTTTATCACACGTTAATCAATCAATCAAGTTTATGTCTAAACATGATTTGATTCCTTGTGTTAATGAAAATTCTGAAAAGTGTCAAATATGTATACAAGCGAAATGACTAATAAACATTTTTCAAAGAATGAAAGAATATTTGAATTGCTTGATCTTGTACATTCTGATATGTATGAATTGAATGGTCTGCTAACAAGAGGTGAAAACAAATGTTTCATTACTTTTATAGATGATCATTCTAGATTTAATCGAAGTGCATTTGATGAAAACAAAATATCAAACTTTTGACTTATGTAAATGTTATAAAGCCTTAGTTGAAAATTAATTGAAAAGGAAGATAAAAGTCCTACGTAGTGATCGAGGTGGTGAATACTTTCCAAATGAATATTCTGTTTTTTTGTGAATAAATGGTTTGATACATCAAACAAGTGCACCTTATACCCCAAAACAAAACGGCCTAGCCGAAATATGGTTAACGCTATGCTTATGCATGCTAAGTTACTAGCAAATATTTGGGAAGAGGCATTATTAACAGCGTGTCATGTACACAACAGAATACCTTCAAAGAAGTTTAAAGCTTGTCCAATGAACTATGGAAAGGAAGAAATTCTAACTTAAACTATTTGAGTGTGTGGGGTTGTGTAGCTTATTACATAGCTCTAGATCCTAAACGAACCAAATTAGGACCGAGAGCTCTTAAAAGCGTCTTTGTGGGATATGCAGAAAACTCAAAAGCATATAGATTGTTGGATGTAGATTCTAATGTTATTGTAGAATCTAGATATGTTGAAATTTTAGAAACAAATTTTCTTGGTGATTCAAAAGTCAATCCACAATTGAATAATGAAATGTGGAATCCTGCATTGATACGTGACACATATAAGAATTTTAGTTCTTCCTCAAATAAGAAAAGGAAAGGAACTGATCTTCCTATTAAACCTAGGAGGAGTCAAAGAGCTCGGAAGGAGAATAATCTAGGTTCTGATTTCATTTCTTCACAAGCAATAGTATTTTTTATTGAAGGGAGTAGAGATGAGGTTGTAAACAAAATACCTATTGCCTTACATTTGGAGGAGGATCCTAAAACTTATAGTGAAGCGATGGCTTCAAGAGATAATGCTTTTTGGAAGGAAGCAATAATTTATGAAATGAGTTCTCTTGTATCCAATGACATTTGGGTATTAGTTAATTTACCTCCTAGTGCTAGACTCATTGGGTGCAAATGGTTGTTTTTTCGAAAATTCAATACGGATGGTTCTCTACAAACTTTCAAAGCTAGACTAGTTGCAAAGGGCTTTAGACAAAATGCAAGAGTTGATTATTTTGATACATTTTCTCCTGTTGCAAGGATTACTTCCAGAAGATTGTTGTTTGCTTTAGCATCAATCTATCATTTACATGTTCATCAAATGGATGTAAAAACAACATTCTTGAATGGTGAACTTGATGACTACGTGTACATGGAGCAAGCTGAAGGGTTTGTGCTTCTTTATAACGAAAAGAAAGTTTGCAATTAATTAAATCGTCATACGGATTAAAGCAAGCTCCAAAACAGTGGCATGACAATTTGATAGTGTAATTTTATCACACGGTTTTAGACACAATGGAGCTGCTAAATGCATTTATTCCAAATTCGCAAAGGATTATGGTGTGATAGTATGTCTATATGTTAACGACATGCTAATCACAGGAACTATTATCAACGTGGTAAATGATACTAAGAAGTATTTAGCTTCTCAATTTAAAATGAAGGACATGGGAGAGGTTGATACTATCTTGGGAATCAAAGTTAAGAAACACAGTGGCAGTTTTGATTTATGTCAATCCCATTATGTTGATAAGATTCTTTCCAAAAATAAGCATTTGAGCATTAAAGAATTTCATACTCTGTTCCATGTCTCTAACAAGTTGGAAGAGTATTTGGGAAGATCAGTTAGTAAATTAGACTATGCTAGTGAAATTGGTAGTTTGATGTTCGCTATGCATTGTACTAGACCTGATATTGCATTTGCAGTTTGTAAGCTTTCGAGATATACGCAAAATCCTAGCACCAATCATTGGAGATCTATAGGAAAAGTTTTTGGTATCTTCAAAAGTACTAAGTTCTTTTCCTTGTTTTATAATAAGTTTTCTGCAGTGCTAGAGGGTTATAGTGATGCTAGTTGGATAATTAGTGTCAAATGATAATAAGTCAACTTCTTGTTGGATTTTCACTTTAGGTTAATGAGCTATCTCATGGGATTCTAAGAAACAGACATGTATCACTCATTCCACAATGCAATATGAGTTTGACGCTTTCGCAGCAGCAGGAAAAGAGGCGGAATGGCTAAAAAATTTATTGCTAGATATAGAGTTGTGGCCACAACCGTTACCAGAAATCTCTTTGCGCTGTAATAGTAACGGTACTATATCTAGAGCATTTTGCAAGATATATAATGGCAAGTATAGACATATCGCTTTAAGACATGAGCACTATGTTAGATAACTAATTGTTGATGGTATAATCACAGTTGTCTACATTAGATCGAAAAATAATCTTGATAACCCACTAACTAAAGGTCTCTTGAGGGATATGATAGGAAGTACTATGAGTGCAAAGGGTCTAAAACAATTTAAATTTGTCACTAGTAACGGGAACCTTACCACTATTATTACACTGATTTTTAGAGGGTTAAAAGGTAATAACAAATTATAGTTTGTGACAGTCAACGAGCACTAGGGTCGAAATAGTGCTTAAGGAAAAGGAGTTGTGTATTTAATACTCTTATTAAAGATATCAGGTTCGGATTAAGAACAAGGAAGTCCAGTTTGAGACTTTATCTAGACTTCCCCTATGTAAACACAAGGAGTGGTGCCGCTTCTATCCAAGTTTGGAACATAAAACTTCGTAAGTGTTTATGAAATCAGGGGTGGCACAAGGCCATAATATAGTGCTAAAGCTCACTGTGAACATGTTAAAGAAGTTGTAAGGTTTGTGTGTATGATAGTTATATTCTTGTCAATACAGGAATTATGGTTTGATAGATTATAACTAACCCTTAATTTCGACAATATTTTGAAATAATATGAGGTTTAAGTCTAAAGATACCTCTTATTGGTCATATTTCCGATTCTCTTGTCACTAACTAAGTGGGGGATTGTTGGAACAGTTAGTGACAAGGTGTTGGTTGGTTGTCCCACATTGGAAAACTAAGAAGGATGCAAAGCCTTTATAAGGCTTTACTCATCAAATCAATTAAATTGATGGTGGAAAGAGTTGGAGGAAAATTCAAATTTCATTGGTTTGGGCTTGAAATAAAATAATATTTAATGGTCAAACGATCGGCACTAGGGGCACTGGGGTCTTAGTTGAAATTAATTAATATATTTTAACTAATTTTATTTTTTTATTTTATAGCAGTTAATTGCAGTTAGAGCCAAAAGTTATGTCATTTGATGCCAAGGGTTCAGCCAAGGGTTGTGATAATTCAGATATTATAAATATATATGTGTATCCTTCATTTTCCATAAGATCATATACATATTTTTAAAAACGTGTTCTTGGGGAAAATTCTGATTTTTGTTGATTAGAATTTCGCGGGCTTTATTATCCTGGAGGAATCTGCCATTTATCTAGCAGCAAGAATATTAGAGGCATATTTCCTTAAGGACAGTGATAATTCACGATCAAAGCGTTATTGCATGTCCTAACATTTTGTGTAGATACAGAGCGATCCTATGAATTACGACCATAGCAATATCCATTTTGAAGTTGAGGGTATTGAAACTTCTTACTATGATTTAAGTTTTGCTGCTAATAATCGCTACAGAGTTATCCATACCAATTCATGTAATACCCCGTACCCGTGGTTAGGTTTAATCATAACAAAGTAACTTTGTACTTTAGAGTCATTCCAAGTGACATTATAGGATCTTTAGCTACGGTTGTTTTGAGCGGTATCATTTAGCACCTTGAGCGGCATTTTTTTTTAAATGATCATAAGTTACAATAATGAAGCTGGTCATATGGTAAATTGTAGCAGGTTTATTATTTCCTTAAGGTATATATATATATAGTTTCTTATGAGATTAGCCGTCCCATTATTCCATCTTCTCCTTATGATGTTCTCGATGGAGAGTAGAGAATGAGAGTAGCATGAGAGTTTAACACCGACAACAAGAATCTGGGAGATCATGGGGACAAGAGGAGGATTTATGTGATTTGCATCAGTGATGGAAGGGGTTTTCAAAAATCAGAAATAAGGGCCATTAACCTGTAGAGGGGCTGAAGTGGGCTGAAGTGTTAGGGTGTATGGCTGCAATTTGTGAGAGGGGTAAACTTCTTCATGGTGGAAATTCCAACAGATTGGCTTCAATTGCCGGTAAGATGCCTATTGTTGTCCAAATAGATTCTTTACTTGAGTGTATATAGATGAGCAGAGTGTGTATATGTGGTAGTAGTGTCTGTCCAATGGTGTTGATTTGTGGGTGTGTGAGAGAGACGGGCTGCCGCTCGGCAGCGTGCATGTGGATTTTGGTGAGTTGCCATGAAAGGTAGGTAACATTCCAAAAAAAATCTGGAACACTAGACAATCCTTCGATCATTCACACTAAGACATTAATACTCTCAAACTCAACAAATGAATGACTATTATCATAGCAGCTAAACCAGTTATCATCATCTTAGTAAACTATCGTAAATGAAACATCAATCTAAGTCTTAAAATTTTAAATAACATTCACCCACGTAGGGTTCTAATGATAAATATTAAAACTTGATTTCTCCCGCTCGGCTCTAATCCATACTCAGGCAACCTAATGCTGGTTATCACCTGCTGAAAGGAAGTCAAAGGAGAGTGAGCTTTTGAGAGCCCAGTAAGGTAGATCAAAGATTTAAAAACAACAAAAAGATTCGGACGATCATTACATTTATAGTTAAAAGATAAATTTTAAAATGATTTTTCAAATAAAACTAATGCATTTCGATATAAACATAAGGACGAGTATCAACTCAATCCCTTAAATCAATAATCATTTCAAAATACTTCAGGTGCAATAAAACAGAAACAGTAAACATTGAACATGAGTAGTACACTTTAGCAAAGCCACCCCGACAGTGCTCGATACGCTCTACATATGCATAATGCATATGTACACTGACTAGTCCATTTAGGTACTAGTTTAACCCAACCAACAGACCAACCTTATAACGCCAAAAATACGCATCATCCTTATAACTCTCATATTACTAACTCATGTCAACATTTAGAATGAGTAAATAAAATTGAAAATACTTTACGATGAGCGAATCAATAAACAGATTGAAACCAAAAAGATAACCCTAGAGGGGGGGGGTTAATAGGGTTGTAAGACTACTTTAAAAAAAACAAGTAATTACTTCAAACTTTAGAGAAGCTACGAATAACACTAGAAAAGCTTCAAACAACAAACCTCAAACACAATATCTCAAATAAGCAAACTAATCAATCTTAACACAAGTATAAAACAATAATGTAAAGAGATAAGGGTTTAGAGTTACTTGACGCTTGAGATTTAGATGGTTCGGCTTGAAATATCCTCAAGCCTACGTCCACCCCTTCAAGGAAGTCCCTTGAAAGGCCCTAGAATCCACTAGTATGATCTTTCTTACGGGTCAAGATTGAACCTCTTACAATCCCTTGATGCTATGCCCACATCAAGAACAAGCTTTGACAATCCCAAAGCTCCAAAGCTTGACAAACCCAAGCCTTGATCACAATCATTTTACAAAGATCAATTGTGTACGAAGAAATCCTCTTGAAAGGAAATGAGTACAAATGAAGCTCTAATACAATAGAGAGATGAGAGAATTAATGACTTGAAGGATGCTCACTTTCAATCATAACAAGATGTAAGCCTAGGTTATCCTTCCAACCAAAAGGCTAACAATCTCCCCCTTTTTAATGATGACAAACATTGATTCAAATAATATGAGATATATAAGATAAAAAACGCAAAGAAGCATAACAATCTCAATTATAAACCATAAGGGGTTAAAAGAATAATCATGACGATAAGCTCCCCCTATCTTAAGCAATATAGGCTCTCCCTATCTCAATTAATATATGCTCATATCAAATCCACACAAGTATGAATCAACAATATTTTTCTCCACCTTTTGGCATCATTTAAAAAGATCAAGGGTTTGTGGGAAAGTGATCAACATATGTATCCATCCATGGATAATCAATGTAGCCAACAAGGGCATTCAAACAAGAAAACATAAGTACTTGAATAACTATTAAAAGGTGTACAAAGCACATTTTCCAAAAATAGCACATAAAAAGGAAGTGTAATGAATTAGATGTGCAATAAAATAACCATCAAAAGGTGTACAAAGCACATTTTCCAAAAATAGCACATAAAAAGGAAGTGTAATGAATTAGATGTGAAATAATATAAGTATGTGCAAATCAATTTAGAGAAAAGAGATTAAATGAATATCAATAAAATCAATAATGTGAAAAGAGAAAAAAACAACCAAAGCATGCTATAAGCATACGAAATAATGCTCAAGCATGTGAAGTGTAACTTGCATGATTATGCACAAAAGATATAACATTTAGTCACATAGGTGAAGACATGCCAAGTTCTCTTCTAAGAGCGGTAAACCTCTTCGCATCTAACGGTTTAGTGAAGATATCCGCTAATTGGTGATTTGTGTCCACGAAATCGAGAATGATATCACCTTTTTGTACATGATCACGGATAAAATGGTGTTTGATTTCTATGTGCTTGGTTCGTGAATGTTGGATGGGATTTTTGCTCAAATCAATGGCACTCGAGTTATCGCATAAGATGGGTATGTGATCATACTTGAGTCCAAAATCCAAAAGGGTTTGTTTCATCCAAAGAATTTGTGCACAACAAGCACTAACCGCCACATATTCGGCTTCGATAGTAGAGAGTGCAACCAAATTTTATTTTTTAGAACTCCAAGAGACAAGTGAGTGTCCTAGGAATTGGCAACCTCCATTAGTGCTTTTCCGCTCGGTTTTACAACCGGCATAGTCGGCGTCGGAGTAGCCAACTAGGTCAAAATAAGATGTGTTTCTATGAAACCATAACCCTAAATCGTGAGTGCCCTTAAGATATCTAAGGATTCTCTTGACGGCAACCAAATGAGATTCCTTAGGACAAGCTTGAAATCTAGTAGATAAACAAACACTAAACATTATATCGGGTCTACTTGCGGTAAGGTAAAGGAGTGATCCGATCATACCTCGATAGCGGTTAATAAAAAGCATTTGATTCTTCCGTGTCAAATCTCTTGAGTAGCTCTTTGGTGTATTTGACTTGGTTGATAAAGATTTCATCCTTGCTTTGTTTGATTGCAATCCAAGGAAGAAGTTGAGTTCTCCCATCATGCTTATTGTAAACTCCTTACTCATACAAGAAGCAAACTCTTCGCACAAGGATCCATTAGTAGCACCAAATATAATATCATCAACAAAAATTTGCACCAACAATAAGTCATTACCCTTAGATTTTGTAAAGAGAGTGGTGTCAAGTTTTCCTCTTGAAAAATCATTTTCCAAAAGAAAGCTACTTAGTCTTTCATACCAAGCTCTAGGAGCTTGTTTTAAACCATAAAGAGCTTTGCTAAGCTTGAAAACATGGTTTGGAAATTTTTCATGTTCAAAACCGGGAGGTTGAGCCACATAAACCTCCTCCAAAATAAAACCATTTAGAAAAGCACTCGTGACATCCATTTGATAGAGTTTAAAGTCTTGATAGCAAGCAAAAGCTAAAAGCATTCTAATAGACTCAAGTCTAGCTACCGGTGCATAAGTCTCATCAAAATCAATTCCTTCCTCTTGGTTATAACATTGGGCCATTAATCTAGCCTTGTTTCTAACCACGATTCCGGATTCATCAAGTTTGTTTCTAAATACCCATTTTGTGCCTATAACTCGAGCGCCATTGATTTGAGCAAAAATCCCATCCAACATTCATGAACCAAGCACATAGAAATCAAACACCATTTTATCCGTGATCATGTGCAAAAATGTGATATCATTCTCGATTTCGTGGACACAAATCACCAATTAGTGGATATTTTCACTAAACCGTTAGATGCGAAGAGGTTTACCGCTCTTAGAAGAGAACTTGGCATGTCTTCACCTATGTGACTAAATGTTATATCTTTTGTGCATAATCATGCAAGTTACACTTCACATGCTTGAGCATTATTTCGTATGCTTATAGCATGCTTTGGTTGATTTTTCTCTTTCCACAATTATTGATTTTATTGATATTCATTTAATCTCTTTTGTCTAAATTGATTTGCACACACTTATATTATTGCACATCTAATTCATTACACTTCCTTTTTGTGTGCTATTTTTGGAAAATGTGCTTAGTACACCTTTTGATGGTTATTCAAGTACTTATGTTTTCTTGTTTGAATGGCCTTGTTGGCTATATTGATTATCTATGGATGGATACATATGTTGATCACTTTCCCACAAACCCTTGATCTTTTTAAATGATGTCAAAAGGGGGAGAAAATATTGTTGATTCATACTTGAGTGGATTTGATATGAGCATATATTAATTGAGCTATGGGGAGCCTATATTGCTTAAGATAGGGGGAGCTCTGATACCATTCCTTAAAGAAGTGGATGTAAGCTTGAGTGTAGTTCAAGCCGAACCATTTAAATCTCCTTGTCAAGTATCTCTAACTCAATCTCTTTACTTATTACTCTATAATTGCTTGAGATTGTTTAGTTAGTATCTTCATTAAAGTATTACTTGGTTTGATTGAGATTCTTGATTGTGCTTAGTTTAAATTTCCCCTTAATTTTCAAAAATCCTATTCACCCCCCTCTAGGGTTGTTTTATTGGTTTCAATTGGTATCAGAGCCTCGGCTCTTGATTTTTTGGTTAACACCTAGAGAGTTAAAAGATCATGGGGTTTCTTTGTCATGAGGGGAGTTCTATTACTAGACCTCCACTTTTTTATGGGTCTTCATATAGTATATGGAAAATTAAGATGAGAGTATTTTTTAGAATCTTTAGATTATGAAATGTGGGGAATCATTGAAAATGGCCTTTATGTTCCAACCAAGTGGATTAGGAATAAGCTTGTCCCAAAGGAGAAATCTGAATTTAATGACTATGATAGATATATGATTTGCATGAATTCTAGAGCTAAGAATTGTATTGTTTGTGCTCTAAACACGAATGAACTCAATCGAGTTATTATGTGTGATTCGGTTAAGAATATGTGGGATACACTTCAAGTCACTCATGAAGGGACTTCTCTTCTAAGAAATTCAAATATGAATTTATGGCATAAAGAATATGAATTGTTTCAAATATTTTTCGATAAATCTATTATGAAATGAATTTTCGTTTCACTAAAATTGTTAATACTTTGAAACAATTAGGAAAAGATTTCTCTGTCGGTGATCTTGTGAGAAATGTGATTAGGTCATTACCTAGAGAATGGGATGCAAAAATTACCGCATTTTAAGAATCAAAGGATCTCAATATCTTCCCGTTGGATGAATTAATTTTCTCCTTGATGACCTATGAAATGCAACTTGAGTCATTCGGGCAAAAAGGTCCAAAGAAGAAGAAGAAATGCATTGCTCTTAAAGCTTCATCAACAACGGATCAATCTTCATGTGCAGAGGAAAAACGCTTAAATAACAAAGAGATTGATATACTTGCAAAGGAATTTAATGAGTATCTCAAAATGAAGAAAGATGGAAACTCGCACAAGAGCAAGAACGAGTCAAGTATGGAGAGTGCCCCAAGGGAGAATATGAAGAAGAATGAGGCAAGAAAGAAACACTCCATAAAGACATCAATTAAAGCCATTATTTGGAGCGATAATGACTCAAGTGGAGATGAAGGTGGTGATTTCGATGATAGAGATTCAAATCTATGCTTCATGGCTCAAAAAGAAGATAAGGTAAATTCTTCATATAGTGATAGTGATAGCAATTGCTCCAATGATGATATTTATGATGCTTATGCTCTTTTATATGAAGAATCCATAAAATTAGACAAGAAAATTTGTGCTTTGAAAAAACAAGTGCATGCAATTTCAAAAGAGTTAGATGACTTAAAAAGTGAAAATAATAAGTTGCATGCCAAGAATGAATGCATATCTAGCCATTTATCTGTAGAGCATGTGAATAATGATTTGGTTGAATTGATTATGAGTATTCCTAGTACAAAACAAATCTCTTGTAATACTTCGATTTTAGAAAAACAAAATGAAAATTTAAAGCTTGAGATTTGTGATTTGAAAAAAAGCCTTGAAAATTTTGTGGATGGTAGAAACAACTTGGATGTCATGCTTGGACACCAAAGAGTTGGCCTAAACAAAGGCGGTGTTGGATTAGATCCCTTCACCTTGCCTCCTAAAGTTTTTAAACAACAAGCTAGATTGAATGTTCATACAAGACAACATAAGAACTATTGCACACCATTTACACATTGTGGTTGGTGCAACAAGAAAGGGCATACGACTAATTCTTGTCCCTGTAGAATTGTTTATGTTGGAGGTGTAAAACAATTCGATATAAACATAGAGACGAGTATCAATTCAATCCCTTAAATCAATAATCATTTCAAAACACTTCAGGTGCAATAAAACAGAAACAGGAAACATTAACCATGAGTAGTGCACTATAGCAAAGTCACCCTGGCAGTGTTCGATAAGCTTTAGATATGCATATGTACACTGACTAGTCTATTTAGGTACTAGTTTAACCTAGACCTGGCAAAAATAAGACCGTACCCGTTACCCGACCCGTACCCGGTCCAAAATACCGGGTACGGGTACCAATATTCATTACCCGCCGAAATCAGACCCGTACCCGAACCGACCCGTCATTTTCGGGTTTATCCGGGTCGGATACGGTTTACCCGGCTACCCGTATTTTTTTTACTATATAAGTAAAGTGCTAGGGTTTCCAGTTCATTCACTCATTCTCTGTCTCCTCTCTTGCGCCGCTCCTACCTCATTCTCTTGCGTCATTCTCTCCATCAACGACCAAGCTACGCCGCAGATCCGCCGGAGATGTCTTCAACCGGCTCCGCCGCAGATGTCTTCAACCGGCTCCTCCGCAGATGTCTTCAACCGGCTCCTCCGCAGATCCGCCGCATATGTCTTCAACCGGCTCCGCTGCAGATCCGCCGGAGATGTCTTCGACCAGCTCCGCCACCGATCTGCCGCCACCGTCTCCTTCCTACTCTGTTGCCGCCGCTGTGACTCTATCTCTTCTCAGTATTCAGCCTCACTCAGTCGCAGACTCGAATTTCTCTTGGTCACAGTCACAGATCGACTGTCGATTGAGAAGCTAAATGGATTTCTGCATGTGATCTTGTACCTGTGTTAAGGTTTAATTGTATTATTTTGGATTGTAGATAGATTCATGTAGTTGTTTAAGGTTTATTTGTATTATTTTGGATTGTGAATTTGTGGGTGGTGCTATAGAATATAGATGGATGTTGTAATTGATTTTAAGGCATTTAACAATTAACGTAATATTGAAAATTAAAGAGGCAAAAGAAGCAAGAAGAGAAAAATCTGCCTAAACTAGAATCTGAATATATTAAAAAAATTAATTGGAAATTTGCTCATTACCCGCGGGTAATACCCGATCCGTGTGGGTAGGGTACGGATCCATAAAAAGACTACCCGAAACAAATCGGGTAAAATTTATCCGATCCGTTTTTACCCAGACCCGTCCGGATATTACCCGTACCCGTGCGGGTAGACCCGTTTGCCAGGTCTAGTTTAACCCAACCAACAGACAATCCTTATAATGCCAAAAATACGCACCATCCTTATAACTCCCATATTACTAACTCGTGTCAACATTTAGAAAGAGTAAATAAAATTGAAAATGCTTTACGATGAGCGAATCAATAAACGGATGAAATGAACAATGAATTTCAAACAATCGTTTTAAGGCTCAATTTAGGGTTTCATGGGCAATATCCAAATATTTTCACGAAAATTTATAAAACCATAGTTCAACAAAATTTGCAAAACAGTTGAGATAAAAACATCTGAATTCAGAATAATGAGTAGGGTTCGGAGAGAAAATCATTACCTCGATCCAAGTTATGCAATGCTACGCAACCTTGATCAAAATTCTCTGAATAAACCTAGATTGACAATCCATTTGTTAGAGCACAATCTATTCTACAATGCTATAAATCTAATATCAACTACCCACCACATGCTCACTTCTAACTCCGAAATCACGCAAATCAAAGCGGTCTCGCACACGACTAACCTAACTGAAATCCCTATACACTCTTTAATACGTAACGAAACTCCAAATACATTAAATTATAACAAAAAACTTTTATAGCTCAAAACATTATAAAGAGTCAAAATATGAATTTTCTGAAATTGTGAATATTTTCGAATTAAAATAATTTCTTTAAAAGCAATAAAAACCCATAAATAGCCATAATTGCTTCTAGCTGAAAATATAGTCCCATAATTTATGTAACAGCTTAAGACTACCTATAAAAATTATAGAAATTGAACTCAGAATTTAAGAGGTATCCAAACTATTTTCAAAATTTTAGTTATTCTAAAATCAATGCGATACAGAAATGATAACAAATCAACTCAAAATATCACCAAATTTATACTGGAACTTCTTCATACAATAAAAACATTACTCTAATTTTTTCAGAAAATTTAATGGTTTTAAGGACTTCAAAAGATTTTACAAATTTGAATTTAGATAAAATATTAAAAATACATATGACAGAAACTTATGACATTTTGCCATAAATTCTAGGATAGCTTATAATATTATGTTTCAAAATTTCACATGCTAACAATTACTGTCCAGTATCCAATGTATCCAATGCGCGCGACGTACCTGACGCTAATTACCCACTGTTGTGACCCAAAACCCACTTCACACTCTTCTTCTTCTTTACTTTCTCCGTACTCACAGTCACAGACCTCAACATACACCACACTCAACACACCCAGCAATCACACGCACAAAAGCCCACATTACACACACCATACACACATTCAAGCACACAGGAAGCACACAACACACTCATTTTTTCATATACATACACATTCATGCACGCACACACAAATACTCACCCATGCACATGACTGCCCAGCAGCCTACACACACGCATCACACACACTCACATAACAAATACACACTCTCTCACATATGGATGCACAGCAGCCTACACACACATGCATCACACACACACAACATCATACACGCACTAAACACATGCTACACGCAGACTGAAGGGGTTGTCTTCCCTCTCTCCCAAACACACAGAAAACCATGTCAGAATCCAAACCCACTAAGACATACACGATACACACCTAAATATACAGGGCAATCATATCTCACACTCTCTCACACGGCTATCACATGGCTGCCCAAGCCTCCCTCTTTCTCTTGGCCGCCATGGCTACCACGGCCACAAACCCACAAAGCTTTCATGGCTTCACACTCTATAACCCATATACCCATTCCATTGTAACACTTACACAGCAAGGAATTTCCAAAACCCTAACCATGGAGCAACCTACATGCCTCAAGTATCTAGCCAAGAGGAGAAAACCAAAATCTGCTGTTGAGGCACCCCTCATCTCTAGAGTATCTCCAAAGCCATTTCCACTAAAGAGCCTGACAAGCTGCTAGATTTTTGTTTTTTTTTTCATTTGCAATCTTCCCCGTTTCTTTAGTTAACCAAAACTGAAGCCCCTCGTACCCATTCCATAAAAATCTTCATGACTTTATCTACCTGAGAAATGCTCTTCTTAATGACCCATTTTGGAATCTCTCAACCCACTGTCGTCTCTCTCTCTTTTCTCTTCAGCACATCCACGCACACCACTTCAAATCTTCGGTTACAGTCACACCACAAACATGCATCACTTCACTCTTACGGCAGCCATGGCTGTCTCTAAACCCAATTCACAGCCATAAAACCCACACGCAACACACACTCACGGCAGCCCTAAACTCACTAAATCCTCATGGTTTCTCTCAAGCCCCCCCACCCTTTTAAACTTACTGGAAAGAAATTTGGTCGCCGAAAACCTCGCCGCAACCCTTTTTCTTCACGTTCTCTCTGTCTCTCTATTGCGTAAATCGGATGAAGGATGGAAGAGGGCGGCTGCCCCTCAAAGCTATATATATATATATATATATATATATATATATATATATATATATACCCGAAATTGGAAATTGGAAAACTACCAAAAAGCCCCTAAACTTCCGTTAGTCATTTTAATTTTTTACCCACTACTTTCTATTATTATAAATAGGTCCAAAATAAATTATTTACTATAGTTTATGTGCTAGAAAATTTTTAATTGGTTCGTTAGATAACTTTGCTTTTCTAATCATCGCTAATAGTTGCCGATAAAATTCGGTCGCGCCAATCGTCACTAAAGACTTAAATTGGTATTATAACTGCATCGGTTAACTTATAACGTATGGTTTTCTAAAAAACTTTTGCTAAGAATCATAGTGTCTAATAATCACCAATTTGTCGCCAAAGGTCTCCAAATATATCATTTAGACTACTTGCCACTAAAGAACTCAATCAATATCACTTATATTGGCTATCGATAATTTACAACTTATGGTTCTTAAATATTTAGTCGCTAAAGGTTACCTACAAAATATCGTCTATGCAAATCGACCTACATATTGCGTATGAAAATCATCGCTGAAAATTTAATTGGGATAATATCACTTATATCCCTCACTTTAGGGGTAAATTACAGCCGATAACACATGTTTGCATTTATATCATTTATGTCCGTTGACCAGACAAAATACGAACGGTTTTAAAATTTTGCATGAAATGACATGATTGCCCTTGAGACCAAATCCATCCTCTCTCTCTTGCCCTTCTCTCTTCTTCCATCACCGTCAACCTCTCTCATTTCTCTCTTTTTCTTTTTTCCCTCCTCTCTCTTCTTCCCATTCTCCCACTCTCCAACACCTCCTTCTCCCACTATATTAAACCCCAATATAATTTAGGCATCACAACCAGAGTCTTATTTGAACCACTGCCTGTGGGTACGCACTGTGGAAGATCACCCAGCTCACCGAGTCACTGCACACTAGCCCCGAGCCCATCATCAGGTCCGCAAACTCAGCTGAGCCCACCCACCACTCTTGTCTGTGCTCAGATCCGGCAAGTTACCGACGATGTCAGTCAGGGTCTGCCCCAGATGGATCAGGTTCATGGAGTCCACGTTTTGGTGAAACGACGGTGGTGCTGCATTGTGGTGGTATGGTGTATCGTTGAATTGCCTGTGAGCCTTAGCTCCCCTTTTGATCAGATTCACCCCTATCCCTCCTTCCCTTCCTCACTCCTCCCTCTCTATGGCTTTTCGATGGGACGCAATGTAGAGAGAGGAGCGAAGATGAGATATTGTGTGGGTTTTAATTTCCACGGCTCACATCCAATTCAACTCTCACACTTCTAATTTGAAGCGAAGATGAGATATTTTGTGGCTGTTCATTTTGGAGTATTGGGTAAGATTGATTTGATTGGATTATGGAGATTGGGTGAAGAGAAGAAGGGGAGTTCATCGCCATCGGAAGAGGTCATTCCGATGGTTCTGTAAATTTTGTTGGTTGAGCTTGACTCCTGCGAAAATGGGTATGGCCGTATCGGTAGTTATTGGTCAGTGGTATGGCAGTATGGTCGAGTGGTGCATCATCCGCGATGACACCGACTTAATCGCTATCGTCGCCATAGACGTCTGCGGCAGTAGCAGAGGCGGCGGTGAGGGGATCTTTTTGCCGCCGTAGTCGCCGCTGGACCGATTGTGAACGTGGCTGGTGGCGTGTTTATCGAATCTAACGGAGGATGAAACATCTCTTTCTCTCTCTCTCTCTCTCTCTCTCGACGAAGGCCACACAAACAAGCATAAAAGAGATTTCATTGTTTTGACTGGAAAGAAAGAGAGGGTAGTATTGTCATTTTTAAAATATTGTATTGCTACATCAGCAAAAATCGTTAGTTTGGGTCACAGAACCCTAACGGTGGGCATATCTGATACAATTTTTTTACATTTTGGATACGATTACAAATTTTTGAAACCTACGTCTTTGACTGTAATTTACCCCTAAACTGAGGGATATAAGTGATATTATCCCAATTTAATTAACCGGCTAGACAATATCAAGGTTCAGGATATTACATTCTCCTTCACTTATAAAAATTTCTTCCTCGAAATTGAATGTACCTGGGATTGTTGTCCTCAAATATCAATACTCTTTAATCACAAGCTCTACCACGCTAAAACATCTTAACATTTAACCATGTCTCCATTTTATCCTCTTAAATCGTGTAAATTGTGAGAATGGTCGCTAAAAATGCAAGTAAATTCATACCATGTTACCGTAAGCCTAATCCGGGACCAAAGTATTACATTCTCCTCTTGCTAAAAAGAATTTCGGCCTCGTATTTCATGATACTTACAATGCCTAGTCCCTACAGTTTCCCTACGTAACTCTCCGTAGCCAACATCGTAATAGCGGAGCACGGGTTAAACTATGTGCCAAGATTCATGTCCTACGAATACTCAACGATTCATTTTCAAGTGGTACCATCAAGCTAAAGCTATAGAATCATCACTTGTGCTCTAACGGTTATAGAACCTCACGAACTTGATGACCTTGATGTTTAATAACTTAGTTCTTATTCCAAATACACTTAAATTCAGTACCTATGTCCAGAATAATTTTTTTTTTTTATAACTAACATTCGAAAATTCACCATCACATATACCCAATTCCATAAGGAACCATCCCTTCAAATTTCTCATGTCTCAAACCTCAAGAGCCAACATTACTTTCAAAGTCCCAATCTCTTTAACCTCAAGATCGAGACAACATTCACAATCGTCATCGAATGCACATATAACCTAAAAAATATGAGTCAAGAAAGTAGCTTCAGTAAAATTCATAGCAGCTTCAAGCATGTCACCGTACTATAAGATTTCAGATTATAAACTAGGATTCCATAACCCAACTAACCGAATATCAGTACTCAACCTCAAAATGGTTATGCCTTGGATAGTACGAAGCTCACTGAACTATATTTACTCCATTCCAAACTCAACCAATTAAATAAGTTTCTAATTATCATGCTTCCGCTACGCTTTTCCGATAACGTACCAAATTCTACTTCTCGCATAATCTACTTAATAGTAGCAAACTTAACTTCTAGCATATGGTGCACTAAAGTACTAAGCATTTATCACATATGGCTTTCACTCTAAAGGATCTAACCTTGAGTTCTAACTTCCACTCTCATCAGCCTAGTTACGAGTCTACATAATCATATACCTATGCTCTGGTACCAACTGTAACATCCCGAAAAAAATTCTGAACGTTAGACAATCGTTCGATCATTCACACTAAGACATTAATACTCTTAAACTCAACAAATGAAGTACTATTGTCAGAGCAGCTAAACCAGTTATCACCATCTTAGTAAATTGTCGTAGATGAAACATCAATCTAAGTCTTACAAATTTAAATAATAACATTCACCCACGCAGGGTTCTAATGATAAATATTAAAACTTGATTTCTCTCGTTCGGCTCTAATCCATACTCAGGCAACCTATTGTTGGTTATCACCTGCGGAAAGGAAGTGAAATGAGAGTGAGTTTTTGAGAGTCCAGTAAGGTCGATCAATGATTTAAAAACAACAAAAAGATTCGGACGATCTTTACATTTACAGTTAATATGCTATTGAGGCATCCCTTTTCTTTAGAGTATCTCCAAAGGCATTTCCACTAAAGAGCCTGACAAACTATTAGATTTTTTTTTTTTTTTCATTTGCAATCATCTCCATTTCTTTAGTTAACCAAAACTGAAGCCCCTCATACCCGTTCCATAGAAATCTTCATAACTCTATTTACCTGAGAAATGCTCTTCTCAGTGACCCATTTTGGAATCTCCCAACCCACTGCCATCTTTCTCTCTTTTCTCTTCAGCACATCCACGCACACCCCTTCAAAACTTCGGTTACAGTCACACCACAAACATGCATCACTTCTAGTAAAATTTTCTAAAATCGTATGTATTTTTAGTATTTTCTGTAATTTCATATTTGTAAAATTCTTTTGGAGCCTTTAAACACATGAAAATGTTCTTGAAAAATTAGAATAATATTTTTATGGTATAAATAAGTCTCAGCTTGAGTTTCATGATTTTTGGAGTTGATGTGCTATGTTTATGTATCGCATTGGTTTTAGCAAAACGAATAATTTGAAGGAATAGAGGCTTTGGGGGCCCCTTAGCTAAAAATAGTTTTTTTGCTTTCAATGTCTATAATCTTTATACATATTTTAAAGTTGTTAGAAAAGTTATGGGACTTTATTTTCAGCTAGAAGCAATTATGGATATTTATGGGCTTTTCTTGCATTTAAAGAAATTATTTTAATTCAAAAATATTCAAAAATTCACAAAATTCATATTTTGACTTTTATTAATGTTTTAAGCTATAAAAGTGTTTTATTGAAATTTATTATGAATTTTAGGATATCGTTACGCATTAAGTAGCGTACAAGGTTTTCGGTTAGCTTGGTCGTGTGCAGAACCCGCTTCGAGTCGTGCGATTTCAGGGTTAGAAGTGAGCACGTGGTGAAAAGTTGATAATAGGGTTTATAGTATATAAGACATAGATTTTATTCTAACAAATAAATTGTCAATTTAGGTTGATTCAAAGGATTATTGATCGAGATTGTATAGCATTGCCTAGCTTGGATCCAGGTAAGGATTTTATTTCTGAACCCTACTCATTATTCTGATGTTTTAATCTTAATTGTTTCACAAATCTTATTGAATTATGGTTTTATAAATTTTCTTGAAAATATTTGCATTTTGCTAGTGAAACACTAACTTGAACCTTAAGCGATCGTTTGAAATTCTTTGCTCATTCTCATTTGTTATATTGATTCGATTATCATAAAAATGTTTTGAATTGTACTTATTTCTTCTCAATATTGACATGAGTTAGTAAATCTGGGAGCTATAAGGATGGTCTGTATTGCTGGCATTATAAGGATGATCTGTTGGCTAGGTTAAACTAGTACCTAAATGGACTAGTCAGTGTACATATGTATATGTAACGCGTATCGAGCATTGCCGCGTGACTTTGCTACAGCGTACTACTCATGTTCAATGTTATCTATTTATCTACTCATCCCTATGTTTAAATTGAAATGCTGTGGTTTTCTTTGAAAACCTTTTTAAAATTATCATTTGATTGTATATAGAAAATCATTTGAATCGCTCTGTTTCTTTATTTTAAAAGTTGTTATTTCGTTTAAATGTAAAATTGTCCGAATCGTTTTTTATTATTTTTAAATCGTTGATCGACCTTACAGGACTCTCGAAAGCTCACTCTCTTTTGACTTCTTTTCCGCATGTGATAAGCAGCAATTAAGTTGTCCGAATAAGGATTAGAGCCGAGCGACCAAAAGAAAAGGAATTAAATTTTGGTATTGATCGTTAGAACCCCTATGAAGGTAATGATTAGTATTTAAGAATTTTTAGACATTGTTTGATGTATCATTTATGACAGTCTACTGATAATATGGTTTGACAAAAGCTTTAGCTGCTCTGATGATGATTGACCATTTGGCTATGAGGTTATCCTTGTCTTAGTGGCATTGATCGATTGAGTGTTATTTAACGCGCGCGCGCGCGCGCATGTGTGTGTGTATATATATATATATATACACACACACACACACACACACACATACATAAAGTCAAAAGTAATGTAAAGTGATGACAAACCATATCAACTAAGGCTAGGTTTGACAAAAAAAAAATTGCTCTTTTTTTTTCAGTTTTAAAAACTGAAAAAAAAGGAGCGTTTGGTAACCATATTTTATTTCAATTTAAAAAACAAGTTTTTAAATTTAATATTAAAAAAAAAAACCAAAAACTGGTTTTTTTTTTTCACTTTTGGTTTTTTTTTTTGTAGACCACCACCACCACCTTCCCACCGCCGGCAGCCACCTCAGGCGACCACCGCCGGAGACTGCCGGCAGCCACCTCCGGCCGCCGGCGACCACCGCCGGAGACTGCCGGCAGGCACCTCCGGCCGCCGGCGACTGCCGGCAGCCACCTCCGGCCGCCGGAGACTACCGGCCACCACCGTCGACCACTGCTACGCCCCACCACCGCCACCGCAAACCACCAAAATAAAAAGGGTTACCAAACACAAAAAAAAAAAAAGGGATATCAAACACCCACTTGTTTTTATAAAAAAAAAAAATTAAGCTGCTCTTTAAAAACTGAAAAGCAAAAAAAAAAATTTGTCAAACGAACCCTAAGTTATCATGAAAACTGATCAAATGTGGTAATTTGTCAACCGCTTGATAAATGAAGCAAAATATTACCCAACAATGCTTGACAAATACCGACAACTTGACTAAAATACCCAAGACTTGAGATTCTAAATTTTGATAACCATCAAACTTTAGCGTGAAGCCGTGAAAAGAATTCCAATAGCCTTTTGGAATTGGGCAAAACAAGTTATGTTAGAAAAACAACGAATGTAATTAAAGAAAGATCGAAATGTACAAAGTTAGTATTAATGCATCCTAGAAATCAAATATGAAGCCGAATTCAAAATGGAACAATTACTGTTAAAAAAAATCACAATTTCACTTCAACGTGCCGAAATTAACGTCATGAATGGAGGCTAACAACATAAAAACAAGTAAAAGGGTAATAATCCAATTTATAGCCTCGTGCAATCAAGAAGAAGTTGATCAGATGATGGTAACTTTTGACAATGATATTTATATAACACGTACCTCAATATTTGCCTAATAGTAATTGCAAATTCAAAATCCATATTATGAAATCTAAAAGTCATTAAAGTACCAATATAATGTTTATAGCAATAAACCCAACAAAACCTAGAACCTAAAATCACTAAATTGAGGTGATAAAACCTATCAAAGATCCCAAAGTTCTTATCCAAATCCTTTTTTGTTCACCATTGTCGTCCTTAGCCCTAATTCACGGCCTCTTAGGTACAAATGAAGAAATATTTAGAATAAAAAGAAAAAATGAAGTTGGGCGATTGCTTAAAAAGCCCAGATGGTAAATTGCAATAAATCCCCTAAATTTTCAAACTTATTCGAAATGACCCTGATAAATTATGGTTTACCCCTAAAAATTGAGTTATTTGCTAAATTGCCACAGCTATTTAAATCCCAAAATATATAAATAGAGACATACTTTTTTCTTTTTTGGGTTATTAAATCCTTCGATGCTTAAGAAAATTTTGTCCTTGTTGGAATTAGACGTATCTTAAGCATCAAATAATTTGGGATGCATTTCGCGCATTGCATCCTCTATCTCCCAAGTGGCTTCCCTCTCGTAGTGGAACACCGGAAGACAAAAAAGATATTGTCTTCGGGCACATAACATGCTCTTCGCGCTCCAAAATACACTATCAATTGCTCTTCGTAGACGAGTCATTACTGATCTGGATGGGCTCATAACCAATAACATGAGATGGATCAAACAAGTATTTCCACAAGACAAAAACGTGATACTCAACGTGAAGCTGAGAGAACCTCAGAGTCAAAGCAACTCTATAGGCAACTGGTCCTACAACATCTAGCATCTCAAATCGTACAACATACTAAGGGAACAACTTACCCTTCTTCTCAAAGTACATAACTCCCTTCCAAGGAGATACTCGAATAAACCTTATCCGCAGTTAACTAAACTAACTCAGGCCCCAAAGCCTTTGCTCTTCGTAGAAGCTATGTGTCCAACATCTATGCTGTGAAAGTCTCAAAATGTGCCATCTAAATACTTTTCTGGTATGTGAAACTCAAACAAAGGTAAGTGGTCATCCCAACTACCACAGATCTAACAAAAAAGCACGTGACATGTCTTCCAATAACTAGATTGTACGTTAGGACTGATCATATGTCCGAGAGTGATATGCCGAACTCATATTCAAATGTGTCCCCGTTGCTTTTGAAAAGTGGTCCAAAACTGTGATGTTAAACGTGGATCTTGATCGGAAACAATAAAAACTAGAACTTCATTAAATCAAACTATCTTGGGAACAAAAAGCTTGGCCAATTGCTCCAAAGAAAAATTAACACGAATAGGTAAAAACTGTGCAAACTTGGTAAAAAAATCTACGATAATCCAAACTGCATCATGATATTGTGAAGTCTTTGGTAACCAAATAACAAAGTCCATCTATATATATTCCCACTTTCACTCAGATATGGAAAGAAATCGCCATAAGCCATGAGGTAACCTGCTCTCTGGCGATAGTGCTAAATTAGTTCTAAAATGTTAATAGCACAAAGATCATAGAGGAGTTCTTGTTGGAGAAAATAAACTCTATTGTCCTGTCATACGGCCCACTGGTTAGTAAAATTTGACGTCAACAAAGAAAGAACTATCACGACTAAAGAGGCTAAAACACAAATTTTAAAAACTAATCCAGCTAACCCCATATGTACGAGGACAGAGGACCACACAATGCTCTTTTATTTTATTAGTCAGAATCCCGTACTATGCATGGGAGATTCACAACAACAGATGCAAAATCTGTTGATCGGGAAAATGTCAAGTTTTGGCTAGAATTTGTCTCTATAGCTAAAATTCCGTGCAATGCACGAAAGGATAATAATATGTACTAACTTTAACCAAACTACATTGCAGAGCAATTATAAAAAAAAGTCGTCAATGTAAGCAAAGTATATATAACAACTGACAAAAATTGTTGACCATTTCATCAGCTCCAATTTAACTTCATGAATTCATGATTCAAAAAGTTAGGGGCACACTTTTATTTGGAATATTCGATTTGGAAGCATTTTTTTAGCATGAGCTAACTAGTTGACATGAAATGCAATTGATGTTGCAAGAAAAATGTCACTACAATTAACTATCAACAATTTTTTTACTACAAACTCTGACATTTTACTATCAAATGCCATAGCACGTGCAGTAGATGTCACATAAACTAACTCCAACTAAAGATTTAGTAAAGTTTAAAATATTTATTTTTCGTGCATATATAGCACGGGAAATAACATTAAGTCCGAATGTCTAACAATATGTCATGCCTACATGCATCTAAAAAATTCTCTTAACTACCATTTACCATAAAAAAACAGGAAAAAAAAAAAGAACTCTCTCTTTTTTTTTCTTCAAAAAGTATTGGATAGAAGAAGAAAACCCTAGATTATGGGAAAAAAAACTGTTAGACCCCTCATATTTAAGTGCTTAAAAAAAGAGGAAAAGAAAAGAAAATTAAATTAGATAATATGGGGACATGATGTGTATTTTAGAATTATAATTATGTTAGGAATATAAGTATTTATATTCCTTTAGGTATCTGATGATTACAGTATATTCTTAGGGGTAGAAGAAACTTCAGAGCCTCCAGAAAATCACTAGAAAGAAACCTTGGAGATTTTGATCATCACTTTGAGGTAAGTTTAATTTTAATTTTGAGATTGAGATTTGTGGTAAAAATCGCATAAATTGTTGTGGCTGATAGAATTCTAATTGAAAGTTTGGGTATCTTTACATTAGGGTTTGGATACAATTTATTTGAAGGGATCAAGATTTTGGGTTTAGTCACGATCAGAGGTAAGGGTTTTTATTATTTTCAAAATCTGAATCAGCGTTGGATCGATCAAATCTATGCTTGTGAATATCTTATTTTCGCGTATGATCTATAATTTTCTTTCTATGAATTAAAATCGCGTAACCGAATTGTTGAGCGTTAATCTGTAGACTGGATTAATGGGCTCGTCATGGTTTTTCTTTTATGTGTGCGAATCAAGGCCTCTTCACGTGGCCTGTTACTGTGTCATCAGTATACTTCAATCATTGAGCATAAGCTGTGTAAAATTCTGAAATCTCCATGTTAATGTCATGCATGGGTTCTTATATCATGCATACATGTCTCATGATTGCCTATTTTTTCATTATCACACATTATAATTATATCCAGCTTAGACAGATTCTGTCACTCCCTTAAAAGAAACTGTTTACATGGATAATTCTATTTTCGTGTCTACGTCGTGCGTTCGTTATTTTGTATAAATTCTGATTTGGTTGATGTCACTCTCACTAGATATGTTCTCTTTTATTCTTCTCGATATACTTATGCATGTTACAAGTTTCTAAAATTATGGGACATTTGAGTTGTTTCATAATTATCCGTAATGTTCTGCTATACGAACTTGCAAAACTCATGGGTGATTTTTTTTTTTTTTCTATGAGCCGTGGGCCACGAGGGGTATATTATTCATTAGTTTACATGGTCTAGGCAACTTGTTGGTACCTCGCCTGATTTATTGAATTTAAGTGTTAAAACTATCTGAGCCATGTCACAGTGTATGTGACTTTTCTGTTTCTGACTTACCCACGTGGATTGGAACGTGAGCTAGCTCAGAGGGATGAGCTAGAGATCGCGATCTTATTTTCTGAACCTGGTTCCACGTGCCAGTGATGGCATGCGTGACCTTATTCTGAATGGCTCTCTAGTGTCAGTTTCTGTATAAGAATACATTTTGAAATTTTGTCTTTCTACGAAACATATTTTGTATTTTGAAAATTCTGGTTCGTATATGTTCTGTTAAAATTCTGTACATCCGATCTTGTTTTCTCAGATATCTTTGTATCCCATTTTGATTGGTCCGTTGAGCGACCTTACTGGGCATTTGGCTCACCCCCTTATTATTTTACTTTCAGGTGATCAGTAGAGGGGATTGGATTACGAGCCTAGCAATTTGACTGAGAGCTAGCGGTTTAATCTCAGAGCTACTTTGATTATTTTATTTTTTTTTAGAAATTATAATAAGAGGAAATATTTGGATTTCAATGTTTCATTTAGAACTCCTTGTAGGAGTAAATTTGGGATTAAATTACTGTTTTAGGCCTATTTGACATTTAATTGTGTAAATTAGAGATTTTCTGATTAGATGCTCTGAATAACCTGTTTGGGAGACTTTTGGAAATTTGAGGTTTTCTGACTTTGTTTATTTGATATTAACGCTACGAAAAATTCGGGGCGTTACAAAAACTAAAAGACATAGTACTTTATTGACACTATTCCAGGTTGTTGGCTAATTGTTGCCATTTTTCACTAAATTCAGACTTGTGATGTTGTTATATGATTATTAAGTACCACTATTGCATGTTTTAACAGTAAATTGGTGAGATTTGAACATAAAATTGTTAAAAGTTTTGGTATATTTAATATTTGCAATCACTTAAAAAAATCTCAATATGTTTACCTATAAACTTTATTTTGTTAATTATAGGAAATTATTGTTTCAAAATATTAATTCCTCAAAAGAATAATTGGGAAAGATTTCTCAAAAGATTTTTCTAGGTGCATTTTAAATGGACAGCATGACTACATTTGGTGATAGAATTTGGTAGCATGTATAAACTACTCCTTTCATCTACTGTATTTTTCTCTCTCTTAATATTTAGGGCATTTTGTTGCATCGTTCTTTTTTATTCTTAAGCAGTCCATCCATCGATCCCACAACCACAACCCCCCCCCCCCCCCAACACACACAGATAGGCATAAGGTCACACCAACCACTGCACAATCCCACCCTCTACCAGACCACCTACAGAGCCCACCTACGTAGGCAACCACCACATAACAAACCATTGGACCACCTTACCTAGCCATTCAACCACCACATAACAAACCACAACCCACATACACTACAGACACTCGCAGATATGCACACACAAACACAAACACATACGCACACCCGCACAACCCCACCCTTTACCACCACCACCTACCCCAGCCACCCACGTAGTTGTAAAATATTAATTGGCTAAATAATGTACCCCCCCCCCCCCACTTACCCCAGCCACCCCACGCATCGTACAACGCATGAATACACTAACTAACGGGATCACCCACACCACCCCACACAATTCCACCCTACCACCACTTGCACAGCGTACCAACACACCACATAACACCCACGGATAGGCACGGGCATGCGCACGCGCGCATACACCTCGAGACACGCACACAACATGGTCCCACACACAACTGGCGTCAAGAGCAGTAAGAACTGATACAATCACATTTGAGAAGTCTCACTTGCCCTCCTTACCCAGTCTTATGCCATTCGTGTCCAATGACTAGTAATCCTTTCCCTTATTAGATTAGACGACAATAACACTCGCAAGTCCCACTAACAACCGATTCTATACAAACAAATAAAATAGTACCAGAGTCATTTTTATTAAACCTTCTACCAGTCACCAACTACCACAAACTACGAGTCACCCACGCCCCCCCCCCCCCCCCCTTCCCCCACACCTTACAACCCCTTCCACCACCTGCATAATCCTTTACCCACCCCACCGCCACCATGCTCACACACCCACAACCACGACAGACACACCACACCATAAACTGATACCGCTGACAGGCGACACGCACGAAATATGCACATTTATTACTTAAGTAAAAGTAAATGTTCTAGAGCCTTACCTTTACAGTGAAAGTCTATTTTTATTCTCTTGCTTCCACGTGCAGTTGGGCTTTAGATACATTGGTTCCTTCACTGGCTGTGGGTGTTCTTTTACTTATCGATAAAATAATGACCTCTTCTATACTAGTGTTAATCTTACAGAGCAAATAAGATTTGAAAAGATCACGTGCTAGTTATGAAAAGTGGTGGAATGGAGGTTTGAGGTGGGACGGTCAGACGTCAGAGGTTGTATATCTATTCTTTCAGGCACAGTTAGATTCTAATCCTATTTAGTTGTATTTAAAAAAATTAGGGAAAATGGATTTGAGCTTTAGAAGGCAAAAAAATTGTCAACCAAATCCAGATACATATATATCCAATATAGTACGCCGTTATTATAATTATTACTATATATTATTGTTGTTATGTACTCCCCCCTATCCCAAAAAAAAAAATTGATCATATTTTTCTGAAGTTGTCCCAAAGAATTGATCATTTTTCAAATTGAGAAAGGTTCTAAAGGTGTTGTTCCATGTTTACACTTTTACTTATTTTATTCTATTTTCTCTCTCTACATGTAGTTCTTCTTCACCCACTTTTTTTCTCCTGGTCTATTTTTTTTCTCTCCTTCTCTCTCGGAATAAAATGAAAATTTCATAAAATATAACTCACATCTTAAATAAGCATATAATCTAACATACCATCAAATATTTTAAGATGGTGAGACCGCGTGAGAGTATAGTGTATGTATATGAAAACAAAAGGAAAGTAAATAACTTGAGATTAAAGAAATTATGACTCAAAGCCCAGTAGACAGTATAAGCGAGAGCAAGCACAGATGCCACTGATCTATCCGTGCAACATAACGCCCGCGCAAAGGATTCTACGTAATGGCCATTCGCATCCACTGCTTCCATACCTATACCCACACACAATTTCTGAGGCACCCAAACCATACTAAAGTGTAACCTGATAGCAGTGCTCGCCACCTCGGGAGACCCCCGAGAAAATAGAGTAATAGTTCTGCTTGACCCCCTATGTGGTTGCATTGGTTGGACAGTGGATCCTACCCCCTTGTGCTGCCATTCTCGGTTCTGTTGGCATACAGACCATGCAGCAGAATTGGACCGCATCATGCGATTAGCATGCGCAATAACATTGCTCAGATTAAAACTGGAAGAATGGAACACCATTTGATTGCGCGCTAACTAGATGGCCCAAAGAGTCCAAGCCAGAATCTGGAAGGCCTGACCCTTGTGGTCGCTATCATTGAAGGGAGTAAAAAGCCATTGGACTAGCAAGTCTGATAGGGATGACTCTCGGTTGCTGAACCTGAGCCCGAGGTATCCTCCAAACCATACAGGCCTCACTACCTCACAATAAAGGAATAAATGTGAGGCAGTCTCCTTCGAGCGCCTACATAATGGACATTCATTGGTAGTGCCACTACCCCTGTGGCGTAACCCAACTCTCGTTGGAAGGCGGTCCCATAAACATAGCCATATGAAAAGTATAAGCTTGTGAGGGAGGTTAAATTTCCACAACCGTCGCCACACTTTCAGCGGTAGGTTAGGATATGTGATTGCCCTGCACCCTTCCGATGCCAAGAGCCGATAACCCGAGTTAACTGTGTATTCACCATGAGCCAAGGCTGCCCAATACCATTGTTCTGGATACCCATATTGTGATAAATATAAGCTCCGAATGGCCTGCACCACAGATTCAGGTAGATGAGCCGCCAGTTTCTTGTGGAGCCATCCCTGTTGAGGGTCCATAACATCTGTGATTGTCCATTGGTGTGGCAGTGCAGCGACCACCATAGGGCGGGTTGGGCAACTTGGATCACTGTAAATATGTTTGTGCATGGTTGTGTGTATGTTTTAGTATGGTTGTATCTCTGTATCTTTTGTCCTCTAGGTTGGGTTCTGTCAAACATTTGTTCTTGGGTGATATTATATGTAACAGGTAACGTTCTTACCCGATTTAAAAAAAAAAAAAAGGAAAGTAAAATAAAAAGATCCACGTCACGGACCGCCAGCTTGACCTGATCAGTACCGGACCGGTGAGTGGGTTCAAAACTGGTCTTCGCCATTTTCCCTCCTAAATTCTACTTTTGTAGCCACTCCAGCAATTCTAGACACAGAGAGAGAGAGAAAGGGCGGCATGAAACCAAACTTCTAGAGAGAGAGATTAGGACTTCGCTGGATGTCGGCAATGGAGGGTCTGTTCCATCTCAGATCGGAAAACACCCTCATCGGAGGTACTTTTTTGCTCTTCCTTCTTTCTCTCCTTTATTCCGTTCCTTTCTATACTCATTTGAGCTTAATTTCAATCCTAATTGTATTTAAGTTCGTGGTTTGAATCTCCAATTATGCAACATTCGATCTTCACCTGCGCATTAGGGTTTCTAAGCTGCAAATTGCATAGCTTAAGTTCCTAATGTCTAAAATCACGTGGTCATTTCTCTACCAATATATACTGAGTACTGACGTACTTCTTTTCCTTTAGTAGTGTAGGGGAGCTTGATTGCTCTATAATCTTTACACAATCGGATAGTTAAACCTTTAGTTCTTGCATTCTCTTTTAATTTGACGGTCCTGTATGCGCCGGATTTGTGCAGCAGTGAGGGTGAGTATGGTGGCTCAAACTCTCACCCCACACATGACTTTTGGTGCCTAAATCTGGTGCATTGAACTTTTTCTATTGACTAGTCAGGGGTTCTGAAGTTAGTGCTTGTTGCATGACTGAATCAATTTCGTGATCAGGTAATAATGCTAAAATAGAGAACTTTTCTTCCGGGAGTGCACCAAGGAAAAAGCTTAGTGATATAAGCAACTTGCCTCAGAGACCTAAAGTTTCAATCCAAGATGAGAAACCACTGTTCATCTCAGCTACTACTAACGATTATATGGATCAGCTCCAAAAGGTATTAATCTAATCTGATAAACCAGAAGAACACCCCCCCCCCCCCCCCCCCCCACACACACACACACACACATGCAGCGCACCCATTATGTTGGTTTATCCTTGAGCTTAACAGGGTTATCGTAAACTGTGATTCAGGCGAATGCGGCACTCGTTCAGGAAAATTTGTCTGTCAAAAAGCTTCTAGTGGAGAGAAAGTATCCTTTATAAATATGTTTGTTTGTTTCTTTATGAGGCATCTATATGGAACTAGACCAGTATGCTGTTTTTCCAAATTCTGTTTCTTTCTGCCCTTGGCCTCACAGCTTATTTATTTTTATTTTGTGTAATTGGCTGTGGGTCTTAACATTTGCTCAGTAAAATCATCGAGTTAAGTGGAATTGAGTTTGAGAAACTCAGACTCAATCTGCAGACAGCAGAGCAGCATCTGCTGAAAGAGCAGCAACAAAATGTTCAACTTGCGCAGTTAAACAGCCAGATGCTGATGGTCTGTGTTCCGTACCTTTGACTTCTTTCCCTGTTAAAATATGTTGTACATATATTTTGCAACTGCTTTTAAGTTCTCTTGAGAAGACATTTAGTATTTGGTCATATCAAGTCTTATAATCCTTTATCTTGCAGGAACTAAATGTCAGTAAAGACAGGGTAAGTTCCTTCCATATAATATTTGTGGCTACATGTTATTTTTTTTTCCGTTTATGCTCTGGGTTTGACCATATTGAATATCTTCTTCTAATTGTTCTTGATTGTAGCTAAAATTATTACAACATGAGCTTGGATGCAAAAATGCTTTGCTCAAAGCAAAAAGATTCATCTCAGAGGTCAGTTTAGCTAGTACCTTTGTTCATATGCAGGAAGTTATTGGACTATATCATATTTCCTAACATAAGGTTTGTTATTTCAGGGAAAAGTAAACACCACAGCTTGTCAGAATATCTGCAGAAGGGTATACATGAATCGCATGAGTGGTGTTTCTTATGTTGTCCACAAGGTTGCTCTTTGACGCTGGTGTTCGTCAACTTCCATGTTTTTATTTCTGTCAGGTGGAAGTGACTGGAAAGCCTTCAGAGGCAGGTAGAAATAATAAAGAACCGTATATCACCAACACAAGGCGGCGATCAAAAAGTCAGTGCAATTATGAGAAATATGAACAACCTTTTGAAGCTTTAACTAGTAGTTGCAGTATAAGTCATTTTCTCATTGCTTATCTAGGTTTGGCTCCTTCTACTTCTAAACAAGTTCAAGATAAGGAGAAGGCTGAGAATAAAAGGTTTGTCATGGGTGTTTCATTGCACACTTGCATGTAATGTATTGTTTCTTATAAAATAAGTGAGAAGAAAAAGATTACCACTTAATGATTAGTGCTTTTAACAGGCTCTGTGTTAGAAGGCAATCTGCTTTGAAGTCTGAAGAACTAAATCCCGCCGAAGACTTCTTTGAGCCAGACGACGCCAATGTGCTTGTATGTTTTCGTTTGCTGATCTAATGCAAAGATGTTTGAATTTCTATCTGTACATTAAAGTATCCACAATTCACTAACTAACATATTTTCTTGTTATAACAGGAAAAGGCAGAAATTAAACCTTGTGAAAGTAATGTCCGAGAGGTATCAATTGGATCTAATTAGTACTGTTTCATTATGTTCTATATATGATCCTTTTAGCTTTCTGTTTAGTTGACATTAATGTCCTTATTTTGAAGGTGGAAGTGACTGGGGAGTCTTCAGAAGTAGATATAAGTAATAAACAACCTTGTACTACCAATAAAAGGCAACAATTAAAAAGTTAGTTTACTGCAAATACAATATCCTTGTTGACATTTTTCAAAATGGTTATAATTAAATTGACTTTCTTGGAGTACTCAGGTTTGGCCCCTTTTACTTCTAAGCAAGATGGAGCTAAAGAGAAGGCAGAGAACAGAAGGTTTGTCAACGCTTGTTGCATTGCATCATGTATTTCACTTTCAATTCCCCATAAGTTACAAACAGAAGGCAATAATCAACTTTCGCATTTGTTCTTAACAGGCTGTGTGTCAGAAGGCAGTCTGTTAGATTATCAGGAAAACTAAATCCTACTGGAGACTTGTTTGAGACAAATGAGGCGAAACTTCATGTATGTTTGCCTGTTGATCAAATGCCATAAGATGGTGGGATATCCACATGCTTATTATTTGCAATTCACTGATACATTTTCTTGTTATCACAGGACGAAACAAAAACAGGTCAAAATTATGGCCAAGAGGTATATAATTGGGTCTTACGAGTTTATTTTCATTGCATTTTTTATGAATATTGTTAGGCTTCCTGTTTATTGCAACATTTATGTCGTTTTTCTTCTCTTAAGGTGGAAGTCACCAAGCATGCTGACACTGAGGAGCCTTTAGAAACAGGTAAAGATGATAAACAACTTTTTGACGTCTATCAAGAAGCCAGTGTAATTACTCGAAAAGAACATCCTTTGGGATCTAAAGTACTGTTTTTCACAGAGAACTTCTTATGTTGTAGGTTTGGGCCCTTCAACCGTCGAACAAATACAAGATAGGGATCAGGCTGAGGAATATGAAAGACCTAAGACACGTCAAAATCTTGACGACGAGGTATATAATCAAGTCTTATGAGCGGCATTTCACAACTTATTAGTTTTGGAAATGTTGTTCTTTAGCTCACTGTATAGCTAAACATCTATATCCTTTCTTTCTTAAAGGTGGAGGTGACTAAGCATGATGAGAGTGGGGAGTCTTCAGAAATAGGTATACATGACGGATATCTTTATGAGACCAACACCGTTGGAATCAGTCAAGGTTTTGGTGTTATATCCTTTTAAGTCGAACAAAAGCCTGATATGTTAGAGTGAAATTCATTCTTTTATCGGTTACTTGTAGGCTTGGGCCCTTCTGCTGTTACAGGAATCCAAGAGGAGCAGGCTAAGGGAAAAAGGTTTGTGCATTCATAATACATTCCATGGTAAAAGTGGACGTTATTATTGGTTCTCAAAAGTAAGGGATTTTGAAGAAAATTGTGTTAACCTTCTCTTAACCAGAAGGCAATCTGCTAGGTTCATGTCTGAAGGACCAAAACCGACTGAAGACTCATTTGAGACAGATCATACAAAATTTCCTCTCTGGCCTTTGCAAGATGATCAGGTGCAAGAAGATAGTTTAACTTCAACTTCCGCGTGTTTTGAAGATCAATGCAATTCTGTTCCGTGCTATCAAACTGCAGAATCAAGAAGATTCTCTTTTGGAAGGCCCTTGCGCCAAGCAGCCAAGAAGGTTCAGACCTACAAGGAAATTCCAGTTAACCTGAAGATGCGTAGAGATAAGTAGTCAGATCTTTTGCATGCTAAACCTCTGTATCATTGGGAGTGAGCAGAAATTGAGTAAAGAAGCATGGTTTATGTTAATGCTTACTCTGCTTTCTCTTCAGAACACTTCTGTTTCTTGCTCAATAAGTATTATGCTTTTGACCGTTAATGTAGTGTAAGATCTAAAACATCCAGATTATATTCTCTGTTGTCTTATCATCTGCGGGATGACAACCAAAGAATAAAGACGGTGAACTTTATCCTTCGACATATACTATACATATATGTAAGAGTCAAGAAGTGTGAGATTTAGCATGTTATCATGCCTTGCCGCTCAGAAGGCACTCCCTTTTAGTATGATTCTGAGTCCCTTTGTACCATTCTGAATCTCCATATATCGTTTTAGTGTGGCGTAGGGGTGGGGCGGTGAGGGTTGAAAATCATGTGATGGACACTATTGTCTTATCTTGCTTAGAAATGCCATATCGACGTCCCTTTGTAAGCCAAGGAAATGGCTGAAAAGTTGTGTATCGATTTATATTTTCAGTTTGCAGGGTAGTTTTCTACATGGTGAGATCCTGGTTCTTATTTTTTGAGTACACGTGAAGCTCTTCATTTTCATCCTAATGAAGATTTGGATCTCTGCTGTGCGATCTTGGAAGTAAACCATGATTATTTATAGGCATGAAGGCTCACGCTTCGTTACAGCTTATACAAAAGCTTAAATAACAACAAATTGCGATCTGTTCACCTCTATTTTGAAAATGTGTATTAAATTTACCTCTGCTCTGGAAAAGTGTATTGGAAGAATTCCTTTTTACTTAACCTTACTTTTGGGTAGGAATCTTCGGTGCCCAAAATCATATTTTAAAACCAAAATACGCTTTTACGTCTTATAATTAGAAATGGGTTGTTCACTTACCATAATGCCCCTTTCAAGTGCCACTAGAAAAACGTTTTACAAGGGTAGGTTTGTAATTTCACCCAAAAAAAAAATCCATATGATCCTAATATATTCTATCGCTTTTCCCTTCCTCTCTCGCCTCCCTTCACCCCCGAAACGACGAGATAATTGCCGTTACAAGTTGTTTTAGATGTATGTGTGTTTTAGGTGCATTAGTTGGTGAATATGTGTCTTAGTGTGTGTAGCAGTGTGCGAATGAGTGTGGGAATTGTGTGTGTTTTCGGCAGAGAGAGGGAGGAAGGAAGTCTGTGTTTAGTGTGTGTGAATAATTTGTATAAACACGAACAGTAACCATAATTGTCGCTAAAAATCAATAGTTTTTAAACCTTTTAAACTTTAACTTTTAAAAGCAGTTTTTGACCTAATTTTGGCCAAATTTAAATTAAAAGAGTAACCCCCATATTTTTACCTGTTGTACAATGTGGAATTACTTGGGAATTTTCCGTGTCCTTGAAGGACGTTAAATAATTGTATTTGTAAAAAGGGGTTCTCGACTTATTTAATATATCAAATCAACTTATTTTTGTCTAAAAATTTTAGGACCTTATATTACTGAGATGTTCAGTGTCTAAAATTTTGTGGCATTTCGATGCGTGTGGTTATTTCTTAACGGAACCGGTCTTTGAGCGCTCCGTTTAGACACCGATTAGGGGGTTTGAGTGAAAAATTGTTGAAGGGCTTTTTAGTCTGAAATACAGGTCTAGTTGCTTAGAAAGATTTTTAAAAACTGTTTTGAAATTTTTTTTTTCTTTTTAGGGTGCGATGGCCGCTAGAGGATATTTTGATAATTTTACCAAAGCCCTGGCGGTATTTTGATAATTTTTCACACCCAATCTGAGTGAAAACACATAATTGAGTGTCGAGAATTAATATCTTTATAATTTATCATTTTAGGTTCCAACAGATGAGGATTAGGATTGACATTCGAGTAAATTCCAGACCTGGTTAGTAATTTAGGGAAATACTCCTGTCATGTTCTTACTTATTAAATTATTTTCAATTTCAAGTGTATCTTCATGTGTATTTGTGGCCTTTAATTGTTTAAAGCAATTAAAAAATATTATTGTGATTATGTTAAACTGCTTGATAAAGTAAATAGAATTGTCATGTAATGCTTTTATTCCTAGTCGTTTTCAAACTCGGGTTATGTTAAACGAGGCGGAGATTTTATTGGTGTTGTGCCCCACATCCAACGGGGCTATGTTCATTGACGTAATGCGCATTACTTTTGTAAGTGATCATCCTTGCGTCCACGATAATATATATCCCGATGTAGGATTGCGGGCCCAAGTCAGTGGGGCTATGTACACTGATCGCAACATACCGAAGATGGTGGTTTGAACTATAATACGTTTTCATTACCAGAACTATTTATTTATACATCAAGTATGCTATACGTATCAAATGTAGCTAATTTTGTTACGAGTAATCCCTGATTCTGAAAGAGGAAATCCATGGCATGTTTGCATAGAACCCATAAATCAATTTTAAGGATATGGTGTGCGCACTTGCTGGGCTTTCGCTCATGGCCTTATTTTTTTCAAGTGATGATCTAGATGGTCCCAACCCTTATGAGGAACACAGGTAGAGGCGCTGGGAGACAATCGCTAAAGTAGCGGGAATCCTTTTAGACCTGATAACTTTTAATTACTTGTGGTTGTTAAAACTGTTGGAATTGTGTAAGGAGCTCCAGCCTCCACGAATTTCAGTTTTTATTTGTCAGTCGGATAGTTTTTGAAGATTTTATTATCAACGTCTTGGGAATGGTTAAGTGCGGCTCTTAATAGCCTTATTAATTATTTAGATTCTAGGGGTTTGGGGTAATCGTATTTACAGGTTTGTAGTTAGGCCTGACAGAGCCTTAGTGATAGTCCAATAAGCCTGCAGCCAGTCACAGACTTAACTCACATGCCCAACCGTGGGCTTCGGTCGTGACAAAATGGTATCAGAGAAAAACGTTCTTGTGGTGTTTAGAGCTTGGATATAGATATGAGATTCTGTAGACTCATAAGCCTAAGATAATTTGTGATTGAGATTACACTTTGACAACGCGATTAAGTTTTGACAATTAATTTGATGTTTCAGTATAAGATTGAGAATTGGGCCGGGTACGCAATAGTAGACACTGGTTATAGAAATTGATTACCCATATTGGCTATGTCAAAATGGTATGTTTCAAAAGCTATTCGATGGTATTGGTTTTAGAGACAGACTAGTAAAAAATAGATGGAGATACGGCAAGAAATTACTTCTGATAAGTAAGGTACGTTTAATTCCGAGAACAAAATTCTTTTAAGTTAGGGACAATGTAATGCCCCATACTCTTGAGAGGTGTCTTAAATAATTGTCTGTTGGTCAAGAAAATAAAAGGGCGACAATTTTTTAGCGATAATTAAGAATTGGTATAGTATAAAAGGTCAAAATTCTTTTGGGTCAAAATGTAATTATGTAAAGTTTTCGGGCTATCTTGTAATTTCGGGCTATCCTTGTTTGTGTGATTTTTAGTGTGTATTTCGGTGTTGTGTATGTGTGTATTTACACTAGTGTGTCTGTGCATAGACTGTGCATGGTGTTGTTCCCTGTGTATTTACACTAGTGTGTGTGCGCGTGTGTGTGAAACTGTTGTAGCAACATCAGCAGTGGTGTTGTGTGTGTGTGCATGGAACTGTTATAGCAGTGGGGTGGTGTGTGTGTTTAAGGGGCTGCAGCAGTGGGGTGGTGCGTGTGTTTTAGGGGCTGGGAAGTGGTGTGTGTATGTTTGTTGATAATGGGCGAGAGTGGTGTGCATCAGTTGTATGTGTAGCCAACAGTGTGCTGGTGTGTGTGGCCAACCATGTGCTAGAGTTAGTGGTGCAAGGACAGAGAATGTGTTGTGTTGGGTGTTAGTGTAACGCCCCGAACCCGAAAGTCTGAACACCTCCTTAAACCAAACCCAATCATGACCAAAACATAACAATCGTAATGGTAGAGCAGAGCATCTAAAACACCATAACACAATTATCTGAATCTCAAATACTTAACTCCAAAAGAATTCAAAACTTATTACAATCTCTATGTCTGATCCGAATAATAACAATAAAAAGAACGAACTAAACTAAGAGTTTATCTAAATAAAATCAATAGTGTCTAATGCTCCCAATTGCGAACACCAAGTTCCGCTACAGTACTAATATCTCACCCTTCGTGCTACTCTTGGCCTGGAAGGGGAAAGAAATAAAACAAAACAAAAGGGGTGAGCACGAATTGCCCAGTAAAAGATTTTACACCCGGAGGGCCAAAAAGACGAATACCAAATTTGAGTTATCAAGTAAAGCCAACAAATAAAAATTTAGATAACTCAATCGAATTTCACAAACGAATATCTAACGTTACCAAAAGATGGTAAATAACTAATAAGCCGAATTTAAAACACAATTTATCAAACTTGTGGGTGTCACATACACAATTGCTTATTATTAAGCATCACAAATCATGGTTAAACCATGTCGAATATCGCAGCTGGCGCGTCACAAATAAGTCACGATAATTAAAAGTGACTTTCAAACACAAATATCACCCACAAAGTAATTTGATAAATATAACGAATATTCATTCGAATTCCAAAATTAGTCTTTGTATACTCAAATTGAAGAGAACGGAAATACGAATTTAACGAAATAAAAATCAGCTCAATCGAAAATCAGATGAATGAGATATCGTCAAAAGAAGTCTTTTCAAAGGAAAACTAAAAGCACAAAAATCTAAGGAATAAAGGACATTGTCAACAAACTAGGGGCCACCAGAAACTTGACACGTGCCAAAAGGAATCCATGCTTGAAACAAATCCGGGTAGAATGCCCTCAAATTTAGGATGTAAATATAACCAATGTCTAAGAATCAACAGCAAAGAGACACGTGGCATTGAAACTTTGAGAGTAAGAAAGTTTTGGCCGAGAGAACGTAAAGCTGAAACTGTGATGTTGACCATATCTTCCGATAAAAAGAAAAAGGAATTTTATAAACAGCCGTCTTTAACGCGCAAGTTACAAGACAGTAGAAATTTTACGAGTAACGTTAAAAAATGAACTTGATGATCAACAATATGCTCAAAGACAAATATATTTTTTGGAATCAAAGCATTGTACATAGATCTCGTGTATAAATCAAAAGATGGCGTAAGACCCTTACCTCAAAGTTGTGAATCTAACGTCGTGAATAATCTCTTTATCCTAGATCAACCACAACCCTTTTTACTTGAATACCTCAAAAAGATGCACTAGTTCTTTCTCTCTTTTGTCTCAAAATATCAAGACTCTTATGTCTTCTTCCTCCTTATATAGTTCACTAATTTAATTCCTAGTATAATTTTAACACAATTAAAAGTCCTTATCAGTACTGTAATTACAACACAACTAAAATTCCTTATCACTAATGCAATCACAATATAACTTAAAATTTTCTTTTTCATAATATCTAATCTAACTACATTAGCCACTAAATATAACCAAAGACTAATTTCGTCGCTAAAAGAGTTCCCAACCAAATTCTCTAAAGTCCATTAATTAACTCTAGATCAACACATATTATTATTATTATTATCATTACTCACATAACTAGCTAAAATTCGGGGTATTACATTCTCCCCCCTTTAAAATAATTTCGTCCTCGGAATTGAACGTACCTTAGTTATCAAAAAGTTGAAGATGCTTTTGCCGCATAACTTCCTCGAGTTCCCAAGTAGCTTCCTTTTCAGAGTGGTTACGCCATAATACCTTCACAAAAATCATCGTCTTAGAGCGCATCACACGCTTATCGCGTTCCAAAATGCGTTCAGGTTGTTCCTCGTAGGATAGATCATGCTTAACTTGGATAGGCTCGAACTTAATAACATGATAGGGGTCAAAGACATACTTCCTCAAAGTCGAAACATGAAAGACGTTGTGTATGTTTGACAAATTAGGAGGTAAAGCTAGACGATAAGCTAGTGTACCAACTCGTTCCAAGATCTCAAATGGTCCAATATACCCCTGAGCTAATTTCCCTTTCTTTCCAAACCTCAACACACCTTTCCACAGAGAAACTTGTAAAAATACATGATCACCAACATTAAATTTGAGTTCACGATGCCTCATGTCTGCATAACTCTTCGGTCGACTCTGTGCAGCCTTAAGCTTTTCTCTAATCACATGAATTTTGTCCGCAGTAATCTGGACAAGTTCTGGGCCTATCAATTTCCTTTCCCCAATCTCGCTCCAACATATAGGTGATCGACACCTTCTTCCATAGAGAGCCTCGAATGGTGCCATCTGAATGCTAGCATGATAACTATTATTATAAGCAAACTCAATCAATGGTAGATGACTGTCCCAATTACCTCGAAAATCCAAAACACAAGCCCGAAGCATATCCTCCAATGTCTGAATAGTCCGTTCAGATTGTCCGTCTGTCTGTGAATGGAAAGTTATGCTAAGATTCAACCTTGTACCCATGCTCTCTTGCAAACTACTCCAAAAACGTGAAGTAAATCTCGGGTCTCTGTCTGACACAATGGATAAGGGCACTCCATGCAATCTAAGTATCTCTCGAATGTACAAGTTAGCAAGCATCTCCATCGAATCCTTGCTCCTTATGGCCAAAAAGTGAGCTGATTTGGTCAATCGATCAACTATCACCCATATTGCATCATGACGCTTTGCAGTAGGAGGTAGTCCAATCATAAAATCCATCGTAATATGCTCCCACTTCCACTCAGGAATAGGAAGTGGTTGCAACATACCAATGGGCCTCTGATGTTCTGCTTTAATCTGTTGACACACCAAACATCTAGCCACAAAGTCTGCTATCTCTCTCTTCATGTTATTCCACCAATAGACATCATGTAAGTTTTGGTACATTTTGGTACTGCCCGGGTGTACTGCAAAAGCTGAATTGTGAGCCTCTAATAGAATCTCTCTCTTCAAGTCCGGGTTTGAAGGAACACATAATCCAGTACCCATAGAAGAACACCCTCATTATATATTCTGAAGTCAGTGTAACCACCTTCCTTAACTCTATCAGTAATCTTGATCAATTCAGGATCTGACGCTTGAGCCACCTTAACACTCTCTATCGAAGATGGTTGGACTTCCAAATGTGCCAAATACCCACCAGAATTAGGAAATCTTACCTCAATTTCTAACTTCTCCAATTCTTCCAACAAATGAGGTTGTTTAGTAATCATAGCAGAAAGTCTTCATGTACTCTTCCTACTTAGCGCATCTGCCACTACATTAGCCTTACCTGGATGGTACAAAAATGTTGCAATCATAGTCCTTCAACAATTACAACCATCGTCTATGCCTCATGTTCAACTCCTTTTGTGTGACGATGTATTTTAAACTCTTATGATCTGTATAAATCTCACACGGTTCACCGTACAAATAATGACGCCAAATCTTAAGTGCAAAAATCACAACTGCTAATTCCAAGTCGTGGGTAGGGTAATTAAACTCATATGGTTTAAGTTGTCTAGAGGCATAAGCGATTACCCTACCATGTTGCATAAGTACGCAACCAAGTCCTTGTCGCGATGCATCACTGTATATAACAAACCCACCAGCCCCAGACGGCAATGTAAGGACTGATGCTGAAGCTAAACGATTCTTTAGCTCCTGGAAGCTCTTTTCACATTCTTCTGTCCACAAAAATCTGGCATGCTTCCTTGTCAACTTAGTCAACGAAATAGAAATGAGAGAAGCCCTCAACAAATCTTCTATAATAACCTGCCAGTCCTAAGAAGCTTCTTACCTCCGTTACTGAAGTTGGTCTCTCCCAATTCACAACTGCTTCAACCTTAGAAAGGCCCACAGATATCCCATCTTTAGTCACTACATGACCCAAGAAGGAGACGTGTTCCAACCAAAACTCACACTTCTTGAACTTGGCATAGAGTTTATGTTCCCTTAGAATCTGCAAAACTATACTCTGATGCCTTTCGTGCTCCTCCTTACTCTTAGAATAAACCAGAATATCATCTATGAAGACAATGACGAACTGATCCAAGTATTTTTTAAACACCCTGTTCATAAGGTCCATAAATGCAGCAACAGCATTAGTTCAACCAAAAGGCGTTACTAAGACTCATAATGACCATACCTTGTCCTAAAAGCTATCTTTGGTACATCCTCACTTTTCACCTTAAGCTGATGGTACCCCGAACGAAGATCTATTTTTGAAAAGTACATGGCACCCTGTAGCTGATCAAACAAGTCATCAATCCTAGGCAATGTATACTTATTCTGAACTGTTATGTGATTAAGCTCCCTATAGTCAATGCATAGACACATGCTCTCATCTTTCTTCTTCATAAATAGTACTGGCGCACCCCATGGAGACACACTAGGACGAATCATACCCTTGTCTAAGAGTTCTTACAGCTGTTCCTTCAGTTCAGCCAGAGCCATTCTGTAGGGTGCCTTAGAAATAGGTGCTGCCCCAGGAATCAAATCAATAGTAAATTCAATCTCCCTATCAGGTGGAACTCCAGGTAAGTCCTCCGGAAACACGTCCAAAAAGCCACAGACAACAGGGACATCTTCTAATTTATCTAGTACTATACGGGTATCATGAACATGAGCCAAATAACCCTTACAACCCTTCCTAAGGAGACGTCTGGCTTGCAGAGATGAAATCAAACAAGGTAGGGTACTGACTCTAACTCCCTGAATCTTAAACTCAGGTTGATTCGGAATCGAAAATAAAACCTCTTTACTTAAGCAATCTATCGTGGCATGATTGGAGGACAAACAATCCATACCCAAAATCACATCAAAGTCTTTCATATCTAGTGGAATTAAGTCTACCAACAACTCTCTGTCATCAATACGGATGGGACAAGATCTATAAACCTTAGAGGCTATCACCGGGTTTCCCGTATGGGTATCAACGCATAACTCTGGTTTCAAGTCTCTAGGTCTAACAGTTAAATGCTTACAAAAGGACATTGAAACAAACGAATGTGTGGCACCAGGATCTAATAAGGCATATGCTTTCTTTGAACAAATCTTAAAAGTACCTGTCACGACATCATTTGACACTCAAGCCTCATGAGTCGTCTTAGAATAAACTCTAGCATGTCCATCTTGTGTCCTCTGCTTATTAGTTTCTTGCTTATTCCACTTTTGATTGCGTGGGGGCTGTGTGCACTCTCTAGCCATATGCCCCACCACTCCACAATTATAGCATGCTCCCGTGCCTTTGTAGCAAGGCGAGTTCCCATGATTTTTTCCATAAGTGGTGCAATTACTTGCAATGTTCTAAATCTGTTGCTTCTGTCCTGACCCACCAGTTGATCTTCTCTTAGCATCTGATAGTGCTATCTCCTTTCCAGAGTTGAATTCATCACGATTCCTTTTCTTTTTATTGTCCTCCCAGATGTGTTTTTGTTCTTCATAAATTCGCTCCAGACGTTGAGCTCCGTCAACCACCTGAGCATAGGTTGGGTTATCCATGATAGACATTTGCCGCCTTATCTCAAACCACAGTCAATCCCGAAACTTGCGTGCACGATGTCTTTCATCCTGAACAATATGTGGGGCAAACCTTGAAAGTCTAGCAAACCGATCCTCATACTCCGAGACAGATTCACTGGTATGCTCAATGATCCTGATAAAATTGCTCTCCATAGCTTCCTTCACATTTGGGGGGAAATACTTTGTGAAGAATAGGTCCTGAAATCCCTGCCAAGTGAGATCAACTCTCTCTTCCTCTGTCATCATCCTCGATGTCATCTTCCACCACTGATCTGCCTCCCCAGTCAACTGGAACACTGCCAGCTTCACCTTTTACTGGTCTGTGCACCCCATCACCTCAAACATTTTGTCTAAATCATTGATCCATGTCTCCGCAACCACATAATCTAAAGCTTTATCAAATTTCTTCGGCTGCAAACTCGTGAATTGCTTCAAGATCGCTGCATTGGCTGCAACCTGAGTATCATTAGGTTCTGGACCATCCCCTCTTCCACCTCGGCCTCCACGTCCTCCTCTGCCACCACAAATTCCACTGCGGTTATTCATCATGATTAACACCACAAACATAAATAAGTCCAAAGCTTACACACTAATCACATACTAATCCTAAATACCGCGGAAGCTTCAAACTAACATGTCTTAAACTAATCCTAAGAGTCTACAGAATCTTTAACCTAAGCTCTGATACCAAACTGTAACGCCCCGAACCCGAGAGTCCGAACACGTCCTTACTCCAAACCCAATCACGACCAAAACATAACAATCGTAATGGTAGAACAGAGCATCTAAAACACCATAACACAATTATCTGAATCTCAAATACTTAACTCCAAAAGAATTCAAAACTTATTACAATCTCTATGTATGATCCGAATAATAACAATAAAAAGAACGAACTAAACTAAGAGTTTATCTAAATAAAATCAATAGTGTCTAATGCTCCCAATTGCGAACACTAAGTTCCACTGCAGTACTAATATCTCACCCTTCGTGCTACTCTTGGCCTAGAAGGGGAAGGAAACAAAACAAAATAAAAAGGGTGAGCACAAATTGCCCAGTAAAAGATTTTACACCCGGAGGGCCAAAAAGACGAATACCAAATTTGAGTTATCAAGTAGCGCCAACAAATAAAAATTTAGATAACTCAATCGAATTTCACAAACGAATATCTAACGTTACCAAAAGATGGTAAATAACCAATAAGCCGAATTTCAAACACAATTTATCAAAACTTGTGGGTGTCACGTACGCAATTGCTTATTATTAAGCATCACAAATCATGGTTAAACCATGTCGAATATCGCAGCTGGTGCGTCAGAAATAAGTCACGATAATTAAAAGTGACTTTCAAACACAAATATCACCCACAAAGTAATTTGATAAATGTAACGAATATTCATTCAAATTCCAAATTTAGTCTTTGTAGACTCAAATTGAAGAGAACGGAAATACGAATTTAACGAAATAAAAATCAGCAAAATGAGAAATCGGATGAACGAGATATCGTCAAAAGAAGTCTTTTCAAAGGAAAATTAAAAGCACGAAAATCGAAGGAATAAAGGACATTGTCAACAAACTAGGGGCCACCAGAAACTTGACATGTGGCAAAAGGAATCCATGCTTGAAAACAAATCGGGGTAGAATGCCCTCAAATTTAGGACGTAAATATAACCAATGTCTAAGAATTAACAGCAAAGAGACACGTGGCATTGAAACTTTGAGGGTAAAAGTTTTGGCCGAGAGAATGTAATGCTGAAACTGTGATGTTGACCACATCTTCCGATAAAAAGGAAAAGGAATTTTATAAACAGCCGTCTTTAACGCACAAGTTACAAGACAGTAGAAATTTTACGAGTAACGTTAAAAAATGAACTTGATGATCAACAATATGCTCAAAGACAAATATATTTTTTGGAATCAAAGCATTGTACATAGATCTCGTGTATAAATCAAAAGATGGCGTAAGACCCTTACCTCAAAGTTGTGAATCTAACGTCGTGAATAATCTCTTTATCCTAGATCAACCACAACCCTTTTTACCTGAATACCTCAAAAAGATGCACTAGTTCTTTCTCTCTTTTGTCTCAAAATATCAAGACTCTTATGTCTTCTTCCTCCTTATGTAGTTCACTAATTTAATTCTGGTAGGACTTGAAGTCCCAATTCCTAGTATAATTTTAACACAATTAAAAGTCCTTATCACTAGTGTAATTACAACACAACTAAAAGTCCTTATCACTAATGCAATCACAATATAACTTCAAATTTTCTTTTTTTTAATATCTAATCTAACTACATTAGCCACTAAATATAACTAAAGACTAATTTCGTCACTAAAAAAGTTCGCAACCAAAATTTCTGAAGTCCATTAATTAACTCTAGATCAACACACATTATTATTATTATTATTATTATCATTACTCACATAACTAGCTAAAATTTGGGGTATTATAGTTAGTGTGTGTGCGGGTGTTACAGTGGGTGGGTGTGTGCCGTGGGTGGTATAGTGTGTGTGGCAGGGTGTGTAATCTGTGTGTGTGTTAGGAAATACCGGGGTGGAAATGGGGGGTGTGTGTGTATGTTTTAGGTGCATTAGTGTGTGTGTGTGTGTTTTAGTTGCATTAGTGTGTGTGTGTGTGTGTGTGTGTTTGGCAGTGAGGGGCAGGAAAGAAGTGTGTGAATAATCTGTATAAACGAGTAGTAGCTATAGTCGTCGCTAAATGCCAATAGTTTTTAAACCTTTTAAACTTTAATTTTTAAAAGCAATTTTTGACCTGATTTTGGCCAAGTTTAAAAGTCTAACCCCCATTATTTATATGAATTCTACATTGTGGAATTCTTTGGGATTTTTTCGTGTCTTAGAAGGACGCTAAATATTTGTACTTGTAAAAAAGAGTTCTCAATTTATTTAATATATCAAATCTGGAATATCTATTAGGGGGTTTTGAGTGAAAAATTCTCGAAGCGCTTTTTAGTCCGAAAAACAGGTCTAGTTGCTTAAAAAGATCTTTATAAACTATTTTAGATTTTTTTGAGGGTGCGATAGTCGACAAGGGATGTTTTGATAATTTTATCATAGCCAATGGGTGTTTTAGTAATTTTTCACTCGGTGGCAAACTGAGTGAAAACACAATTATTGAGCATCGAGAATTAATATTCCTATGATTTATCATTTTAGGTTCCACCAGAGGAGGATTAGAACTGACACTCGAGTAAATTCTGCCTATTACCTTATTTTCAATTTCAAGCATATCTACATGTGTATTTGTGCCATTTAATTGTTTAAAGAAATTAAAAACTGTTAGCGTGATTATGTTAAACTGCTTGATAAAGCAAATATAATTGCCATGTAATGCTTTTATTCCTAGTCGTTTTTAAACTTGGGTTATGTTAAACGAGGCGGAGATTTTATTGATTGTTGTGCCTCACATCCAATGAGAAAAATTTAGATTTTGAGCTCTTGTTAATGGGGCTTTGTACGTTGACGTAATGCGCATAACTTTGTAAATGGTCACCCCTGCATCCATAATAATGTTTATTCCGAGGTGGAATTTCGGGCCCAAGTCAGTGGGGATATGTACGTTGATCGCAGCATACCGAAGATGGATGTTTGAACTGCAATATTCGTGTGATGAATTACATACTATATGTATTCATTATCAGAATTGTGTGTATATATATCAAGTATGCTATACATATCAAATGTAGCTAATTTTGTTACGAGTAATCCTTGATTTTGAAAGAGAAAATCCATGGCATGTTTGTATAAAACTCAAAATCTATTTTAGGGATACGTGCTTGCTGGGCTTTCGCTCACGCCCTTATTTTTTTAGGTGACAATTTAGATGGTCCTAACCATTACAAGGAACACGAGATAGAGGCGCTGGGAGACGATCGCTAGAGTAGCAGAAATCCTTTTAGACCTGACAACTTTTTTAATTACTTGTGGTTGTTAAAATTGTTGGAATTGTGTAACGAGCTCCGACCGCCATGAATATCAATTTTTATTTGTCAGTCGGGTAGTTTTGAAGATTTTATTAGCAACGTTTTGAGAATGCTTGAGTGCAGCTCTTAGTAGCCTTATTGATGGTTTAGATTTTAGGGGTTTTGGATAAATCGTATGTTCAGGTTGTAATTAGGCCTGGCAGAACCTTGGTGAAAGTCCAATGTGCCTGCGTCCGATCACAGATCTAACTCACAGGCCCAACCGGGTTCAGATCGTGACATCTACCCTTCTCCTCCCTTTCGTAGTGGCTGCCCCATCTCTGCCACCCCTTTTTTCCTCTTATCTCATCTCTACCCCTCCTCCTCTCTTTCCTCTCTTTCACTGCCACCGCTATATTGTTGCATCTTCCTTATCTCATTCCAAAACCCTAACACTTCTCTCTACCCTCTCTTCCTTATTCATCTATCTCTCTACCCTCTACCCTACTGCCACCACCACCACAACTTCATACTTCTCCTCCTCCCCATTAAGCACCACAATCCACCCATACCCATTTTCAACCACCACAATAACCAATCATACCGCCACAACCAACCCTCAAAAGCACCACCCACGGGTCTGGAAATTGGGGTTAGTGCTGATGCGGTGGCGGTGGCGATGGCATGGTGCTATGGTGGCTTGGTTATGGTTAGCGATAGTGGTGGTGAAAGGCAGTGAAAGAAGAGAGAGAATGCTGGTGGGTGATCGAGAGGCGGTTGGGATCTGCAGATCTAGTGCCTTCGTTCCATTGTTGGGGAAATCTGCAGGTCTAGAGGGTTGCGATAATGGATAGGAAAAAAAGGCGGGGGAGGTTATGGTGGGGTTACAACATTGGGTGGGAGCTAATGGTGGCCATAGTGGGTGAATGGGGGATTCAATGGGTGGGAAAATTGCAAGTTGCCCCATGTACTTATAATTTTAAGTGAAGCCTTTAAAACATTCAAAATAAATAAAACAAGATGTGAGAGGAAATATGTATTTTTATTAATTACGTAACACTTCGGATTAATATGCACACTATTATAGAGTGGAAGTAAGTTCAGTACACATTTTAAAGTAGAGGGAAATACAACGCAATTCTCACTAAACAGAAACTCTACCACCATCAACACTAATTTACTGATGAGAATTTCTTGTATGTAACAATACATTAGTTGCCACAAAAATTTCAATTCAACAAAACATGTGGTAAGTAATGATTGTGCAATTTGTAAATGCTTGGTTGCAAACACATAAAAGTTTTTACCGTTTATGGACCTTGTAAAGACAAACAAGATATGCATTTGCAACATTGAGAAATTAATAAATTGATTCGACATTTAAGCTCTTTCAATCTAAATGACTTTAAGTGGCATTTATGAGTAGCACAACTTCGATTTTTTTATGACAAAAGTACAATGAAAAAGCTTAAGTTTAGAGTGAATTATCAATTTATGCAGGAATTGTTGAGGAGATTTAATTGTGCAATGGAGTCAATCCTTTCCCCCTACCCGCCATAGACACTAGAGCAAACAACACCAATCTGGAGGTCTAAGTTTGCCCTTCAAACAAATTCATATTCACATTAATGGTTTGAACGCGACACATTCGTTACAGGTTGAAATGACGCGGTCACCAACGATGGATAAGGTAGGCGAAGTTCTATACAATCATGCAATTTCATCTTTACTCGAGAATAGATGGACCTTGAGCAAAAGGAAAATCCAAAGACGGCAATTTCCAACATAAGCTCTACGTGGCGATTTGAGCTTAGAATCTTGAAATTATTCTTTAAGGGCTTTTACCATTTTACCCACACTTGAGAGATTTAGTGTCAATCAGTTAAAGTTGAATGTTTTGAGCATCCTGGTGAATGTTGCCAAATCAGAATTGGTGGAACATCTGGAATGAGGATCCAGCAACGCACCAAGTCTCACGTGCAGAGGTGACTACTAGTGGGGTCTTCCCATCCACCCTTCTTGCACACAAAACCAGGCTCAAAACCGCGTTGCTGCACAACCAAAAATACTATAGAAAAACAAATTAACATACCGATTAACTTTACCATTATAAAGTTCCGGAAAATTGGGTACTCTGTGGGTCCCATCTCGAAGGACCCAACATAACAAAGATCGGTTTGCTAAGAGAAAAAAGTACTCTTTGTAATAATAACCTCGGACTTTTGCAGGAGTCATTTCTCTTCGGACAGTGAAATAGATAACGATAGCATAATTAATTATATTTAACTTGTACTTAAATTAAAAAAAATTAGTCATGTATATTGAATTTTCTGTTCTATCCCAACACAGAGAGAGAGAGAGAGAGAGAGGGAGAAAGAAAGTGATAAGAGAGAAAATTAATTGGTGGATGATTAAATGTGAAGAAAAAAATATAAAGAGAATAAATATGAAAAAAACTACTACAAAATCAAAATCAAATTTTTTTTCTGGCGGAAGCAGCAATATTTTAAAAACTAAAAAATCAATAAAACTAAATTTTTTTTAATAAAAGTACAATGACGTGACTAAATTATCCCTTTAAATTATACATCTTTACAGTTAAAAGGTCAAAAAAAAAAAAAAGGGGGAATACTTCTATCTGGTCGAAGAGACTAAAAGTGAGAGTTGCAATTGTGGAGAGTGTAGTACAATAGGTGGTGGAACAGAGGGGTCCAATAACAATCACTTGGTGGGTCCAATCGTGAAGGACCCACGTGCCAACCGCGTGGATTTGTTCCAAACAGTAAGGATGGTATGGTAGTTGGTCAAACCGGAAGCCGTTATTCTTTTTCCTCCAAAGAGCACTTTGTTGTGAAAAGGGAAACCACAACGACCCTACCATTTTCTTCTCTACCACGCCCCCCCCCCCCCCCCCCCGCTTCCTTCCTCTCGACAAACTTTATCACAATTTCATCAGTGTTAACAAGAGCGTAATTACGGCCAAAATTGGTATTAATCTTATAATCAGAGTGCGCCAGTAGACAGTAGAAATCAGTATGCGAGAGAGAGAGAGAGAGAGAATATTAACAATAAGAGCATTGTTTGCTTCAAAAAAAAATTAATGACTCAGTTCTTGACTCCGCGCTGAATACACTTGACAATGTTCAATAGACATACATGCGCTTTTATCACGGTTTTTGACATTAGACGTATAAAATGTTCAAGTGAAGAGCCAATTTCATGACACCAAAGCCTAAGGACTGAATTAGTTTTTTGAATGTAGTTCAATGTAGGCTTATTAGCACTCCCCGATTCATTATAGACCCTCCTGCAATAAGCACTAACAACACTTTTGCAGTGTGTTAACGTTCCATAATTGTATACTATATAATCATCATGTGTTTAATGTAAGAGGAAGGAGTGCCAATAGGCTACTCATAGTTTAAAGTATAATTTTCCATTAGGCGTGGTTTCGTAGGATATCTTCCATCAATTTAATATAAGTTAAAGAGAGCGACCTAAGAGTACTTTAAATTGTCAATGTTGCACACGGTCTTCTGTCACGATTGAGAGCAATTTATTTTATTTTATTTTTCAAAAAAGAGATTCTGAAAAGGTACATCAAACGAGCAATTATAGGTCTATCCGAGCCTTTGTTTGGATAGGCCCTTCACGGTTGTTATTTTACCAAAATTGGTTTTGGCTACCATTACTAAGTACGCGTTCCAAAAAACGAACGAAAATCTACTTTCTTTCACGATGATGTTCACAAATTCGTGACTCATCATTTTATATGGAAGACGTGTTAGGGAAATGGTATCAAACCATATAGGCAGCTGGTTTCATAACTGTGGAATAGGCATTCACAGAAAAGCAACAAAAAAAAAAAATGTCATCGTGTTTGTATTTTTGACTTTGATACCAAAAACAAGATTTTAACCTCATCTTTCTGAAAGCAATCTTTTAGCCTCAGCAAAACGAAGATGTAATTTTCTACTAGAAGCCAACTTTCTTTAATAAGAGTCAAAAAGAAAGCCTCAATACATACATACTATCTTAAGGGAAAAAAGTGGGTAATCATCATTATGGATAATTCACTTTAACTTTTTAAACCCCAACGAGACTACTATAGCTTAGGGTCTCAGCATACAAACAATATTACGGTCAATAGGAAAAATAAAATGGTGTGAACTCTAGGTTTTGGGTGTTTGTATAGGTTTCGATTCAATACGGTCAAACTTGATTAAATTTAAGTTAAATCAACGTTTTGAAGTGTTTGACAAAAAAAGTAAAGTGATTAAATCTACTTCAATGTACTCAAAACTGATTAAATTCAGAATTATTATTTTCTTGGATGCTAAATGATCGAAGATTATGATCGTTTTAAGTGCGCTATCAAACACACCACAAATAAATTCTAAAAATTAATTTCAATTTAATCAAAATCTGCTTTTAAAAATTATTCTAGATGACCTCTATGTTCGGCTGCCGGGCTCTTGTATAAGAAACGGAGCCAATCTATGTGTTTAATGTGAAGTCACCAACTCTTTGAATGAGACTGCAGGAAGTAAGAAAATGGCAAAATTGAGACCCATTCGGCAATGAGAGCTTAAATGTGGGGCTGAAAGCAATATAACTGGGGGTGAAAGTGTTCATTACTGCAGAAAATTGGTAACTTGCGTTACAAAGAAGCCCTCTTTGTTTAGCTAATGACTTTTCTTTAATAAACTGAGTCACAATGACATGTACTAGGTCATATTCGATTTTTTTTTCCACTGAACAAGCTAGGTGAGTCAATAAATCTTAACAACGTTCACGATTGAACTTTGGTTACCTCCGTATCATGAATGCTTTTGTCATTGATGCACCTCAATGAATAAATTATAAAAAAATAATGTCACAAACCCATTAGATTTTATATATATATATTGTAGAACTGCATTGATATTAATATAAAAGTAACAAAATAGCTAGAGCTAGCCAATATTACAAACCATATAATAAGTCCTCAAAAGGGCTTGTAATATAGAAACAGAAAGAAAAAAACCAAGAAGAAAATACAAAAATATTAAAACCATGGACCCCGGTGATGGGTTGTTACCAAAAAAGGCCTTGTCTCATTCATTCTGCGCTGATAGTGAAGTGCCGACGGATCCTTGTTTACTTCATAAGAAGGACTGAAGGAGTGTCATTCCTAATTGTAGGGAGTATTCAGGGCGGAGCCAGAAAGTCTAATCGGGGGTGTCAAAAAACTATAAGAAAAATTAATGGCTACCGTGAAAGAATTCGCATAACTATTTGATGTGTTAAATGCAAAATAGATTACTTAATTTGACTACTAATCATACAACTTTACTATTCATACTGATTTACTTAAATTGGTAAGGTTAGTCAACAAAAAATTAATAATCTTTCATAAAAAAATTACCTCTTATTGTCGATCTATTCTGTATTACTATTAATTATACGAGAAAAATAATCACGCATAAGTTAAAATACTGCAAGAATTTAAAAGAACTAACTTTGATATTTTCTTTATAACTGGAGATTTGAAATTTGAAAGAATGAAGATGAACAAGTGAACGAGAAAAACAAAAATAAATGACAGCCGGTGAGACAAAAAGTCAAAGACACAATAAAATAAAATAATACATTAATGTTACAATATAATGGCAATTTTCCTAAATACTTTTAAACTTGATTAACCATTACTTAAAATAGTTAAACACAAATTTCCAAATTTGGGGGGGGGGGGTGCCATGGCCCCCCCTGGTCATGCTTTGCACCCGCCCATGGGAGTATTCACGGTGCTATCTAAATGCGCGAACACTTTGGCATCTTGTAAGATGTCAAATTTCACCCGGATGGAAGCCAGATCCTATAAAAGAAGTATCATATAATATGGGTATCACCATGGACCGTAAACTGGTGTCACTTGTCATCTGTGACATAATAAACTCTAAGTCAGGATGACTGATAATGTGAGACAATCCATGAAAATGTGCCCAAGAACATGCATGCAAGATTGAGAGTGCCTGGGCGATAAAGGGATCACTGACAAGACAACTTTTGATAAGCTATCAAACACGAAGATCAACGCCGTTGGTTGCTATAAGGCCCACTTCTGTTTGTAAGGAATTTGAATTAAATACTGTACTGATATGAATATGTATCAGATTTCGGCACATCCAATTGCATTCTCTAGAATCGTCATGAATTGTGACCACTGCATCCTGAATATTGTTCCCCAGCCTATCCGGCGTGCTTCAGTAGGAGGCCGAGATCTGAGCCTTAATTTTCTTGGTAAAACTCATAATAATTGTGGAAACAAGATGTTGTGCTTGGATGACAATTCTAATTATGAGGGTCAAAATTTCCCGGCCTAAATATTTGCTCATTGTGGTGTAACCAAATACACCAAGAGGGTAACGAAGAAAAGAGTTTGTTGGTAGCTTCACAAGGTCATTTTGGCAATAAAAATTCAACCTTAGTTCAAGTTTATCAAGGAGATTAGTCTGTTTATGTACCACAGATACCTTGCCTTTAAGGAACCAGGGAAGAAAAAAAAAGCAACATATGCTAAAATTTTCTTGTAGAAGTTGGAGATATAAATCAAACAATTCATTACTATTGCGACGTCTTATTTTGTGGTAATTACATTGAGCTAATGCTTAAACCGCAACTAGCGTAATCAATTCATGCAATCGATTAACAGAACTTGATCAATACAAACAATAAATTTTTTATCATGTAAATGGACATCAAGAGGATAGAAGTAGTAAATATGGAGTAAAGACATTTACATCTGGGTAGCGTGGTTGAAATAATGGGATGAAATGAGAAGTTCTAATTATAATGAGGTAGAGCAGTTATTTAAAAATGTTGAGAAGAATGACCTGGCTTAACTTTTTTTAATTTAATAGAAGTGTATTATGAAGGTGTATAATTTAATATTTCTAAGAAAAATTTCTGGTGGACGATGTTCTCCCTTAATAACAGTTTAGATAATGTCGACGTGCTTCGTGATAGTTTTTGTCTGGTTTATATGCACATACAGTACAGTACTTGGGAAGTACATCTAATCGTGCGAGTGCACGTGCCAACTGCCCTTGCTAAAGGATAAAAGGCAGTGGTACCCTACCCTACGAAAGGGATCAAGTCCCCCAACTTTTGGTTACACCATTCACATTCCCACCTTAAGTACTCTCACGGTACCATGGTCCTCGTGTACTAGGATCTCACAATAGTCGCTACTAGACTAGTTGGCCTTTTCCTATAATGTCCCGTGAAAAAGAAAAAAAGAAGCTAAAGAGAAAATCAACTACTTGAACAACCTTATATAAATATAAAGGGTGCAAGAACCACACACATCTCTCTCTCTCTCTCTCTCTCCCTGCTTTTGACTAATACCGTTACCAGAAAAATGGAGGATCAATGTAGTACTCTTAGCTGGGGTTACTACTACCAAGAAGAGGTATGCACATTTCTTGGCCATTAATGCTTTCACAATTATCTGGGTTGTTTGAAGGTTCCGAGTAATTTACATTTTGCAACTACATTTACTTGACAGGGATTTGAGGAGTTGAAGCATGCTCTCTTGTATACAACTTTGGAGCTACAGACAACCATCCACTGCACACATGAGGAACTTGCAACAAAAGCAGATGAATTGGTGTATCTCAGAGGTGTCTTGACAAGAACCATCAAGGAGAGAGATGAAGCCCATTCCAAGTGCCAAAGTCTAATTTTGGACACTCTCTTGCTCCAACGACAACTATGTCAACAAGCAGAAGCTGTCTCTTTGATTGGGACAACCCGCAATGAAGATGAACCAACTTTTCTTGGGGGAGATTCCAAGTCCAACCATGGATTTTCCTCCTCGGGATGCGATGAAAACGTCACCGTGTCACCGGGTACAGAACAGATTCCTCCGTCTCCAATAGGCCCAGTACCGCTACCACCGTCACTATCACCGTCCGAAACAGACGTCATCGAAGAATTAGCCTCCAAAAAGGCATTGCCGCAGAAAGGGAAGTTCTTGCAGGCACTGATGGAAGCTGGACCGCTCCTTCAAACCCTCCTCCTAGCCGGACCGCTTCCTCAGTGGCAGTATCCACCTCCCCAGCTCAACTCAATTGACATCCCACCAGTGTCCATCTCATCTCCCGCGCCTCGGACCGACTGTTTCGGCAAAAAGAGGGGCTTACTGAAGTGTGAAGGCTCTGATTCGTCTTCCAACACCAAGAATCAAAAGGTTGTTCACCAATCACCGTTGACAAACATCTAGTTACTAGTGATCCTCCATAATTAGGTATCATATCCATCCTTTTCATACTGTTGAAGCATGAAAAGTGACCATCATGAAAGAGATGGCCATGATGCACCCTCTTTAGAGTTTAGTACTATAGCTTGCCTTAGAAATTAAGTAGGTTGGTACTACTGTCAGAGCGAGAATCTTTCGTGCCAGAGGAATCCTTGCATTACAGGGTCGTACTGCATGCCTTGGAGGTGTACAATTGCTCTGGCAAAAAAGAGTTTTGCATGCGCTGATAAGAATGTTGGCGACCATCAAAGCCTTTTAGCTTCTTTGTTGGATTAAGATCTACTATAACTACTCCGCTTTGCAAAATGAATTAGGGGTTTTAACTGTCCAAAGTAATGGACAAATTCTATATATAAAAACATTATCTTTCTCCTATATATTAATGTGAAAGTGCACCTGGGTGGATTTGATTTTGATGCTGTGGACCCTTTATGCTTATAAACTAGAGGATTAATCATAATGTACATCTGAAGTGGTGATTCTATGATCAGTGTCTTGCTGTTCTTTTGTGGATTGTAAAGCTTTTTTAACCGAATTTGCAATGTAAGTATAGGATTCTTTTGCCATCATATTTCCATTTTCATGGAGCCTATACACCTACCGTGCATGGCCCGTGTCTGCCACCAAAATGGACCTTTATCTACTTTATTCATTTCACTGTCATGCAAAGTGGAAATGAACCAAGAATCCATTGAAACTTAGGTCAGATTAAGATCTATATGAGCCCACATAAGGATCCAGCGGAAGGAGGTAACATTAAGATCTACTAGCAGTCATTAAATCGTTTGGTAGCAAGTTATCCTTTTGTAAAATTAAACAGATGCTAAGGCCACAAGTACTAGAAAGAGCGCATGAGCTAACAAGGTCTGCGTTGCAGGTTCGATGTAATTTTGCAAATTAAACGAATACATCCGTTTCTTCAAAAAGAAAAAAAGAAAAAGGGATCAAGTTTATTATAGTAGGAGATATGGCGCCAAAACCTTAAAGTTCGTTAGGCCATGTATATGTATAGCCATTATTTGGTTGACTTCGCCCATACAACAAGGTCAATGAATTATGTGAAACCTCATAACTTTTGCGTTCAGTTGTTAGATTAATTAAGGACTGAAAGCCTTTTAAAGCATGTTGCTAGCTCTCTCTTTGAACGCTGTAGCCATCTCGATGCAACTTTTTTGCTCTTGTGCACCCTAGTAGAAAATGGCAAGCCGGTGGGTGAAGATGGCACATGCAAGAGAAAATTTGAAAGTGTTGCATGGAAAAATGGGAAATGCGCCATCAGAAGTAATTTCCCTATCTTAACATGCTTTTAATAACTTATACTCCGTTCAGATAGTATTTCCTTTGTTTTTACTTTTGTGTTTTCATAAAAATTATGTGTTGTTTCTTTCTTTACCATTTTCAAATTCCAGTATCATAGCGTTGGATCCAAACACTAGCCTATCATGACTACGCATTTTTTACCGCTGACACAAAAATATTTTTAAGTGTTGGAATCGCGCCTTCAATTCCCTCGAAGGGGTCGGCCTTCGGCCTTCCCCCAAAGGAGTCGGCCCAAGCCCCCTCTCCTTGCTGCTTGAGGTCTCCCTTGCTTCACCGCTTAGGGGCTCCCTTCCCTTGAGTGCTCCCTCTTCTTGGGGTTTCCCTTGCTTTAGCTCTTTGGGACTCCCTTCTCTTAGAGGCTCCTTCTCCTTGCCGCTTGGGGGCTCCCTATATTTGATCACCTCTCTTTACCCATTGAGGGCTCCCTTGCCTCACATCCTGTTCTCTCTTCCCATTAGAAGCTCAATACTCCAAGACTCCTGCCACTGCACGTGAGAGCCGTGATGTCCAATTGTGCCCAAGTGTCGTCTATGCGTCGCGTGCCCCTAGCACAACACTCGTCACTGTGCCCGATTGCAGCAACGCCTCACCACACTTGAGCACCGGCTATACATGGCCCCAGCACGACGCCTGTCACCACGCCGGAGTGTCGCAAAACCGCATCCAAGCGCTGTCTCCTTCCATATGTGCCCACAACACAATGCCGGTTGCCGTGCGCTGTGACATTCAGCCGCGCTCGAGTGCCGTCCCTTGTCATATATGCACCCCCGGCCGTCACTCCTTCAATAGGCAGCGTCTATGCTCTATCGACGTGTCATATTATATGCCATAATAATTCAATTATTTATTTCAGTCTTATTTTAAGTTGTTCACTCATATGATTAGTAATCATCTAGTGCTCCAAGTTATAGTAAATGGTCAAACTGTTATATACCAAACTTGAGGGTGATAGAGGAATAATTGAAGCTAGAGGGTGACTTTTGGAAATAATTATTAAAATGGGGTTAACATGTAATTATAACTATAAATACTTAAGTCAGAAGAAGAGAGAGGAAAGAGGGAGGAAAAATTGGGTAATTGAGAGAGTGAGAAAGGAGGAAAGAAAATCTGGAAATTAGGGGAGGGGGCAATGGCTGATGTAACACCCTAAAACTTAAAGCTAATTTTATGGTAAAAAAACATCAACTAATTATTTATTGGACCTTTAGCGACTAATTGGTGATCATTATAATTTTTGCGATCTTTAGAGACAAATTTTAGAAACCAGAAGTTATAATTTAACAGTAGCAGTTATAAATGATTCCGATTTAGGTCTTTAGTGATGATTAGCGTTATCGAATTTTATCTTCAACTTTTAGCGACAATTTTATCGTCAACTTTTAGGTCTTTAGCCCTTTATCCCCTCTCTTGATTTCGACACATTAGTTGTTCTTCTTGGACACCTTAGAGTTATTTTTTAATTTTTTCTTATTTTTCTTTAATTAAATAAGATGACAACTCAATAAAATCTCCTTTTCCGGGAATTTTTTCCGATGCGGTTTGCCTCAGGATGGGCTCCCTGTTTATAAATTGTTATTTAACCGTAGCATTAATGATAGAATTCAGATATAGTGGAGCAGAATAATGTTAAGAAATACTTACATGACATAAAATAAATGGTACTATGAAATCCTCCTTACCTTAAACCATATACACACCAATAATTCATACAAAAATATTCAGTTTCTACATCGTTTTCCATCTCTAAGGTAATTTACGACTTCCTCGTTCTTTTTTTCATACTCTTTTTTCTCTTGTCCGTCTTCATTCTATACTTTCATTTAAATTCTTCCACTCACGAATAACTTCCTTAATTTCAGTCTCTTTCTAGCTCACAACCAACTGCATCTCACAGTAACTCTCTCTATATGAAAATAAATTATAACTTGACAAATGACTTGTAAAGAGTATTGTAGGGCTATTGAAGCACCAGGCTAAAAGAAATCAACAAATGTCGAGACAATAGTAAGCAATCAAACAAGCATGAAAAGCACAAGATGGATGAAAGTACGAGGAGTTGCAGTTGTATGTTGGTATGTGTTGCCGAGGAAAGATGGTTCGGATGCCACGTAGAGGTGCCACAAAGGATGCAGTCTGAGTTGACTTCCATGTAGACAAAGTGGGAGACAACGAGGATGGAGTAAGGGCTGAGAGCAAGGCTCCCCAGGCAGGTCGCGAGGGCTGGCATCGCCGCGTCAGCAGGGAGACGACGAACAGGGGTGACAGTCAACAGCCGACAGTCCGCGTCAAGGGTTCGGCGTCGGGAGTCCGACTCTCTTTCTCTCACTAGAAATCCAAAGAGAATGAGTTTTAGAGAGAGAAAGTGAAAATGTCAAATGAGAGAGAAGTGCTTGAATAAGCTCCAAAGTCCACTATATATAGGCACAAATACGCGCGTGTCATCAGCCGACACGTGTTGTCCTCCGGGAGTGACACGTCGCCGGAGGGGGTCCCACAGTATTGATTGTCTGTCGAGTTGCCGGTCCCCGAGTTTGTGTCGTCCTGCCTTTGCAGCGTCCCTTTGCCTGTCTGAGGAGACTGATCAAACCGATGTAGCATGGTCAGAGTAGCCCGTTGCCCCAGCCTCTAGTCCAATCCCTTACTGAATCCCACGAGATGCGTCATGAGACGCGCAGAGATCTTGACAGCGGTGAGGGTTGCCCCTGCAGCCAATTGCCAGGTGTGCCGGGCGTGATGCCCTCCGAGGACCTGTTCCCATCCCGGAGTGACCTGGGGATCACTGCCCTGGCGGTGTTGATGATCAATGGTAACATGAGAGTACATGCTCATAGCTCGATACTCAGAGTCCGTGGCGAGGGGTCCTCGTGCTGGAGCACTACGAGCGGAGCCCCTCGAAGCATGTCGGTTGATTATGCAGGCGAGGGCCGGAGCCCCCGATCAATTATGCTGGCGAGGGCCTTAGGGTTGCGAGCCCGTCCCGCCGCGAGGGCCGGAGCCCGTCAGTTGATTGAGCCAGCGAGGGCTTTAGGGTTGCGAGCCCGTCCCGCCGCGAGGGCCAGAGCCCGTCAGTTGATTGAGCCGGCGAGGGCTTTAGGGTTGCGAGCCCGTCCCGCCGCGAGGGCCGGAGCCCGTCAGTTGATTGAGCCAGCGAGGGCTTTAGGGTTGCGAGCCCGTCCCGCCACGAGGAGTCCTTATGCCGGAGCACTCGGAGCGCGTGAAGGTAGCATCCCGGAGGAGTCGTCTACCCGACTGGCCGATGTATCATCCCGGATGAGCCGTCTACCTGGCGGAAGGGGAGTTGAAGAGCTCCCTGGCGGAGATGGTGCGCGGGTGCGGCGATGAAGGTCGCGGAGATGGTGCGCGGGAGCGGCGACGAAGGTCGCGGAGATGGCGCGCGGGCGACGAGAGTCGCGACTACGGCGCGCGCGTGACGTTAGTCGGTCGTCAAGGTAGGTGGCCGACCCCTTAAGGTGGCCGACGCCCCCAGGGTGGCCGACCCCCTAAGGTGGCCGACCCCCTTAAGGGGGAAGGCACACCAAGGCCACTTCACAAAGGGAAAAAACACGTGACTTGAGCATGCGTCGCTTTGACCGGCCTGTGATCGTTGAAAAGTTGACCGTTGAATATGCCGACATGTCATGAGAATTGGGACCCCCAGTGGGCCTATAGGTGTAGCCAAGATAGGGTGGGAACATAAGCCCCCTGCGTGTGGCGTGCGCGGAGGAGCAACCCTAGTGGGCGCCGCACGCATAAACACTTAGCAAGATGTTGATGTTGTTTGGCCGGAGAGCTGTTGACTGTCGCCCTGTTCGTCGTCTCCCTGCTAACGCGACGCTGCCAGCCCTCCTGACCTGCCTGGGGATCCTTGTTCTTAGCCGTTACTCCATCCTTGTTGTCTCCCATTTTGTCTACCTGGAAGCCAGCTCAGACTGCATCCTTTGTGGCACCTCTACGTGGCATTTTTCGTCGCGGAGATGATGTCCGGGCGACGAGGGTCACGGAGAGAGCGCACTGGTGCCGGCGACGAGGGTTGCAAAGACTGCGCCCGGGCGACGGGGGACGAACATCGCAAATACGTTACCCGGGTGATAGGCGACGAGGGTCGCGGAGAGAGCGCATGGGCGCCGGCAACGAGGGTCGCAAAGACGGCGCTTGGGCGATGGGCGACGAACGTCGCGAAGAAGTGGCCCGGGCGACGGGCGACGAACGTCACGAAGACGTGGCGATGGTGGTTTGATGATAGTGAGGGTGCTTGGCTGAAAAGGTGAATGCTTTGGTGTGAAGGTGATTGTGTTGAGGCGATGGGAAGGGCCGAAGAGAGTGGCCGAAGATGTGGCCTTGTGGTGGTGGAGGCTGCATGCGGTGGGCGGAAGGGTGGTGTGAGAGATGGTGGCCGCAGAGGGGTGTAGAGGTCGAGGCCAAAGGTGGCCGAAGAGGGGTGGGGTGCGAGGCCAAAGGTGGCCGAAGAGGGGTGGGGTGCGAGGCCAAAGGTGGCCGAAGAGGGGTGGGGAAGAGGCCGAGAGTGGCTAAAACAAAAGAAGAAGAAAAACAAAAGCCGAAGGGGAAGAGGCGGTGGCCATGGCGCCGCGGGGGCTTGCGGGGTCGGGGGAGAGGAGAGGGAGAGAGCCGATGAGGGGTCGGCGGGGATGAGGGGGTTGGGGTAGCAGGGAGGGTCGGCGGGGGTGGGTCGGTGTGGTGGTAGATGAGAGGAAAATGAGGGGAGGGGGAAGTCGGTGGCCGCACTGCGAGGGGCTGCCGTGGGTGAGAAGGGAGAGGCTGAGAGGAAGGGGGGTCAGCAGGGATGGGGGTCGGCCAGGAGCGGGTCAGGGTGGGTGGGGTCGTCGGTCTTGGAGCGTTGGGGAAGAAGAAGGTGGAAAGAGAAGGGGAATAGCGGCGCGGCGGGGCTGCTTCGGCCGGCCGAAGACGGGGGAGAGAGGAGGTCGGCGGGGTGAGGGCGACGCCAGGAAGGGTCGGCCGACGATGGGCAGGTGTGGCAAGGATGCCGTAGGTGGCTGGTGGCGGTGCAAGGGGGGTCAGGAGAAAAGAGAAAGAGATGGGGAATTAGGGTTAGGGTTGGGCGCGGGTCAGGTTGCGGGCAATCGGGTTGACCCGCTGGGAACTGAGTGAAGAGAGAGGAAACGGGGCGGGGCAGGCGTGGGTCGGGGCCCTCACGGGTGGGTTCTGCCCACCTAGATGCTGTTGAATTTTTGACTTCGAAAAAGAAAGTCAAATGCGATTTTTTTTTTAAGCCTATAAAAGGAGCATGAGAGGGGAGGAAAATTTTTGATGAAGAATAATTTTGAAGTGAAAGGGAGAGAAAGAGGAAGGTCGGGGTTGGATGAAAAATTTCATGGAAAAAATTCCAAGTGTTGGAGAGAGCAACAGAGGGTGAAAAATTTTGTGAATTTTTTTCTAAGTGTAGAATGAGGATGAGAGGGTGATTATCCGACCGCGAGCATATAGGGTGCGAGGGAGGTTAAAAGAAAAATCTAAGTGTTGAGAAATTTTCAAGTGTTGAATTTTTTTTTGCTAAGTGTTGAGCTGGGACAAGGGTGCCGAGGGAAGCCGCAAAGGGTGATGACCCGACCGCGAAAAATGAAGAATTTTTTTTCTAAGTGTTGAAAAGTGGAGAGGGTGCCGAGTGAAGTCGCGGGGGGTGGTGACCTGACCGCGAAAAATGAAGAAAATTTTCTAAGTGTAGAAAAGTGGAGAGAGGGCTCAGACAAGGGTGGCAACGGAAGTGTGGACTTGGGATGGTGGGCTTGATGACCGATTGAGTCACAGAGGCACGGGAGGGCCGTTTGGATGTGCTGCATGCATGCCCACGACGTCGCATGGCCTGAGGGGATGTCGGCTGACAGAGTTGAGACTTAGTAGCGTGGCTCGAGACACCCCGTGCACCACATACCAAGTTGCTGCAATGTGAGGCGGGAGGGGTAGGGAGCCTGGCCTGCTTGGGGTAGGAAAAGGGGGGAAGCCCCCAATGAAGTGGGAGATGGCACCAATGGTGGTGCCAGAAGACTTGTGCAAGAGCAATATAGCTTGAAAATTCTCTAAGTCTGGGAAATGCAACTTCATTGATAACAAAAGTAGGCGACATGCTGGGGGTACATGGGGATTGAGTACACAAAAAGTGGCGAAATGACGGGAAAAAATACAAGTGTAGAAAATGCACTTAGGGTAGGTTAGGACTTGGGTGGTTGGTTCACATGTTCCGGACTAAGAACTTGAGTTCGCCACATGCAATCTTGTCTGCGAAGACGAACTTGAGGCCCCTACACCACTTGAGGCCGTGACCGACCTTCTAGTGATATGGGCAGTAGTTGGGATGGGCTAAGTCTTCCAGGGTAGGTTCATTGTCGACATTGGGCAGGGTTATGGCATTGTCGTTGATCCATGTCTTGAGGAGATCACTGACAGTCTTCAAGTCACACGGGTATTCCAGGGCAGGTGTCGACTGCCCTCTCATGTCAGGGCGTTCATCCCTTCTTTGGGACTGACGCTTGCGGTTGGTGTCATCGTTACTGGTTGCTTCTATTGTCACGGCCGAGACGAGCTGAGTTTGGGGCTTCGGGGTCTTTGACGGACCGACTGAGTCATAGGTGCGTCGTGCAGCTTCTTTGATATGTCCCTAAGACCGAAGTTGGAGGTTTTCAAGGTAGACCCTGTAGGTGTCTTTCATGTTCTTGATGCAAATGGGGACAAGGGTCTCATCTTTAGTGAAGTCAGTGCACTCCAAGCACTTGTGATGAAATCGCGTAACATAGGCATTGAGGTCCTCCCCGGGGTTTTGACGGATTCCGGTAATGTCAACGATGGTCACACGTTCCGTCTCATAGTGAAACTTGTCAAGGAAGAGCTGAACCATGTCAGACCAGGAGTGGATAGTGCCGTCAGGGATCTGGTGGTACCAAGAGTAGGCAAGGCCAGTAAAGGACTTGTGAAATTCCCGAAGCTTCAAAGTGTCGCCCGTGCCATATTGCTCTAATGAGCCGACGAATCTTGTTAAGTGCTCACGGGCGTTGCCCTCACGTCCGTTAAAGAGCGCAAATGCGGGTTGCTTGTATTTGAGTGGGTATGGTGTGATGGCTATGTCGTTGGCATATGGCGCATGGCCTGTCAGTTGGGCCGATGAGTCGGGTGCAGAATTCTGTGACAGTCGGTGGAGGAGTGCGTCGAAGTTTGACTTGGAGACATAGTAGGGGGATGATTCTTCATGGCCAACAAAGGGATGGTGGCTGGCTAGGGCGCCGCAAGCCCCCGAGCCCCCTGACGGGGTAACTTGATGAGCAGGAACAACAGAAGGATGATATACGGCAGGTGCTGATAATGGTAAATGTATGGTGGTATGGGTGGGTGGGCGAGACATATCCACCAGTTGACCGATTGTTTGATGTTGCTCCGTTGGTTAGGGGTTAGGCTCTATCTCAATGGATTCGTGGGTTTCGGAAGAGCTTCTGGCTGGCACATGTTGAGGTGTAACAACAGGGATGACTTGTTGCAATACTGGTCCGAGGTCTGCTTGGGGTCTGTGTGACGGCATCACGAGATGCGGTGTATTAGCTACAGGTGAAAAAGATGTCGCGAGTCCTACCGCTAAGGGTCTGGATGATCGAGGCGGCGGTGGTCACGACACTGTGGCCTGAGCGGCGTCAGGAGCCAACCCAGGTCCTGAGGTTGGATTGGTGCACTGGGTTATTGCGAGGCCAATGCCTGTATAGATCTTTGCATTTCCATAATGGCGGCCATGAGAATGGTCTGCGAGTCTTATAGACTGGCCATGGTGGGAGTGAACTGCTGGATGGCCGGCATTGACTCCAACTTGCACGTCAGGTGTGGGAGGGTCTTGGAGGCGTACAACGCTAGTCCCCTCTTGGTCGTCAAGGCGATGCTCCTCTCGGATGGTGGGGTTGAGGCGTTGACTGGCTGACCTGGTAGCTCTCCCTTGTACAGGCATGGTCGCTTGGGTATGGCAGACTGCAACACGATGCTCACCTCCCCAACAGAGTCGCCAAATGTTACCGAGGAAAGATGGTTCGGATGCCACGTAGAGGTGCCACAAAGGATGCAGTCTGATTTGGCTTCCAGGTAGACAAAGTGGGAGACAACAAGGATGGAGTAAGGGCTGAGAGCAAGGCTCCTCAGGCAGGTCGCGAGGGCTGGCAGCGCCGCGTCAGCATGGAGACGACGAACAGGGGCGACAGTCAACAGGCGACAAGGGTGCAGCGTCAAGGGTCCGACGTCAGGAGTTCGACTGTCTTTTTCTCACTAGAAATCCAGAGAGAATGAGTTTTAGAGAGAGAAAGTGAAAATGTCAAATGAGAGAGAAATGCTTGAATAAGCTCCAAAGTCCACTATATATAGGCACAAATACGAGCGTGTCATCAGTCGACACGTGTCGTCCTCCGGGAGTGACACGTCAACGGAGGGGGGTCCCACAGTATTGATTGTCTGTCGAATTTCCGGTCCCTGAGTTCATGCCGTCCTGCCCTTGCATCGTCCATCTGCCTGTCTGAGGAGACTGACCACACCGCTGTAGCATGGTCAGAGTAGCCCGTTGCCCCAGCCTCTAGTCCAAGCCCTCAGTGAATCCCACGAGATGCGTCATGAGACGCACAGAGATCTTGACATCGGTGAGGGTTGCCCCTACAGCCAACTGTCAGGCGTGCCGAGCGTGATGCCCTCCGAGGACCTGCTCCCGTCCCGGAGTGACCCGGGGGTCACTCCCCTGGCGATGTTGATGATCAATGGTAACATGAGCGTACATGCTCACAGCTCGATACTCAGAGTCCGTGGCGGGGGGTCCTCGTGCTGAAGCACTACGAGTGGAGCCCCTCGAAGCCCGTCGGTTGATTGTGCAGGCGAGGGCCGGAGCCCCCGGTCGATTATGCTGGCGAGGGCCTTAGGGTTGCGAGCCTGTCCCGCTGCGAGGGCCGGAGCCCGTCAGTTGATTGAGCCGGCGAGGGCTTTAGGGTTGCGAGCCCGTCCCGCCGCGAGGGCCGGAGCCCGTTAGTGGATTAAGCCGACGAGGGCTTTAGGGTAGCGAGCCCGTCCCGCCGCGAGGGCCGGAGCCCGTCAGTTGATTGAGCCGGAGAGGGCTTTAGGGTTGCGAGCCCGTCCCGCCGCGAGGGCGGGTGCCCGTAAGTTGATTGAGGTGGATAGGGCCTTTGGGTTGCGAGCCCGTCCCGTCGCGAGGGCCGGAGCCCGTCAGTTGATTGAGCCGGCGAGGGCTTTAGGGTTACGAGCCCGTCCCGCCGCGAAGGCCGGAGCCCGTTAGTTGATTGAGCCGGCGAGGGCTTTAGGGTTACGAGCCCGTCCCGCCACGAGGAATCCTTGTGCCAGAGCACTCGGAGCGCGTGAAGGTAGCATCCCGGAGGAGTCGTCTACCCAACTGGCCGAGGTAACATCCCGGAGGAGCCGTCTACCTGGCGGAAGGGGATTTGAAAAGGTCCCTGGCGGAGATGGTGCGCTGGTGATGGGAGTCACGGAGGTGATGTGCTGGTGCGGCGATGAAGGTCGCGGAGATGGTGCGCGGGAGCGGCGACGAAGGTCACATAGATGGCGCGCGTGCGACGAGAGTAGCGACTACAGCGCGCGCGCGACGTTAGTCGTAGAGATGTCAAAGGGCCGGGCTTGGGCCGGCCCAGCCCAAGCCCATCGGGCCTGCAAACGGGCCGGGCCGGGGCCGGGCCAAGAAAGGGGGGAAACGGGCCGGGCCGGGCCGGGCCTGGCGAAGGGAATCCTAGGCCTGGTCCAGGCCCAGGCCCTAAGCCCAATATTTAGGGCCGGGCTTGGGCCGGGCCCGGGCCCTTTTTTTTTTTTTTCTTCATGTTATTCAATTTTAAAGATAGGGAGTTTTAGATGCATATTACTTAAATGACCGGTCTGAACTGTTGAAACTTTGATTAAATCTTATTTAACATGCGCAACTTTCACAAAATGTTTTAATAGTAAACCAACTTCAAATTAATCAACCTAATGTTCTCAAAAATGAGAAAGTGATGAGGGCAAGCTTTGCTGATGTTTCTTGTTAGCAAATACTCAGTTTCTAGGGTTCTTTAAGTGGAAGAAACTTGCAAAGGCACAATGGAATGGCCAAGATCAGCAAGTTAGGAATATCTTACCTAACAAACTTCTTGATAAAGCCTAATAACCCTGCAATTTCTTTATTCCAAATGTACAGTTTCTGAGCCCAAGGGCTAATGTAAGAATGTTTGCGGGAATATCGTTGATGATGATCTCTCATCGTGAACATGTATATTTCGCAGATTTGTTATCTCTAAACACAGATTTTCTAAAAGTTATTTCAACAACATTTGAGATTGCCACCATTAAATCTTAGAAGTCTCTGGCTAAAGGTGTTCATTATAATAAATGTGTTCATAGGCCCTCCTCCTTTTATCCGGGCTTGGGACCGGCTGCTTGTAAACAAACAGGCGAAGTTACCTATTTTTTTATATATACAAAAAAATATATATCTTGCGTGTAAAAAATTATTTTATATATATGGAAAAAAGTATATTTTGTGAAAAAATTTATTCTTAAAACTCTAACAATCAAAATAATAATGCATGTCTATCCAAAATATCAGCAATCAAAGATCAAGAAATCTGCAACGTCAACCAAAAGGATCAAAAGAGGAAAATAAAAACAAATTACCTAATCATCCGGAAGTACTTCAATATCCGAGTCACTGCTCTTCCTATCATCAATCGGTTTATCTTGCTCGCGGTATTTCGCATCAAGATAATCCTTCCAACATACACATAGCTCGAGCGACTCGGGGTTAAGACGACTCCTCCTGTCATCCAAAACCCTCCCGCTTGCTGAAAATGCCGACTCTGAAGCAACCGTGGAGGCTTGCACTGGCAGTACATCCCGTGCAATTTGGGATAAAGTTTTATACATGTTTTGATTTTGTTTCCAAAAATTTAACAAATTAAAATTAATCTGTTCTTGCCTTGATAAATCAGAATAATGATCAGTATTTGCATATACACCAATCTCATTAAAAGAGGAAAAATTATACGAACCTCCCGAATTAGAAGTACCTTCACCTGGTAGTTGTCTTGCTACTAGATGTTCAAAGCCTTGAAGGTATGGCGCATAATACCTCTCAGCAGTGGATGATGATGTAGCTCGCCCGCGCACGTCAGCAGAATTACGATATAGGTTGAACAAGTCCTCAAACCTCTTGCTCACTTTTGCTGTGAGCAAGGTTGTGTCATCTGCTGTGTAGCGCATTAATTTCGATATCTCTTGTATCGAGGCGTTCACGCCATGCAACTTTAACCTAGGATCTAAACAAGTAGCCACAGTAAAAATAGCAGGCAGTTTCTTCCAATATTTATTAAATTTTTGATCCATCACTTGTACTATTTCCCTAAAGGGTCCTATATATCTCCATTTTGTTAACATTGTAGCTATCTTCAGAATTTCTATTACAGCGAGAGGAGAGGTGGGATAGTACGTACCAGACAATAAATTGGTAGACGTGTAGAATACCTCCAAAAATTCAGCTAGGTATGTGGCCATCTGCCATTCCTCTTGAGTTGGCAAGCCGGCTGGGAACTGGGTTAGTAGAAAATGCGTGTAGACTTCTCGGTATGCCAGAATGTGTAAAAGCATGTGGTATGTAGAGTTCCACCTGTGGACCACATCTGTAACTGCTCTCCTGCGAGGCATATTATATTGAACACACAACGTTTTAAATTGTTGTGTTCTCAAACTCGAGCCATTAACATACGCTGTCATACCCCTCATTTTGAGCAGAATATCTCCTGCAGCACCTAAACCATCTTGAACAATTAAGTTAATAATGTGACAAACACAACGAACATGAAATAATTCACCATCAAGTACAGGTTGAAGCGTCTCCTTTAAAGCTGCAATAGCAGCTTTATTATTAGAAGCATTATCAAAACTAACACTCATAATCTTATCCTTAATTTTAAATGTGTTGCATGCTTTTAATATAAGAGTAGCAATGTTCATTCCATCGTGCGGATAAGGGAAGTGCTCGAAAGTGATGATTCTCTTGTGCATAACCCAATCTGCATCAATCCAATGAGCGGTCACACAAGAATAACTAACAAAAGTATAAGGAGATTGCCAAATATCAGAAGTAAGACTAACTTTACCGTCAAATTTATCGAAATAATCGATAAGGCGTGCTTTGGCAGCCTTGTACTGTCGGAGTGCATCGGACCTCGTTGTGTTTCTATGAACCTTTTTGTACAAAGGTTGAACGTAGGTGTTCATATATCTAGAGTGCTTAGGATTATCGGCAAAAGAAAAGGCTTGTTCATCGTGAATAACAAATTCAGCGAGACCGTCTCTTTGCTCTCGCTGATTATAAACAAATAACTTACCGTCAAAAGATAATTGCGTTTGGGTAGGTTCGACGTGGCCTTGTCGAGGTGCACACTGAGGGTAATGCCTGTTAAGATGTCCATTACCACTACCAGTCGAAAATAATTTAAGACAGTACTTACATTGAGCTTTTCGGATGTCGTCCACCGTAATTAAGTCGAAATGATTCCAACACTCGGCTTTCTTCTTTTTCCCCCTTTGGACTTCTGGCACGTTATCGGAGGCATTGCTCGGCCCTTCTTCATCATGACCAGGCATAGGGTTGAGATTATGCCACTGAGTAGTAGCTTCGCCAACCGAGCTGCGTCCTTGACTATAATGCGGGGGGTCTTCATCAGGCGTGTATTCAAAATCTGGAATGTTTTGATTGAACTCCCAATTGGCTTGGGTATCTATCATAGAGCCTGTACTCATTCGTCCACGAACGAATGGTTGTGTTGGTGCTTGGATTGGTGTTTCTGATGGCCGTGGCGCTGGCGCTTGTGCTGGTGGTGGTGCTTGCGATGATGATGATTTCTTTCGTGATGACGTTGCACGCCTCATTTTGTTCAATAATCCAGACATATTTCACGCTAAACTTTGTAAGAGTAACTAAATACACAAGTATAAGAGTAGTAATAAGAAATAACAATTAAAAGAATGAACGAGTAACAAATATTAGAGAGTTAGTAATTAAAAAGAATTTAGCAAGACTAGTAATTAATAAACAAGAGTACTAATTAGTAAATACTAGTAGTAATTAAAAGAATGAACGAGTAACAAATATTAGAGAGTAAGAGTAATTAAAAAGAATTTAGCAAGACTAGTAATTAATAAACAAGAGTACTAATTACTAAATACTAGTAGTAATTAGCAAGACTAGTAATTGGAGAGGAAACTAGTAGCAAAGCTTGTTGTGAGAGTAAGAAGAGAGTAAGAAGATTGGTGTGAAAAATTGGAGAGAAATGGTGTGAATTTATAGATTTTAGAAACTTCACAAAAGACCAAAATACCCCTACAAACTATCCGTTTATAGTTGTTGGGGAGGGTAAGAGTGTAAAGGAGTTGAAAAATATAGGTTAGACTAAAATACCCCCCAAACTAGCCGTTATATAGCTGTTGGGGGGGTAAAAGTGGAAGTTTGGAAAAGGGGGAGAAGAAAGGGGGGGAAAAGCAAAAGATTCAAAAAAAGTGGGGCCAAAACCGGGCCAAAATCCGGGCCGCAGACCGGGCCAAAAAACCGGGCCAAAACCGGGCCGAAACCGGGCCGGGCCAAACCCGGGCCAAACCCGGGCCGTGCCGGGCCGGGCCGGGCCGGGCCGTTTTCCAGATTTTTCAGGCCTGGTCCAGGCCCAGGCCCCAGGCCCTATGTGTGCGGGCCGCTACTGTTCATCCACGGGGCCGGGCCAGCCCGGGCCAAAACCGGGCCGGGTCGGGCCAGCCCGCGGGCCGCCCGGCCCGTTTGACAACTCTAGTTAGTCGGTCGTCAAGGTAGGTGGCCGACCCCTTAAGGTGGCCGACGCCCCCAGGGTGGCCGACCCCCTTAAGGGGGAAGGCACACCATGGCCGCTTCACAAAGGGAAAAAGCACGTGACTTGAGCATGCGTCGGTTTGACCGGCCTATGATCGTTGAAAAGTTGATCGTTGAATATGCCGACGTGTCATGAGAATTGGGACCCCCAGTAGGCCTATAGGTGTAGCCAAGATAGGGTGGAAACAATATGTAACAAGTACGACGATGCAAATCAGGAGGTGTCGAGCTAGCAAGGAGCTAGTTAACACTGCTCACCAAGACACATGAGGTGCCACAATAGTGTGACGACACTTAACAAGCACGGAAATGCAAAGTAACACAATGTGTTGATTAAAAATCCGATTGACAATGACTGACCAACACGATGTTCACAACGGAGAAGACTACACATATAAGCACGAAGGTGCTCAAGTAAGCATGAGGCGGCGTCTGTTAAGAAATGCTGGTCATTACATGCCATCCTGATTGGTTGGCCCTCTTAGGATCTGTAGAATTTTGTAAATATTTGATTATCTTTTTTTGTTGTTTGAGAAAAACAAAAACATACATGTTTAATCAAGACTTTTTTTCTTTTGCAACTTTCATAATAATTTAGTGATCGGTGAATACGGGTGAGCATCAAACCGTTCAAACCGATCCGAACCGCTCAAACCGATCAAACCGAACCAATCCAATCCGAACCGTCCAAAGATCTTAACGGTTTGGTTTCATATTTTCCAAACCGACCTTGGTTCGGTTTGGTTCACGGTTCACATCTTTGAAACCGATTCCAAACCGAACCGAACCGACCTATGATATGTTAATGTATTTTTAGTAACATTCTATTGATAATTACACATATAAGGTACTAAGCAACTCCAAAATAAACAAATCTTGAAAGTTAAAAGAAACAAAAATATTAATAACACTTAGAACACAAAAAAATTGTGACCAATATCTAGTTTATATTTACTCATTTTTTTCTCATTTATCAACGAGAACTTATATATCAAATGAAACAAAATTAAATGCAATTTAGAAAATAAAAATATAACTTTAATTAGTAGTGTGCAAAGTAACGACCACTTTAAGTGGGCAAACCGATCCAAACCGAACCGTTTAAACCGACCAAACCGAACCGTCCAAACCGATGATGTTTGGTTTGATTCGGTTCATAATTTTTCAAACCGAGGAGTAACGATTCGGTTTACGGGTTGACCTCCAAACCGAATCAAACCGAACCGTGCTCACCCCTATCGGTGAAGAGTCTCTAGCATAATAAATTTGGTGTTAGACCTTGTTTGGTTAGCAAATTCGTTGTGTTTGTTTTCATAGGTTTGGATTCGTTGAAAGGATTCCATTTTTAAAATTTTATAGTAACACGACTTTTATTTGGTTCGCAAATTTAAGTTTAACATTCAAATAAAGTACTTGTTTATTAAATTAAAAAATTTACACTATCCATGTTTGTAGAAACCCCACCCTCCCTATTATTTCCCTTCTGTACACAAACCACAACACACAGAATCCCCTTCCGTACACAGACCCCAGTTGCACCTTTATCACAAACCCCTACATAGAAAACCTTCCCCTGCCTTTGCACGACCCCCTCTGAACGCAACACAATTCCAAATGGGCCGAGGATGTTCTCTCCACTTCAATTGGGCCTTCTATTCTTTTCATCAATGCACGTGGCTAGAATTTCAAATGATCCAATTTTGAAAGTTTTCAAATTAGCTCCTTTAGGATGTTCAAGTAGAATTTTTTGTTGAAATTTTTCAGATTAAAAAAAGGAAGAAAAATATTCTGCCAAAAACAAATTTTCGTCGATAAATTGGATGAGTGCAAACGGATTTTCTTTTTTCTTTGTAGGAAAGTTTTTGTAATTACAAATACATCCGAACCTTAGATGTTTAAAAACCGCCTATGTGAGCCAAAGTAATTACACTTCAAATTTAAGGAATGTTTAATTTCTTTTAGAATTGCCGAAACTCATAATTTTGCTGGTAAACTAATACCAACATATGTTATTTTGATGCTTTCTTTGATGGATTATAAAAGCTTGTTCAGAACGTATAATATAAAATATTATTGACTAATTAAATCAAAATGGGTGGAATGAGTTCCACAAAGATATATATGTGCATAGAATTGATGATTACTGATTGAATTTTAAATGAGAAACTTGAAAACAGAAAAAATGATAACTAGGATTTATTTGAAATCACTTACAGTTTTGATTTTCTGTTTTCCCAAAAAATAAAAACCACAATTTAGTTTTTATTTGTTACAAAAATAAATGAGTGTTTGATTACCCAGTTTTTTTTTTCCTGTTGGCGGTGGACAATGGCGGCGGGCGGTTGGGGGGGGGGGGGTGGTCTCAAAACAAAAATCAAAACTGGAAATCCAAAACTCCAAAATGAGATTTTAAAAAACAGCCCTGTTTTAAAAACTGGGTTTTAAAATTGAGGAAAAAGAAAAACGAAAATTGTGTGCCAAACACGTTTTTTTTTTTCAGTTTACAAATTTGGAAGAAAAAAAATGGGAAACAAACTTGAAACCAACCCATTTTTAAATGGTACTTTATATAATCGAACACAACTTTTTCCAAATGTTACTAGCTTTAACCCCGTGCGTTGCACACGTGAACAATATATTATGATTATCAAAGTATTGAACTATATAGAAAGAATCTGTTTTCGCTTCATGTTTGTCGCCGAAAAACTTAAAATTGCAGTACTTGAAAAGAGTAATATAATGTTGCTCTTAAACCAATTATACGAAGAAGCACCACTAAACGTTTATTCTTTAATGAAATATGAGACTTTTTTTCTTTAAAATTGAAGTAACATCAAAAGTAATAATATAATTTTTAAATGGGTAGATTTTCTTGCCAAAGATAAGGAAAAAAGAGCAAGAGATAAAACATGCATTTGAGTATGGAAGGAGAAAAAAGATAATTCCTAATTTGAATATCAAATTTAAGAATAAAATTGATTATAATTTAGTGATTGGCTTATAAAACTAATTGTAAACTCATATTGTTAAAAAATTATAAATATTTTTTATTATAAATAGAACCAAAGAAAGTAAAAACGTTAGAGATAGTAGCAATTAGTTTACAAATTGGAATGTGAGGCTTTTTACTTTGAATTAAAACCATCAATTTACCTTAGGTTATGTGCAAATGACATTAGTGAAAGTATATTGTCGTTAAAATTTTATAACGAAGTGGAGATAAAAGAAGTATGCATGTCAGGAAAATTAGATTAAAAAAGAGATATAGAGGTATTGACATAATTTGTGTGTGTAAGAGAGAATGAGGTGAGAGAGAAAGCAAGAGAAAAAAAATTGAATTCAAATCAAATTGAATAGGTGAGAGAGAGAGAAAAGAAAGGAATTCAAATCATAAATTAAAAGTTGAGTAAATTAAAAATAATTTCAAAAGTTAAAACTGTAAAATTCACATGATAAGTTAAGAGAGTGTCCAAGTAAACGGTGATTGGACAACATTCTCTTTCGTACATGTATATGTATATATATATATATATATATAAATTAAATTTCATCCTAGATATTTTTCCTTTTCGTCAATGCTGATCGGGTCAGACCCGTTTCGTCTCGGACCAAGCAAACGAATGTCTGTATCAGCCAAAAGCAGCTGTGGAGTGGACTGAATCCGAACATAACAAAAATGTCTGTATTACTTCCAGCCACTACACTTTCCACTATCTCCACTCCTTCCAATTCCACTCGCATTCTTCCTCCAACACCCCTGGACAAGAAGCAACCGAGTTCCTCGACTCGCCATAAACTCGGCCTCAACTCCGCTGTCAAAACCCGGACCTTCACACGACCAACTCATCGCTGTCGCTGCTGCTTGGCTATGCCCGTTGAGCCGACGACGACGTCTTCTTCTCAGGTTTTCTCTCTCCTCTTCACCCCCCCGTTTGGTTGCAACTTGCAAGAACGTTAAGGAAATATAAAATCATAAGAACACTGTGAAAATCTATTTCCACGTCCTAATGTGCTTGTCCACACCTTGTTTTATTGCTAAAAGCGCATCAACTGTAAGCTTAGGGACAACTTGAGTTGTGGCCAAGCATATGCTGGTGCGTGGTGCGTATTTGTGTTATTGCAACACAGTGTCATTGTGACAAGAATGGTATCAATTGTTGTCTAATCTCATTTACAGGTAGCAATATATATACACTGAAGAACTAAATCTATGGGCTAAAATGAAGCTGTAAAAAATGGAAATCCTATAACTATGCCCAAAACTTAAGTTATACAAAAAGGAATGACATTTGCTATGGGCTGTCAAGATTCTAAAGTTAAGCACTTATTTAACATGTGCATGAATCGCATTTGTTATGGGCTGTCAAGATTCTAAAGTTAAGCACTTATTTAACATGTGCATAATCCCGGTTGATACTCCCCCTCAAGTTAGAGCATGGAGCTTTCGAATGCCCAACTTGCCGCAAAGATAATGAAACTGGTGACGCCCAAGTGCCTTAGTGAAGATGTCGGCTACCTGCTGTGCTGTGCGAACATGTGCGGTGCTAATGTTGCCGGCAGGTAGCTGCTCTCTGACATAGTGACAGTCAATCTCAATGTGCTTGGTCCTTTCATGAAAGACCGGGTTCGAAGCAATATGTAATGCCGCTTGATTGTCACAGAAGAGTCTCATGGGACGATCATGGTGAACGCCAAGAGAGAGAAGAAAGGATTTGAGCCAAGTGAGCTCGCAAGTGGTTACCGCCATCAAACGGTATTCTGCCTTAGCAGATGATCGAGAAACTGTCGGATGTTTCTTGGTACGCCATGAAATGGGGGAATTTCTCAAGGAAAACAAAATATCCGGTAACGGAACGCCGGGTGAGTGGGTAGATGGCCCAGTCCGAGTCACCAAAGGCATAGATCTGAAGAGGACTATCTGCCGGCAAAAACAAGCCTTGGCCCGGGGCGGCTTTGAGATACCATAAAACCCGAAGTGCGGCGTCCCAATGTTGGGTACGAGGAGACTGCATGAACTGGGACAAGACATGGACCGCATAGCAAATGTAAGGCCTAGTGATGGTGAGGTAGACAAGGCGACCAATGAGTCGCCGATATGGTCCTGGGTTGGAGAGGAGAGGACCGTCAGCAAGAGCAAGACCGTGGTTCTGTTCCATAGGGAATGCAGCGGGCTTGGACGCAGATAAACCGGATTCAGAGAGGATATCCGGTGCATATTTGCGCTGAGAGAGAAAGAGGCCACGCGGTCCACGTGCTGCTTCAATGCCCAAAAAATACTTGAGAGGCCCGAGGTCTTTGAGCTTAAAACAGTCATTGAGATACTGTTTGAACGAAGAGCAGGCGGTGCTGTTATTCTCAGCGAATATCAAATCATCCACATACGCAAGGACAGAGAGAAAGACGTCCCCTTTTCGGTAGGTGAAGAGTGTGATCGGCATGGGACTAAAGAAAGCCATAAGAACGTAGGGCGGTGGAGAGCTTTGCGAACCAGTTGCAGGGTGACTGCCGCAAACCATAGAGAGATTTGCGCAAATGGAGAACCTTATTTGGGCTAGAAGGAGAGAACCCCAGAGGTGGCCGTATACATACTTCTTCATGGAGATCACCATGCAGAAAGGCATTGTTTATGTCCATTTGATGGAGCTCCCAATTTTTAATAACAGCAACTGCTAAGAATACCTGGACGCTCACCATTTTGCCAACTGGGGCAAAAGTCTCGGTATAGTCAAGTCCTTCAACTTGAGTATCCCCTTGAACCACAACCCGGGCCTTGTATCTCTCAATAGACCCATCAGAGTTGAATTTAATTTTGTACACCCATTTTGAGCCGATGGGCTTCTTTCCAGGAGGTAAGTCTTCAATGGTCCAGGTACCATTTGCTTCAAGAGCATCAATTTCTGCTCGCATGGCTGCACGCCACTTTGGATCGTGGGATGCAGCCTTGTAGGAACGCGGCTCAGAGCCGGAAGAAACTGTATCCAAAAATTGAGTGTGCGCAGCAGAAAATGACTTACAAGATACAAAATTAGCCAGAGGATACCTGAGACCGCTAGAGCCCTTGGTGGGTGTTGAAGATGCGGGAGGGGGAAGAACTTGAGCAGTGTGACATACATAGTCCTTGAGAACAGAAGGAACTTTCTTTTGTCGCTTTCCACGACCAAGAGTGGGAGACGGAGCAGTAGGAAAGCTTGATGGAGAAGCCAGAGAGGAGATCTCGGGGTCAGGACCCGCAATGATACACGGCGGACCAGGGGAAGGAGTGGCAGCCTATGTTACATGGACCCTTCACTTTGGGGTGAAGGGGCGGTGTCGACACGACTCGACGCCGACACAGGTACGGGAGCCGTGTCAGATCCGTCATCTGCCGGACGGATATGCCACGTCGACATTCCGGCCAGAGAGCGACGGTAAGGATCGAAGAAAGAAGAAGCTGTGAAGGTTTTCAAGAGAGAAGAAGAAGATCTCTGATGCTTTGAAGAGAGAAAAGAGAAGAGAAGAAGATATGGCCATCGACCTCAGAGAAAGAAGAGAAGAAGAGGAAGAAAAGAAGAAGAAGAAGAAGAAGAAGAAGAAGAGAGAGAGAGAGAGAGAGAGAGAGAGTACCTTGGTCACGTGGGTTTCTGTCTGCTTTTTGGGTCTTCTCACTTCTGCCACCTTTTTGACAGCCTTTTTTACAGGCTTTCTTTTGCTTTTTTTCCTTTTCTTTTTTTTCCCCTAACTTTTTGACATTAACTTATAAAAAAGGAACAAAAAATATCTAAATCGAAATAAAATGTATAACAAATGAAAGAATCTATTTATTTTAGGCAGTAATTATATATATTTTATGTAAAATTTATATATACCCGTAAAAAAAATATTTAACACTCAATCTCATTTAAAGTATTTTATGTATCTTAAAATTTTTAGCCGTGTCCCCGTACCCGTGTCCAACTTTTGGACGGTGTCCACGTATCCTAGAATTTCGAAAATAGGCGAGTTCGACACTCGGACACGTATCAGATCCGGACACCGACACCGAGTCCATGTAACATAGGTGGCAGCCGGTGAGGGTGACGGATCTCCCCCTGTCGCTGGTGGTGTCTCCCCCTATCACCGGAGTGGATGCCATAGGATGTTCGGCACAGTCTCTTGTTGGGCAGAAAGTGGTGGTCTCGGGTGTAGGAGAAGGGCCGTGAGGTGTGGTAAATGGGAAGACGGTTTCCTCAAACTCACATCCCAGGAAAAGAAGACTTGATTAGTTTCGAGATCATATACCCGCCAACCTTTCTTGCCCGGGGGATACCCAAGAAAAACACAGCGTCTACTTCTAGGGGCAATTTTGTCCGTGGATTTTGTGTCAGCATAGCAAAGACACCCAAAGACCCGAAGATAGGAATACAATGGGACCTTTTGGAAGAGGAGTTCATGGGGTGTTTTGTGTTTGAGAATGGCTGAAGGAGTACGATTTATGAGGTGAGCAGCGATAAGTACACATTCCCCCCAAAACTCAATAGGTAGGTTGGCTCGAAAACGTAGGGCTCGGGCGACCTCTAGAATATGACGGTGTTTCCTCTCAACTCTCTCATTTTGTTTGGGTGTATCGACCATAGAGGTTTGGTGTAAGATACCGTGATCATTGTAGAATTGGGTCATGGGCTGGGAATCAAATTCATGGCCGTTATCGCTCCTAATTATTTTGACAAGTTTGTCAAATTGAGTATGGATCATATTGCAGAAGTTTCGAAGCAAGGTACCAGTCTGACCCTTATCATGCATTAAATAAACCCAGACAGCCCTACTATAGTCATCCACAATTGTTGAAAAATATTTTGCACCAGAAATAGTGCTTACCTGATAGGGGCCCCAAATGTCACAATGTATCAATCCAAAAATATCCATAGCACGACTATAAAACAGTCCGAGTGTGCTTTGCACGACAACACACATCACAAATAGTTTTAAGGGAAGGGGAAACAACTGAAACTGTCGGAAGATGAATAAGAGGCTGACTGGAGGGATGCCCCATGCGCCGGTGCCAGAGCTCGTAGGACTCAGACTCAGAGACGACGGCCACTATAGCAGCAGGAAGTGGCTGAAACACGAACACCCCCCGATGCATCTTACCCAGCCCAATCGGGCTCTTCGAAGTGCGGTCCTGCAATACACATATATCATGGGAGAAAGCCACAAAGCAGTTAGCGTCAGTAGCTAAACAAGAGACATAAATAAGATTAACAACCAAGTTTGGCACACAGAGCACGTGGCGAAGAGTGATGCCGTCTGCCAAGGAGACACTTCCTGCTTTGATGACATTAGTTTGTAGACTGTCCGGTAAGCCTACCGGAGAAGGTGGAATATCCCAAATACTTGAAAAGAAATTAAAGTTTCCTGTCATATGGTGCGAGGCACCGCTATCAATCAACCAAGTATGTGTAGTAGGCAGAGATTTACCTACGAGAGAGTCTGTACCCGATGGAGAGGATTCCAGAAAAGTGATGAGGCGTTGCATCTGCTCGGGTGTCGGGCTAGGAAGAGCGGTAGTGGCGGCGGCCTGTGCCTGGCTGAGAAAAGGGCTGTTGTTCTGTGTCGCGGCGGTAGAGGCCTGGAGTGGGCCAGATGAGGAGCCAGCTACGTTTTGTGGCATGGCAGGGGATCCATGACCCCGCCCCCTCCCCTTACCAGGCGGAGCAATACCAAGGCGGCGATAACATTTCTCCTGTGTGTGGCCCACCCGATGACAAAACGTGCACCAGGGCCGTCTCGTAGGTGTACGGTCTGGTCCCCTGCAGTGGCTGAGTTTGCTTGACTGGACAAGTAGTATTCTGAAGTTGGATCAAGGTGCTTAGGCTTGGAGGTTTCTGCGTCCTTGGCCATGTCGATGAAGATGGGAACACACCGCTCCTTGATTGCGGGTCTGATTGAGTGCGTCGACAGTGATTGCCGAGAGAGAAGAGGTGCTGTCGGATTGTTTGCAGTTTGCACACCAACAGAGAAGGATACGGGACCTGAGAGTCCGATGAAGTGAAGGCCGATTACTATGCGTCTGAAAAAGAAAAACAGGCTGGAATTTGACGCAGCCGAGTGACAGTGGTCTGGGAAGGATGAACGCCGTACGAGGAGAGAAAAGAAAAGAAAAGAAAAGAGGGTTAAGCGGAAATATTAGGCTCTGATACCATGACAAGAATGGTATCAATTGTTGTCTAATCTCATTTACAGGTAGCAATATATATACACTGAAGAACTAAATCTATGGGCTAAAATGAAGCTGTAAAAAATGGAAATCCTATAACTATGCCCAAAACTTAAGCTATACAAAAAGGAATGGCATTTGTTATGAGCTGTCAAGATTCTAAAGTTAAGCACTTAATTAACATGTGCATGAATGGCATTTGTTATGGGCTGTCAAGGTTCTAAAGTTAAGCACTTATTTAACATGTGCATAATCCCGGTTGATACATTGTTTAGATATGACACATTATGCTTTTAGTCGTTGGGAAAATGATTTTCCTGGTTCGGATGATTTAAGATGCTTCCAGGAAGTTTAAAGCTCAATGTTGAGTGGTTTTTTGGCAATTATAGAGTCCAATGGAAGCGCCGAAATGCTTGTGAAAGGTTTAGAGAATGGGCCCAACAATGTTATCATGCTTAATACTCCCCCTCACGTCCAAGCCCCCGATTGCACGTGAAGAGACAAATCAAGATGCACCACCACCAAGTGCACAAATAATCAGAATGCAAATTGCATTATTATAAAGGGGAACAAATATGCAAGCGGGAAGAATTGAACCCAAGAATTTGCCAAACCAGAGCTCTGATACCATGTTAAGTTACCATCTGCTCTAAAAACTTAAGCTGTTAGAGAATGGGACCAACAATGTTGTCATGCTTAATACTGTTATCAATTCCCGTCTTGGATATCGGATGAAATCGTGAAATTAAATTATTGACTATGCTGAAAAATCTTTCTGGTTTTCTAGGAGGCTGGTTGCAGTTTTGCTTGTCTCACTGGTCATGTCAAAGTAATGTTGATCAACTGTACTCACTTAAGCATGATATTACTAGTTGCAGGATGGCTGCTTGCATTCCAGAGCATACTGGGTGAGTAAGTCGATAATTGCTTGGAATGTGGATATGCTTGATGGCTCGTGTTATCTGTACGCCAGCAAAGCTGCTGCTTTATCTTTTTCAAATAGTGGAATTCAAGGTATCGCTCAATTGTGCCTCGTAACCAGCGGATAACTCTTTCAAGAACAATACTATGCTCTCGTTGCCCGAGGAACTGTGGTAAAAAGGCTTGACACTTGTGTGCAAAACAGGTCATGACGTGGAAATTAAGCTTGAAGGAGACAACGACAGGCTTCCAGTAAATGTTAGATATGAATTCTTTCATGCTTATTGTTATGAAACCTGTTAGTTGTTACTGGTCTCTTATTACGTGTCAGTGTTGCATCTAATTAGCTGTTTGAAATGATACAGCTTCCATTGAGGTTCAGGCTAACTCTGTTATTTTTAACTTGTTATATCGTGTCCCAGGTCATTGATAAATTTCCCCATTTGCAAGATTATAATACTTTCAAGTTACCTCCGGCTTTGGATGCCAAAAGTTTACTCAAATGCCAATTGGCCATCGCTATCTTCAGTTGTAAGCTCTTTGTCTGTATATCTGTTGTTACTCTTAAAAAGAGCACCAGTGCTGCACATTAGGAAGCAGTGTCATATGCATTTATTAGGTAATTTGGCATCCTACAAAGAATAGTTGTCCATCATCAAGTATAATGTTTTGCTTTCAAAGATTGACTAACCTTATATCTTTGCGTGGTGCTGGGTATAAGGAAGTAGAGTTGCATAATTCGCATGAATAAATTTAGTCCAGCAATAAATTATTGGCCCTCAACAGTTTGTTCAGTATAAGCTTTGTCTTGTTTTTATGCGGAAGTTGCTACTGTATAATTCTGGAATTGATTGGACCTGTCTTCATTTGGTTATAGATGTGACACCGTTTTGCTTCTTCTCTTTTCCTCCATCATCTCGTTCAAACTTCTTGCTGTCCTGCATTGACACTTCACAAATCCATTTCTTTCTTGGTGGGCTTCATAGTTTTTCAGACTGTGTAGCATGTCTGATACATTCTGACTATGAACAAATGACATTTCTGTGCAGCTGATGGCAAATGCATCAATGCTACTGGCTTGCAGCTGCCTGGTGTCCTTGATGAGTTATTCTCTTATGATGGTCCACTTGGTGCTGTTTTTTCAAATGACTCTGTCTCAGTTCACCTTTGGGCCCCGACTGCTCAAGTACATGTCCCCTTCATTTTTTTATTCGCCTTGATTTCATGTCATTTTTGCTTATTCTCTTATACGTGTATTGACAAACAGGACGTTCAAGCTTTGATTTATTCAGACCCTTGTGGGGTGGAACCTATAGATATTGTCAAGCTTGAGGAGGCCAATGGCGTTTGGACTTCTATTGGGCCAAGAAGTTGGGAGGGTTGTTACTATGTCTATGAAGTCTCTGTTTACCACCCTAGTACATTGCAGATTGAAAAGTGCATAGCGAATGATCCGTATGCGAGAGGGTATGCTGGTTGTCACGTTCAATCAACAACTCTTGAAATTACTTAAAAGTGTTTAAGTCCGATGGTTCTGCATAAAACTGAACTGCCGCTATGTCTACGCATGGAGTCTACTTACAAACAGACGTATATGTCCTTATATTGTGTTCACACTTTGCGTTGTATGAGTAGGCTCTCAGCTGATGGCAACCGTACTCTTTTGGTCAATCTCGAGTCTGACGGTTTGAAACCTGAAGGATGGGACGATTTGGCAGTTGAAAAACCTGATCTTCTTTCTTTCTCCGAGATCAGTATCTATGAGTTGCATGTAAGAGACTTCAGGTAAGTAGTTACTTTGGCTTGCGCTTAAATTTCATTGCCAGCAGATACCTATGCACAACTTGGAGCAAAGTACATTTTAAAGTATCTTTTGGTTCTTACTGAGTTCTAGTCAAAGTGTTCTAGGATATGCGGTTTATACCTAGCCTGAAGATTCATGATTGACATCTTTTTGAGATTGTTACATGGGCCTGACCTGATATTCCTTTTTGTTTCTTACATCTGCAGTATGACTTTTGTTTATTGTTATGCCTCTGCACATTAAATGCCCAGCTCCTTACGTGGCTATGATTTTCAAATTTTCGGGAACAATAAGTTGGTATAGTGGAGCCTACTTGTTGGATATTATTCCTAGTAATGACCTGTGTTATTATGACAGTGCTAGTGACGATACTGTGCATCCTGGCATTCGCAGCAGTTATCTTGCCTTTACTTCTCAGGTAGGTTTTTTTTTCTTAATCCTGAATTTTGGAGACATTAACCCTAAGGAACTACAAACTTGTCCTTCTATCCATCTATGTATGTTTCTTTGGATGGATTGGATTTTCTAAGTGAAGTTTTTCAACCGTGTTTGTTCGCTGAATGATAAGCTCAATTTGTGAAACCGTTGTTTGAAATTGACTAATGTAGCTACCTATCAAAAAGATTATGGCTATGTCTAGAGCTTAAGCGGTTAGAATGGGCCCAGCAATGTGTATCCTGCTGTAGTGCTCCTCAAAGATAGAATCAAAGGCCTTTCCCAAAGAAAGCTGTAATACCATCTTAGCTTGCCTATTTCCTAGAAGTTTCAGTTGTTAGCAGATGATCCGAAAATGGGACCCGCAATGTCTATTCTGCTCCAGAGCTTGCCAAGCCAAAGACTAGAACCAAAGAGCTTTTCCAAAGAAAGCTATAGAATGTCTATTTTCCTTATATTTGCAACCTTCGTCATTTGAGGAGAGGCAGATGAGTGAGGAAATTGCACCACCATTGCAAAGCAGAAGAAAATACGTACTGTATTGACAGACGGGTGGCGAAATGCAAGCAAGAGTATCTAAAGCCAAGATCCAACGGAACCAATCTAAGTAGCACGGATGCGGCACGTCTGACACCAACACTGACGGGGACACCGGACACCGCAATTTTCAGAATAACAAATTTTGGACACCGCAGGACACCGCGAAATATATACACATCTATATACATATACAGATATGCAAAAATGTATCTATATATATCATGTATGGCCATGTTTATACAAGTTCCAAGCACATTCTGGCCAATGAACAGTAAAACACCAACTAATAAACCACAAAAAAAGTAAGTAGTTGAAATCAAGTTACTATGGATAATAAGGTAGTGCAAGATCCCACTAAAGGAACACAGAAACTGCTTTGGTTTCTTCCATCCACCAAGATTTAATCACCATCAATTGTCTTTTTTGTTTTTGTTTTGGTGCAACCATCAATTGTCTCATCATGTTTATTGTCCTCTACGCCTCCCTTGTCAACCTCTTCCCTGGACACGCTCATCAATTGAGAGATTTGTCTTCGGTGTTAGGTTGCCTTCGTCAAAGAGCCCTCTTTCCCGTCAGTTGACCATAATTCTATTGGAGCAAAAGGCAAGAATACCATCTACCATTGGCTTTGCCCTAGTCTTTCGATTTATGAAAGAACCTCAGTTTTCCCTTATATTCCACCATGACCCTCAAATTAAGTTAAAAAATGTGCAGTTCTACCCCATAGGTGTTGGATACTTTTGCATAAGGTGTCGGACACTTCTAAGTAAGGTGTCCGACATGTGTCTGGAGGCATCCAAGGGGTGTCCGGTTGTCGGTAGATGTCGGACACGAAGTCTGGACCCGTAAGAGGTGTCCTTGCTTTCTAGGAACCACTGCTTTGTATCTATGTCGGATTACCAGTTTCTCTTAAGCTTCAGTTCGAAAATGCACATGTCCTGTAACGATGATATTGATCATTCATTATGTTAAGTTGTCAAATTCTTCATATTTCTGCCCGGTAATACACTTCTTGTTTCAAATGATGTCCCAATCACTTTGTTCAACTTCTGTATAGTGTAAATGGAGAACGTTATCCTCACCAAAGACTTTTTGAAAATTCTAAATTACCTCTCTCTCTCTTCTCTCTCTCTATTTATACGCACACAAATATACATATATACATATATATATATATATGTATATATATATATATATATATACATGTATACATGTATATATACATATATACATTTATATATGTAAGTGTATATTTATATATAGACATACATAGATATGTTTCTTTGATGTCGATTTCTTTGAACCTGAATTCGTCTGTCTTATTTTTGGCATAGTTTTGTCTCTAGCTGTTTTTCCGTGGCGTTTTCATACTGAGTAATAAGGTAGCTATTGGAAATTAAGAGAAGATGCAAAGCATTTTTCTAATGGGAAGGCATAGCATAAAAAATTGAAGATGACAATTCAGGAGCAAAAATTTATGTTAACGAGATTGCCTATATGCAATTGACACTACGTGGAAACCCAATACTATGTTGACTTTAAGTTGGCCTTGGATTTCCTTATGGCAATTCTCTTTTAGAAATCTGTAATGAGGTTACTCTATTGCACATGTAGCAATTCTATTCTTTCCGATTAAGGAAATATAATACTTCAAGGCTTCCAGATTTTGTTATCCTGGGACAGTTACGATATCAGATTGGTTTGAGGTTTGCAGGATTAAGACCTAACAAATGTAATTTCTGCCAAAGAAGATATGCAAACAAGGAAGCAGTGAAGATCAAAGACAAGGTGATTACCACGAGATGAATGCTTTGGTCACCTAGGTTTATTATTACGCTGAGTGAGAGAGGAAATGCTTGGTATGTGCTTCATTCATGAGTATGAAGTTGAAGGGAAAAAAACAATGAAGCAATCACATAACCAGCTTGTTGTTGTTAAGAAACAAGCTGCTGATCTCTAATGCATGTGCGGTAAGACAAAACCAGTTAGAGATGGAATTCTCGTAAATCCATAAGTATGTTACAATAGCACCTATTCGGGAACATGAGGGATAACTGATGATGATTGTGACGATGTACATTTGCAACATCTAGTCTTTCGAGATGTCATCTAGAGTTTAGAGTTACTTTAAAATAATTAGCCGAGAAAACATAAAAACCTAAAATTTACCCTAGATCACCAATAAAACTAATCTAGTCTGCGTAACCCTGGATTTGGGTTTAGGGACTAACTTATATTGCGAGAAGGTCTTAGGCACCTTATCATACCCTAAACAGGTATACATACTTTTATCTGGTTTTGATGATTTTATTAAAATAACAACAAACCATAATTCTACGTACCCAATCGGGATCTAAACTTTTTAGTTCGGACTCTAGGGGAGGTGACGTAAACTCTAGTCTGTGTTTGCTGAAAACAGTCCTCTACCAAATTGTATGACCTGTGTACCGGAGAGCATTGTTTTTGTCCATGGACCTACCAGAATTTGATTGCCGGGATGGGATTTACTCTAACTAACAAGTAAAGGAGTTTTACCTTTCGATCTGGATTGTCTAATTGCTAGTTTGGATGTATCCACGATGCAAGAAACTGGAATGGACAAGTGTTTGAATAAGTGTATGAGAATGGAATCACAACATATTAGAACACTAATTAAAGGCCGCACGGCATAATAGCAGTCTCTGTGGGACTTTTCAATGTATCTAATGGGTATCTAGTGGCTGTTTATATAGAGGCCTTGGGGCCTAGGGCTACAGAAAAGCGGCACAAAAAGATTTGGGTGAAACCCTAGCCGCCACTAGAGAAAGATTAAAACACCAAAATACCCTCTGTCGGCCGGTATGCTTTAGCCACCATGATATATCCAACAGCATAAAAATGTACCAGTTGGTAAACATTCCCTTGCGAATTCACTTTTAAAGCTCCTATTCTAGAGGAAAAAGCTACCCTGCCATGTAAATGCACGTAAAAATGGGCCTAGAATCTGATCTAAAGTGAACCAAATTTACTAGACCAGGATCTAGTAAGCCCAACATAATCTGACTGGACAGCACTAAAATAAAATTAACTAAAGCCTATAACAATAGACTAACTAGATTTGAGCCGGACTGGACTGGATCGAGCTAGACTGAACTGGACTGGACTCGACTAAAAGATTAAAGAAAGTCTACGAAAACGGGATAACTACAATGATGCTTTTGTAAAGATCTATAGTTGTATCATTTGGAAAGAGTAAGGCAGTCCACATAGGTGGGAATTCTAGGGAAAGGGAAGACCGAGGGCTGACTTCTTGAATTGCTAAAAACATCATGCTACTATATAATCAAACTGCTTAAACCATTGTACTATGTATTAATCCTTTTTCTACTAGTATGTGTATAGGCCTAAGCTTATGTCAAAAGCTAAGGACCACTGATCTATCTGCAGAGTTCCTTTGCAAACTTATTACTTTGTTTCGAAGGTAGGTTGATATGCTGTTAAGAACTTAAAAATTATTGTATACTTCAATAGGCAAAAATTGGTGCCTTGGTGGTGTTTTTCATGGACAGACTTGATATAGTTGCTTGACTCGGTTCTCACATGTTCAATGGGCATAGGCCTGCATTGTTTGGTCTAGTTTTTATGCTTTCTTGTGGATTTCTCTTTGCTGTACAAATTTGAGGGGGCTCGTGGTCTGTTCCTAGGGGATAATGAATTCATCGCAGTCAATTTTTGCAGAGTTAGGGTGCCTGGACTTTGTTTCATTCATGACATTTCTTTGCATGTTATAATTTTCTAAACAATATCAAATAACAGTTTAGAAATCGTTCTTCTACGTGACATCTTCGCTAACAAGTTTGATAAGTTTAAGAAGGGATGTTTGCTGAAGAAGAAGAATATTTAAGACAAAAACAGACCGCATAAAAGAAACTACGCACACTTAATAGCATAAACGAAGATAGTTCAAATGTGAATTCGTTTAAGCACATTTTTATTTCAAAGGTCATGGTACTAACTTGATAGTTTCTGCTTGAAGGACTCAGCAGGTATACTTCATCTGAAGAGATTATCTGCTGCTGGTTTAACCCATGTCCATCTGCTACCAACCTTTCAGTTTGCTGGGGTTGAGGATGAGAAGTATAAGTGGAAGTGTGCAGGTAAGATTTCTTACTTATTTGTTTTCACTGATCTGATTTTATGCAGTCAAGATCTTATTGTTTGATTGTTCACATCTGAACTAATATGATGATTACCTTAGTAGTTCAAGGACACATACATTGCACTTAGAGAGAACGGATAACTATCAACTTACTTAAAAGTATGTTGCTTAATCTTGTTGATTCTGTTGAATGTCTGAAACCAACTTTAAAGATCAAGTGCCTGAACTACTGAGGCAGGTTCATTCTAGCATCATATTTTGCACTAGAACGGATTTCTTGATAAAAGAAAGTCTTAGAAGATCTGAAGAAAGAAATTAGTTGAATCTGTAGAACAACACTAATAATCGTATCATTTAAGTTATGTTCCATGAAAGTGCAGGATTGTGTTTCGCTCTGAACTCGGATCTTTTCTAATACTTTTGGGGTATTAGGATAGTATACACATATTAAAAGAGGCAACTTTCAAAAGTGCCAAAGTACATCAAATATAGGAGAGTAATGAAGAATGTCTTGATTGGCCGGGAGTCTGAAAGGAACTTGCAAAACCTTGGCGGCTTTACCCACCCGCTCCCTTTTCTCAGGCTGGACAGCTTTGGTTTAGTCGTTCAGCATTAGTGTCTTGGAAAATGCTAATCTCTGCTCAATCCTAGCTTCTTAATAGGCCACTTCCACTTGCTTGGCTGCAACGCCCTTTTGGAGAACTGGATTTGATAGGCTTTCCTCCAGTTTGCGTTGCGTGGACGCCGTGGACGGTGACATGTGCATTGAGTCTACATGAGTCCTTGATATTCTCACCAGATGCTACATGTGCTTTGAGTCTAAATGTGTCCTCAATATTCTCGCCAGAATACTCTGCTCATCTATATCCAAGTGGACTTACGTCATACGCACACACAAACTCATCTATATACAAGTGGACTTACGTAATATGCACACACACACACACACACACACACATATATATATAAACACATATGAATGTTGGGCTTACATTGTGTGTACACGTGTATATTATCACATAATGTATAGATGATCCAATTGAGTGCTGGATCTCTCCTGGAGTGTCCCACAGATCTTTGGCCGTCCACGTCAAATTAAGTTATGCAAAAATTAGACATTCATTTGAGCACGTGTAACGCCCCGAATTTCAAAACCTGTCACCAAAATCAAAGTCCTAAAATAAAATAATATTCGACTAAAATAATAGTCCACCACGCTTCCTCTGCGCCACTCTAATTATATACCAAACCGTACCCATTGCACAATCTGCCTATCATCTACACACTTAACTCCAGGCGTAAGGTGTACCAAACTAACAACCAATCCTCACATCACATAGAGCTTGTAATCTGCAAGGTCAAAACCATGAGATCTAACTATCACTCTGATCACCTTCCAAAGCTTCTAAACTTAAATCAACATCATATCCCTAAGCCCTGGACTTCTCATTCCAATCATATCCATATATGCTCCTGAATTCCGACAAGGAAGTAACGACCCGGTCTACAGTAGCAACACAAGTCAATGCCTCCTTCAAAAGGGCTAGCCAAAGTAGGTAGTTATGAGTTCATGGGCAGGGTCCTATAAGGCCAATCACAAATTATCCATATCCGGTGTGGGATGTCACAGCATGGCATATTTGCAGGGAGATGACAAGTTAAATACTTAAATACAGGCTTTTTTCTTAAACGTGACATTGCATCTTTACATTCTTTGTTGATCTTATCATTCACAATTTTGATTCAATTCCCGGAAGTCATTTACCATCTGTTCATCTTTGGACTCCTTTACTGAACTCCGCATGAGACCACGCTAGTTATTGTTTACCTCATCCAGTTCTATGTGTTGACTGCTTAAACAACATAATGAACATAAACGGTTTAGTGTCTTAATTAGAGGTAAGACCATTGTCTGTTACACTTCATAAGTTCTGATATAATTCAAGGACATTGTTATCTGCAGTTGTGATCATTACTGTTCTAGAAGATAATGAGAATATTAGTTCAAGATTATCTTGAAATGTCTAGATTCTTTGCATTGTTGCTGCAAATAACAGCATAGCCTTAACAGATAGCCATGTGCTGGAATCTTTACCCCCGGATTCAGCTGAACAACAGGCACATATCACGGCCATCCAGAATGAGGACAGTTATAATTGGGGGTAAAATAGCACGTTCCTAGATCTCAATTCTACTATTTTTATGTTGTATGTGGTAATGATGTCTTGCTTCATAGTTGATATAATTATTTGTCTTGTTTGATTTTGTCTGACAAAGATATAATCCAGTTTTATGGGGTGTTCCTAAAGGAAGCTATGCTAGTGACCCTACCGGTCCTTCTCGTATAGTTGAGTTTCGGAAGATGGTGCAGGTATAGAAGAGATGTATTGGTTTGGTTCTCGTGTTTCTTTTGTACCAATGTTGTTGCTTGGTAACACATTGAAATGCAGGCACTGAACCGAATTGGCCTCCGCGTTGTGTTGGATGTTGTTTATAATCATGTGCATGCAAGCGGTCCTTTTGATGAGAAATCTGTTCTTGACAAGGTTATAAGTTGATTCTTGAGTTTCATCATAAAAGTTGCTTTTTGAAAAACTGAGAGTTATGTGGTTCTATGTACTGGTGAAAGTATCCAGCCTTTATAATCTTTTACACTTCCTCAAGAAAATCGAAACACTAATTCTTATCATGAGGCAAAATGCTTTACAGATTGTTCCGGGCTATTACCTTAGACGGAATACTGATGGTTTTATTGAGCATAGCACATGCGTCAATAATACTGCCAGCGAGCATGTTATGGTTGAACGCTTGATTCTTGATGATCTTTTATCCTGGGCTGTTCACTAAAAGGTACCTTTCTTGTGGCGCTTGTTTTAAAATTCTTTTATGATTTTTCCCATGGAGTATGTTTAAACGAAGCCTTAAAGGATGCTAAACAATGTTGTGGCGAAGTTCCTGGCTTAATGTCTCCTAATTTAAGCTAGCCCCATCACTGATAGCTTTCTGGGGAAATCCTTTTAAACACATACGAATGGGCTGATTTAAATGAGTCATTCGTTTTGATCCTTAGGAGGCATGAAATGTATAGGGATTTCCTGTTTTATGTCCTTGTGCCTGTTGATTTTCCTTTTTAACCATTGAAGTATCAAACTAAGCTAAGTCTTTTGCAACTTACTTTCGGTGGCGTGGCTCATTCATGGTAACTAGTTCTTAGTTCGTTTAAGTCACAGATAGCCCAAGTCATTGAAAACAACTCTGGCTCATTTTATTCTCCACTCTGGCAAGGAATTGAATTACTTTATCCTGCACATTAAGCCTATTACGAATGATGCATAACTGTGGTCACTGGTCAATATTGCTCCTGCAACTGATATGGCCAGTAACTATGAACACTGATATGGACAGTGACTATGAACATGGGTTGGGGGGAAAGGGCGAGGAGAGAGGGAGGGAAGAAAATAGCTAGCTACCTTAGAGAGGGAGGGAAAAAAATAGCTAGCCAACTTAGCTAGCTATTTTCTTCCTTCCCTCTCCCCCTATATTAGTTAGCTAAGCTAAATAATATCAGTATGTAAATTTAAAGGCAGTGGGGTTGAGAAATTCCTTGAAGTTGACCCTTATGGATGGGGCATCGATGCTCCAATCAATGCCTTCTAATCTATCTGAAAGTCGTAACGTAGAAATAACAGGGTGCAGGTGCTCTCATGCTCGTAAACTGTTATACTGCTTATAGACAAGCCCCTCGCTTAAATTATGCTTATACCAAGTTAGTTGGGTTTTTTAAAAGTAAGTATGTTCTAAAAGTGTGATTGCTTGACTAGTTTGGTCTGAATAGATTTCGTGGCTTTTTAGCATAGTTTTACTTAATGTGTCTGGTTTGCAGGTTGATGGGTTTCGGTTTGACCTGATGGGTCATTTGATGAAACGCACCATGGTATGAGGCTCTGACTCTTGCGACAATTCCATTAGAACTCGTAATAATAGATGCTAGTTGTAGTTTTCTAGTTAGTTTATCAAATCTGCTTGTACAGTTCGAGTTGGCTATGTAGATGACCTGCATAATAAGTAATTCTTCATATCTTTTCTGGTACATTTTTGAATTACCAAACATGCTTGATTTTGTTGTCATATGCACATATAAAATATCTCATAGTGATACTCATAACATGTAAGGGGACGAAATTCTGTACACCGCGGTCATCCTCTTTTTAAGAGGACCGAGGTCTGTTCAAGGACGAAGGTCTGTCCAAGGGGTCGTATAACATTCATAACAGAATGACCTCAATCGATTTTGGAGCAATTAGGAACATATCAAAATACGTGAGTGAGCTGGGTAATGTAGCTTGCCAAGCTTCAAGAGGCAGGTACTCCAGGACCAGATACTGTTTCACCTCCTCCAAGTACCATGAATACTGATAGTGATGATATACAGAGAAACTCCATAGACAGAATGAGAGGAATAAGATGGGTGCTACAAGCACACACCCAGGAAACAGTAGTATATATATAATATAACTAGGGTAATTACTGTACAATTACATATGTACCCCTAAGATTAAGTAAATAGAGAAATACGGAAAATGCAATATTACAGACTACATACAACTGCTACACTGCCCCTCAAACTGCGGCGGACTAGACAGCAACAGTTTGTCAACTAAATAGTCGTGTCAAGCTTGAGTTACTCGCTTAGTGAATATATCTGCAATTTGTTCTTGAGAAGCCACATAAGGGAGAGAAATCACGCCATCCAGATATTTGTATGCAAAAAAATGGCAGTCAACTTCTATGTGCTTCTTGCGCTCATGAAATACAGTATTAGACGCAATACGTATAGCACTTGTGTTATCAGCATATAGAGGAGTTGGAGTCACAAGGTTGACATGCAGATCTTGTGAAAGACCCCGATCCAAGAGATTTCACTACAAGCTGAAGACATTGCTTGATACTCACTTCAGTAGAGGACTTAAAAACAGTGGTTTGTTTCTTACATTCCATGATATAAGAGACTCACCAAGAAACACACACCATCCCGTGGTTGAACGCCAAGTGTTCAGGCAGCCAACCCCAATCAGCATCTGCATACGCGCGAGTTCAATAGATGAGCACTAGGAAAAGAATAGGCCTCTGGAAAGAGTTCCCCATAGATAACGTGTGGACAGCTGCAAGGTGTAAGCATCGTGGATCTGAGACAAATTGGCTAACAGTGTTGACCGCATATGAGATATTGGGTTGAGTCATAGTGAGGTAAACAAGGCGTCTAACGAGTTGGCGGAAATGTGTGGGATCATAACGCCTTTCTCCAGCATCTTTCTTGAGTTTGAGATTAGCCTCCACTGGAGTATCAACGCATTTCTGATTAGTCAGATTAGCACACTTGATCAAGTCGATCGTGTTGGTTAACTGTATAGCCACAAGGACTTTGAACCTGTAATCCTAGGAAGTATGTCAATGGACCTAAATCTTTCATCTGGAAGGACTGACAAAGAAGTTGCTTCAACTCTCTTATTCCTTCAACATCATTTCCAGTAACGAGAATGTCATCAACGTAAAGTAAAAGAAGGGTGACACCGTGAGATGTATGATGTGTAAACAAAGAATAGTCATGAGTGCTCTGTGTATAGCCAGCATCAAGAATGACATTCCGAATGTGTTCAAACCATGCCCTTGGAGCTTGCTTCAAGCCAAAAGGGACCTCTTTAGCCGACATATCAAAGACTTGCCATGCGAATATCCAGGAGGGGGGTGCATATAACTTGTTTCTTTTAAATGGCCATGTAAGAACGCGTTGATGACGTCCATTTGGGAGATAGTCCAGTGTTGCACGGCAGACAGTGCAATAACAAGGCGCACCGTGTTCATTTTAGCTACGCGAGCGAATGCTTCTTCATAATCAATGCCATATTCTTGCTTGTACCCCGGTGCAACAAGTCGTGCTTTATACCTTTCGATACTACCATCTGATTTAAGTTTGACAGAGAAAACCCACCTACTACGAATTGCAGAAGCATGAGGAGGTGAAGGCACCAGATCCCATGTATCAGTCGTTAGTAAGGCATCAATCTCGGCATCTATGGCCTCCTTCCAACAAGGGACAATGGCAGCCTGCTGGTAAGAAGTAGGGACATATATAGTCTCTAAGGAAGAAAACAACGAGTCGTGATGGGCAAAAAGACTAAGGCGATCAGGTGGCCGAGTAGTACGATTTGAACGTCGCAACGGGATAACTTCCTCGGAAGCAATATGATGAGGTAAAACCGAATGATTTACAGAAGAACTTACCTGAGAAAAAGATGGACTCTGCTTTGGTTGGGGAACGAGAGAAGCTGGAGGTTGGTCTCGTTTGCTTCGGCGTTCATAAACCAACAATGGTTTGGTCGTATCACCGGTGGTTGAAGTAAGATTACGGCAAGGAGCTGGAGATGCATCTATGGAGTCAGAAAAGTCAGGTAAGAAAGAAAGCTGAGAATTTGTGGATTTAGCAATGGAGTGGTAATGAGGAACACTTCTCATAAAAATGACATGACGTGGAATGCGGACATGTCGAATGAGGGGATCATAACAGAGAAAACCTGTTTGATCAGCACTATGTCCAACAAAAACACACATAGCAGCTTGTTTTGAGAATTTCTTACGTTCATGAGCAAGCAAGTGAACAAAGCAGATACCACCAAACACATGGAGACAAGAATAGTCTGGAGAAGTATTAAACAAGGAATAGTTGGGAGAATTACTTTTCAAGACGGAAGAGGGAAGACAAATTTTTAAGATGAACAGCAGTAGACGCAACTTCTGCCCAAAAGGTATAAGGAATGTGAGAATCAGACGTGAGAATCCCTATGACTTCCAAAATGTGTTGATTTTTTCTCTCTGAAACCTCATTTTGCTGAGGGGTATTGGGACACATTCTTTGGGATTGTATACCCTTTTCAGAAAATCTTGAAATTCTTTTAACGTAACCCCTGAATCAGAGCGAACAATTTAATTTTTGGTTTGGACGGTTGGTAGAATTGTACATGAGAGTCAAATTAAGTTATCGTCATGGACAAGAAGGTTTTGAAATGGGAAAATACCTCAGGTTTATGTCTCATGAAATATATCCATGTATAACGAGTGCAATCATCAATAAACATTACAAAAAATATCTATAACCCAATCTAGAAGAAACAGGAGCAGGCCCCCAAACATCACTTTGAATCAAATCAAAAGGCTTAGTTTTAATATTTTAATATCAGAGTGCAGCGGAAAAGGCAAACACCCACTTTTGCTAAGGGAACAATCAATACAAGATTTATTGACATTACTCAACGAAACAGGTTTAGTTTAAACTAGAAGAAAACAAAGCTTCCAATTTCTGGGAACTAGGATGACCAAGTCTACGATGCCACGTGTGCCAAGTTTTACTAGATAAGGAAAAATTAGAATTAGAAGGAGCAAGAAAAAAAGAGAAAGAGCCTGGCTTCTCGAACTCCAAAGCAAACAGTCGACCAATCCTAGGCCCCTTCCCTTTTATTTTCCCAGTGCGACGGTCCTGAATCATACAACCATCACGAGAGAAAGAAACAATGTTATCATCATCAAGAAGTTGGCCAAGAGAAGTAAGATTAGTGGCGAGCTTAGGAACTAAGAATACATTGGACAAATGGAAGGAAGTATTAGGAGCGATAAATAAAGAAATATTATCGCTACCAACAATGTCCATCTTCTCGCCATTGGCAGCAATAATTTAACAGATGTGGCCCTAAGATCAAGTAAATAGAGAAATACAGAAAACACAATTTAACAGATTACATACAACTGCTACAGATAGCTGGTAAACTTCAGGTTTCTTTCCACTGGCAAACACCTCTATACTCTTTAAGGTTCAATTCGAGAGCTTTCATAAGAGAGTATAATATTGAATTTTTTTCTTCTCGTGACTAACCAAAAACTTAAACCCCCTCATGTAAATAGAGACATCGATGACCGGATATGTATATGAACTACTCTTCACGATAATAATGAGATTAGAGGAGTCATACACAACTCCATTGTCCCTTCACCAACTCCACACCAGGCATGAACCCCCTGCCTGAAACACACTGTATGATATGTTATTTGGTGAATGTTCTTTCATATCAATGTTTTCATATGTTGGAGGGGATTAATGTTGCTGGAAGTAGTGCTTTATATGGTCTTGAGCCAAACACTTTGGTACCTGGCTATTGTCACTCATGTACTGTTTTTCTGTTGCCTACACACAGTCTCAGTTTTGCCAGCTCAAGACCTATCCACATAGCCAGTCACCAAGTCGATGTTCATTAAACGGAACAATTGCTCAATAATAACTCTACCCTGATTAAATTGACATAGTATGCATTATATGTTGTACTTATCACCAGCCTACAAAGGCTCTGAAGGGGATATAGTACTAGTGTCAAGACCTCTTTATGAAGCGGATTGATGATCGAGCTAAACGTGTGATATTTTACTATTCGTAGTTATAATTATGCGAACATAATTTGCACCTTCAACATATGCGGTAATCATGCTCTGTCCAGAACTTTTGTAATCTTAATATCTATGCTCATATTTTCTACTATTGCAGTTCATATATCTCATGCAAAAGGTAGCAATCTTTTGGAAATGCTTGTATGTGTGTTGCTAAATTGGTTACCTGTTCAAATTTATTTCAAGAGCTAAGAATGAGTCATGTTCTTTGACCCCGAACTAGGGAGGTGCAGTTACACCCCAGTTGAAACATGAATTCCTCGATATAATTTAGAATGGAACATAGGATATTCTTAACCTATTAATTTCTACACATGTACATACAATACAGTTTTCCATTTCATGCATGCCTCCTATTTTGAGCACAGGTGAAGGCTAAGAGCATGCTCCAAGGCCTATTGAAGGAGAAAAGTGGTGTTGATGGTTCAAGTATCTATATGTAAGGATAAAGTCCTCAGATAGATCTTCTGCCACACTAGCATTTTTCCTATCATAATACTTTTTTATGCTTGCTGTTTCTGCATACTATTCATGCGAGTAAAGTACTCAGCGCCGTCAGCGGGTACTCAACAGTTGGGCATGGATGTGTGTATTTTTTGGATGTAGGGCCAAGTCTGTGGAGATCCCTTATTTGTTCCATTTATATTGTGGATGCTTCAAAATGAGTGAAAATGTCAACCAAGATAATTTTCTTGACATATCTTCCCGAGAAAATAGATGAAATATGTAAAAACAAAAATGGATCTAAGGATCTCATGGTCCTTGTCGGATTAGTTAATCCGACGCTTTACCCACCTGCACGTAACACGTAATACAATGTGTTCTGTTTCTTGTTTTTATCTCTGTAAACTTTTGGTTGCTGATGCTCTTTCTCAGATACGGCGAAGGATGGGACTTTGGAGAAGTGGCAAAAAATGGACGTGGAATAAATGCAGCACAGTTCAACCTTCATGGAACTGGAATAGGAAGGTACAGTGTTTCCATTGTTTTGCAACTTTTTGGCTTTTGCTTAGCATTGTTTTCAACTTTTTGTATGCTCTTCTCCGTATTATGCGAGCCATAGCTAATTAATTTTGATGCAGCTTCAATGATCGAATTCGAGATGCGTTGCTTGGTGGATCTCCATTTGGTCATCCTCTCCAACAAGGTTTTGTAACGGGTCTGTCCTTGCAGGTAATTAGTATTTGTAAACTTAGTTGTAGTTGATAGTTCCTTTGTTATGAGAAAATACTTAGGAAGTTGCTAGCCTGTGATGGCATTATTTTTCTGTCGAGAATCTACTCATTTCATGGTAAGTTTGGCTGCTTCAATAGCACTTACGGTTTTGTCAAAACTATGTGCTTCGACAGCCTAATGGCCATGACCATGGTAGTAAAGCTGCTACGGAGCGAATGCTTGCTGTATCAATGGATCACATTCAGGTAGACTGCGCTAATAAATTCCTTTTTCTGGTAATCTTTTATTTCAAATTACAATTGGCGGCGCAACACATCACTTCAATTTTGTATGTGGATCAATTTGCTAGGCAATACCTACACATATGGTTCATGATAATCTTGACTAATTTTAGCATATTTATTTTGAATCTTTTGATCATGTTAGTTCTCTTGAGAGACTCATGTAACACTCTTTTCGTGCACACTAAAGTAGGCAATGCTGTGTAGCTTTAGTGTATAAAAAGAAAAGTAAAAGTGGAATAAGAATTGGGGTAGTGAAAAATTTGTAACTAGACCAAATTTTTAAACAGCTTTTTTTTTTTTGCTCTCAGAATTTATTATCTTGGAGTGGGAGACACAAGATTACCTGTAATCTAGAGCCTAGATGAACTAGTGAAGTGTTTATAAATGATAGGTAGTTGTACAACAGCTGCCGAGGTGACCTGAATGTTTGATAGAACCTTGTATGCCTTTTTCGTACATAACAATTTCATTTCTGGTTAAGTAGTCAAGTTAACGGGTTGTCCAACATGAGGATCCTGGAACCAACGCAGTAGCAGCCACTTTGCAAAATTATATTAGAAGTCAGGTCTTATCCAGTCTACCCGAATTACACAATCATTCGGTAGCTTATGGCATTATGTTGTGGGTATTTAAGATCATGTTCCAAAAATTATGGCTGGCGATGCTGGAAAAACTAGAAGAAAGAGAAAATTCCTCTGATAAAGTCAGATGTGAAAGTGTTCCTAAACTGTATTCGTACATTCGTAAGTTGTTGATGGTGATTGCGAAGGGTGACGTGGCATAAGTGGACCAACTCAAAAGTCAAAGACCAAGAAAGTGACTAGAATTCAGTGGTCCAAGGGTCATAGCTTGACCTACCATGACCAGTTGACCAAAAGGAGAGACGAGATGCCAAGATAACACTCCTAAACTTATACTCAAGTAATTCCTCGATGCCAATTGGCCCCCAGGTTCGTTACCCTCGAGATTTCCCTTTCATGACTAACCTTGAAATGTAGTTCATCAGGGGAACTTGGGGCCAGACCTCGCACCGGCAGGATGCGAGGTTGCACTTGATTCCTCAAGGATGAGGTCCCTCGGATTCCAGGTAATAAGTGGCTAGGTGGTTAGGACCAAGAAGTTTCACAGTGGCCAATCCTCATATGAGCCGTGCTGAGACGAAGGACTAAAAAAATAGGTTTTTAAAAACCATGCTGCTTCATCCCCATTATGACACGTTGCCCCCACTTCTTAGGAGGAAAAGGTCACTCAGTATCTGACCGACCATCACAAAGGGATGTCGTCCAAACTGCCCCTGTACAGAGGCGGCATGATCCACCTCCCAACCGCTCTGTACTATTCATCAATATAAGAAGGCTGTGCAGAGAATGGTGCTTGAGGCCCAGCTTACAGTCACTGATTGCTAGGTAAGACACATATGCCCCTCGCTTTGGACTCTGCCCAATCTTAGTACAAGTACCTTGCCATGGACATAAAATAAGGGGAGAAAAAGTGGAGGAAAAAGAAAGTAAGATACAAGACAAACAACATAAAAGTTAAGAGAGAAATGACCACTTAAGACATCCTCACACAACTCCTGTCTTTCCTAAAGACATAGCGACACAGACATTAACCATATTCCTAAAAGAAGAGAACAACCTTGAACAAAAATAATTTATGACCTAATCTCCTCCTGCCGGATTTAGTCTCAGCTCTGACCTGGTCCTCACCCTCGCTACTCATCCCCTGGGTCATGTATTCTTTAGTGTCACGAGACCAGTCATCCACAGGGACATAGGAGACGCCCTCGCCACGTCATCAAAACGATCCCTCAACATTTTAGCGTCTCTGCTGGCCTCGTGTACCTCTGAGTACATGCCACTTGAAACGCGCATTAGCAAGATGGTGACTATCAGAGCTAACTAGAGAATGAGCGGAGGAATTAATGGAGCAACAACTTCAAGAGCCAACACCACGGCTGTCCAAGGAAATAACCTCGAAAAGTTGCATAATTCAACGATGAGGAATCAGCCTTGGACCACAAGAATCCTATAAATCTCCCCCGCACCATGAAGTTCCCGATAATACGACCCGTCCGGAGAAGCAATCCTTCTCCTTCAGTGTCATGAAATCCTTCTCGATACGATGCTGTCCATCCAGGCTCGTCTTAGCACAATCTCAGTGGACAACAACGAAATCGGTGAACACCACACTGACAAAGCCATCCCCCTCAAAGAAGCACCTCCAAGCGGCCATAAAGACTCGACGGCCAAGCTAAAAGACATTTCTTTGCCTCAGGCTCGGTGGAAGGCAAGACACCCCACACAATCGAAGACTAAGAGGCTTTCTTTCAAAAGCGCTTCAACTTCAAACTGATTTGTCACCTCGAGTTAAATCGTCCTTTCTCGGCACACATCTCAACCTCTGTTTGTACTCGGGGTTTAGGAAACCCCAGAACTTGACCGTTAAGATGGTGAAAGTGACAATGATAAGGCACACGTTTATAAATTCCTGATGAGATATAGAGTTCTCCACCACAAATCTACACCATACTACTTGCAGAATGATGGCCGGGTCGAGGCGACTAATAATATCCTCAAAATTTTGAGCTAGACACTTCATGACTATCTGAGGGGGTTGGACAATCAATTGCCCCTCACACTCTGGGCGTATCAGACTATGAAGAGGCGACCCACTCAGTCAACTCCCTTCTCCTTGGTCCATGGAGTAGAAGCTGTCCTACCCGAGAAAATAGCAATCCACTTGGCAGTTGGCACGGCTTGCCATGAGAAGTCGGGTGACCATCACATGAGGAGAACAACTGGAGTCCCTTGATGAACATAGAGACTGAGCCAGGTACGCCACCGAGCATAAGCCTATGATCAAACTGTTCACCATGGAGATTTGAGGAAGGGAACTTGGTATTAAAAGCAGCATCTTATGTCATTAGGAATGTGTCCTCCCACAAGTTTTTAGGAAACAGGGAAGGCCCTTTTGAAGTCATAAAAGTAAAAGAGGCCGGATACTATCACTTAGTAATAGTAAACCTCGAGGAAGGAGAGCCTTGTGGTGGGCATTTTAACCCATTAGTAGCTTTACATGCTTGAGCCTCGGGGACAGCCACTCAAGATGACAACCATTACCCTTCAGATCTTCAATCATGTCCAAGGCAAAGTCAAGCTCATTTTGAGTAGCATGGCCAACGTCAATTAAATATTTTTCCTCGTAGAATAGAAAAACTCAAATTCGTAAACCTCAGAAAGAATTCTGACTTGTAGTTCACTCAGATAACAGTGCCAGGATAGTGGGCCTTCACCAACACAAGGATGAGCAGATTGTTGAAATGGACAGACATGCCTTCCGAAATCCCAAAAGTGGGGTCCTCATTGCTTGAGCGCCGACCGAAGAAGATTGTGAAGAAATGCCATCAGAAGCATGAAGGGTGGCATTTGAGGCTGGTAGAGGCGGAGGGACCTTGCTGTGCTGCGTTAAGATCTTCCTCTTCACTAGCCACCTCGGCGACTGTTTCAATGCCAAATATGGTGCCGCCTATGTTACATGGACTCGGTACGAGTGTCTGGGTCGGATATGTGTCCAAGTGTCGGATCCGTCTAATTTTTAAAATACAAGACAAGGGGACACGGCAAAATATTCATATTTTTTATAACTTTTTTGTTATTTCTAAGGTAAAATGATGTTTTATGTGACGCACATGGTTTTAATTGAGAACTCGTCTTATCTCAAAGCCAAAGAAACCAAAAGAAACACTATAATATAGTATTCATAGTAGCATATCCTATGAGATGTGTCGGACACATATCCCATACCCATGTCCAAGTGTCGAGTGTCCGACACGGTTACTTCACACATTCTGAAGAGTTCATGTAACATAGGGTGCCGCTGTTGGTGACTGAACCTTCTCTTTAGTCACCCTCTTGATTCATAATCTCATCAGCCTGAGCCTTAGGAACCTCCGAGGCTTCTAAAGCACTATAAGCCTCCTCAAGTCCAACAAATGGCTCCTCAACCTTGGGTTTCAATCCCTTCATTCCCTGATTGCTTGGTGACCAGCCTCTCATTCTCAAGCTTTTCAGCCTCAAGCCTCGTTCTGGCCTCTTCATCATTTTCTTTGTTTTTGGCCGCAGCGGCCAAATCTCTAAGCGCTTTCCTCTTACGAAGCCTCTTTGCCCTAGTGTCCTCGATAGCCTAAACTTGACAAGAAGCCTCCTCGGTAGCCAACCTCGAAAATGCCTGAGCATCCTCCAACTGTTTCCATGCAGAGGCTTCTTCCTCGAACTCAACATCGTCCAGCTCAATGAATTCTGTTGCCAGAGGCTCCTCTCCCCTATTAATATCATGAACATCTCCCCGGCAGGAGCCTTGTCCCCACAGCCTTGGCTGCTTGCCTCGGTGCGATAATCATGGGTGAACATATCCCTCAGCGAGTATCAAGGTCATCAGTTCCTTTAGGGGGTGGGAACTTTGACCTTCACTAAGGTCGCCTAAAAGTACATAATCATGTTCACAATCACACCAAATCCCAGTTTGTCCAAAAAAAAAAAAAAAATAAAGTCAAAATACCTTCACTGAGAGGAATGTTTTCTAAAGCATCAACGACCTCAGCAGGACCGCGAGCAGGGACACCCTCAAGGGGACAGCACCAGGAATCCTAGCACGAGGGATAACCTCGCTGGTCGAGATTGAGGGTCTAACCAATGAGGATGGCAAAGCAAAAGAATTAGACTAGGAGTTATGAAAGAAAAAGTATGCAAAGTCTTCAAAGTGTAAAGCTCACTGTAACAGGCTCGTGAAGGACCTAGGAAGCCACACTGGAGCTGCGATACATAACTTCCTTAGCTGATCTGGTGGCTCGAGATTTCCCAGGTTGAGAAGCTATAGGTAGAAGGGGTAAAAGTTATCGTCATCTCAGAAGGACCCTCAATAGGGCACTGAAGTTCAACCTCGTCAGGAAGACGCCGAAGGTTGTTTAGCCTTGAGGTATAAGAACCTTGAAAAGAAGCGTCCCTCTTTGGGGCATCCTCTAAGTCTGATCAGAAGCCAATATCACCAAGGTACTCCACGTCTGGGGTTGAAGTAACAAAAGCAGAAAGGCTACCGAAATGCTCCCTCCAGAACTTGAAAAGTAGTCGCTCACTCGACCAATACGTGCTGTGATACACTGTCAGAGTTGACTCGCCCATTCATTAGCTCAAAACTAGAAACGTTGTCGACCTCTCATCGTAACTTTGATATAAGGCATCTACCGCCTCAGCACACTGGTTATAGCTGAACTGCCGGGGAACCCTATTAGGCTCTGAATTACGGACACCTCTCCTAGGTGGAGGTTTGGTGTCCTAAACGGACGGACACCCTGACACCCTCCGGACATCGCCAATCGGTGCCGGATTTTTTTTTTTTAATTTTCCGACATCGTGTCGAACACTTCGTCGAGGAGTGTCGGACACGGCGTGGAGCAGTGTCGGACAGTTTTCGGGGGTCGTCTTCTTCTTTCTCACCTCACGAGTGCTCTAATCTGTCGGCCGTCTTCTTCTATCGTCGCCAGTGTTGCCGATCTGTCGCCGATGTTGCCAGAGCCAACAGATCTGAAGGTCGCCGGTGTTGCCGGCTACCGAAGTCGACAGATCTGTCCACCGTCGCCGTCGTTGCTGTCGTCGCCGGAGGTCCTCCACTGCCGTCGGCCCGTCGCTGACCCACAGGTCTGCTTCTTCTCTGTCTCATCAGTCTTCTCCTTTCTCTGTCTCGTCAATCTTCCGTCTTTCCCTTTGTTTTTTCCTTTTTTCTTCCTCTGTCTGTCGGGATACTACCAAAAGACCCCCCCTCCCTCTTTTTTTACTTAGTTTTTTTGTTTAGTACCAAATAAATGTTTTAAGTATGACTTGTATTTATTTGAATTCCTTGTTTTAGTAGTATTTCATTATTGTTTATTATTTTAGGTTGTGAAATATATTTGGTATTTATTATATATATATATATATAATAATAATAATAATAAAAATATATAAAAAAATAGCGGTGTCCTGCGGTGTCCAAAATCTGATTTTTTGAAAATTGCGGTGTCCGGTGTCCCCGTCGGTGTGTCCGTGCTACCTAGCTATTAGGGTTATAACGGGCATTCCTAACGCTTAATTGGGTGAAGAACAACATACAACAAGGGGTAAGGGTAGCGAGGCTTTAATGACGCATGGGCTGTCTCTTATGACCGATGAGATCCCAAACCGTCATGTGGGCGAGCCATAAAGCCTGAAATTGAAACTGCCAACAAAGTCCAAACTAGGCTCAAGTCCCTGAGGGCTGAGGGGGCCGAACCAACGATGGGCTCGGAATTAGCCAAGCTCACAAACAGTTCATTTTAAGGAGAGGGGAGTCTGGGGTTTGGAGCATAGTATCTCAAACATTCATACAAAACAACTGTAAGAAGGCCAAGGAACAATAAGTGACAATGTCATATTGCCCCTTGAATGCTGAAAATCGTCAGATAACACATCGAGCTTTGTAAACAGGCTTCCCAAAAAACATAAGAGCAAGGGGAAAACTCCTACCCCTTGAAAGAGCAACATCAATGGAAAAACCTTGGTATTGATCCCGTCTAGGGACCACTCTTAGAAACGTAACGTGTAAGTCATAGCACGATGAATGCAACTAAGTGGTGAGGGGCTGTTAGCAGCAAGACATGCAACGTCCCTCAGCAAACCATCCTTTCCAACGAGACCAAAATCAGCAAAGCAGTAATGGATTCAATTCAGGTTATTTACCTTAACCACACTTCGAATAGGCTGCGAAGCCGAAGACACCTCGAGCACTGTCTTGCCCTTCTCCTGTCTTCTGGACCATACTTAGCCACTATAGCAGTAGAATTCCCAGAGGGCCTCGACAATAGCCTTATTCGCAAGAACCTTAGGTTCCTTAGGTAAGCTCGCATCACCAAGAATCTCCAAATTCAAGAGACAGTAAACATCTTCGAGGGTAGGTGCAAACTCGCCCATATAGTGACAAAAATGTTATTGTCCTTAGACCACTGTGATACCAGAGATATAAAGAAGAAGAATTGCGCCTCGCGCTCATGTCCCTCGACAATTTTATGGCATCTAGAATTTCAGCCTGACTTAGAACCTTCTTGTCCTCACGATTAGCCAAAACAATTGTCGCACCAAATATCATAATCGGCACAAGGCTGAACCCTACTGTCAATAAACGAGTCATGAGAAAGGGAAGTCTCCTCTCTGAATCCTGAAATGGGGAATGACATCAAGCTGTGGAGGGATTCCGGTCATTATACGAACGGAGGGACTAAAAAAGACAGCTCCTGCAGGGAAACATCTACCTTCGAGTAAGAACAAGCAACCTTCAAGAATTGGTCATTCTCCCAAAAATAAAGAGCCTGTCGCCGTTTATCCGCCATTGGCCCTTGGGGGGTGTTCTAGCCGCCAAGAAGGACAAGAGGCTTCTTGAGAGGTGCCATGATTTCAATTCAAACAAAAGCACAAAAATAAGGGAAGAGGCTGTTAAATCTAAGGGAGACGAAGACCACGGAGGAGAAGAAAGTAGGAGATTGCAGGAAACAAGGAATGGCGGTGAAGAGAGAGAGGTGCATAAATATGTCTTAAGTATTCTCTCTCTCATCCACTGTAATGATAAGAAATTTTACCAAGAAATGGTGGTTTGGGCAATTCAAAGCGCCTTCGAAAAGGCTGCAGAGAGATACTCTCACCACGTTCTTGATTTACACGTGGCATAGTGACTACATCATTGCTTGCAGCATTAAATAAGAGACAACATGCACGCTCCAGATAAATGCTTCTCTCAACAAAGCTCTCTAAAACAAAGAACTGCCAGAAGGCAGTTCCGCCACCGTGAAAGTCGAGCACGACGACCAATCTAGGAATGAAAACCTCAAGAATCGCCCTAAGGCAAGACCCTCGAGGTTACCAGGGGTAAAATGTTTTCGTGGTCTGAAGGGTGACGTGGCTTAAGTGGACCAAGTCAAAAGTCAAAGACCAAGAAGGTGACTAGGATTCAATGGTCCAAGGTCGCACCTTGACCTACTATGACCAGTTGACCAAAAGGAGAGACAAGATGCAAGGCTAACACTCCTAACTTAACACGCAAGTAATTCCTCGAGGGGCATAGGCCCCGAGGTTCCGTTTCCCCATCCTCGAGGTTCCTTACCCTCGAGATCCTCTTTCATGATTAACCTCAAAATGCAGTTCATCGGGCCCATCCCTGAGGAATTTGGGGCGAGGCCTTGCTCAGGTAGGACGTGAGTTTGCACTTGATTCCTGAAGGATGATGTCACTCTGGACCCAGGAGATAAGTTGCTACGTGGTTAGGACCAGGTAAGTGTCACAGTGGCTAATGCGTTATGTGAACCGCGTTAAGACTAAGGACCAAAACAAAGCTTTTCAAACACTATGCTGCTCCACCCCTGTTGTGATGTGTGGCCCCCCCTTTTGGTAGGAAAAGGTTACCCACTGTGTAACTGACCACCCTAAGGGAATTCCATCCAAACTGCCCCTCTACTGAGGTGGCAGAATCTACCTCCCAACGGCCGTGCACTGTTCATCACTGTTGGACGGCTGTGCAGAGAATGGTGCAAAAGGCCCACCTTACAACCACTGATAGCCTCATCGAACTCCATTCTTTCCAAAAGATAGGCGCAAGACAGACATTAACCCTATTCCTAAGAGAGGAGAGCAATCTCGACCAAGAGAAATTCATGACCTAATCACCTCTGCCCCCTTGAGTCTTAGCTCGGAACTGGTCCTCACCCTCGCTGCTCTTCCCTTGGGGCTGTGCATTCTTGAGTGTCACTAGACTAGCCAGCCTCAGGCATACACGTCACACCCTCACCACGCCATAAAAGATAACTCTCAACATGAGTATGTACATCATAGCAAGTTTAATTGAGAATATTAGCGCTGTAAAGGTAAGTGATAAACTTCTTAAGCTTATGCCCTCATTAGGATCTAGAAGCATAAATATTTGTATCGTTTGTGCCTGCATGCACATGTAATTTATCGTAATATGTCATTTCTTGTTTATGCCTCCTAACAAGTTCTATTCACGTATTCAGGTCGGGATGGCTGCAAACCTGAAGGACTTTGTGCTAACCAATTGTGATGGGCAAGAGGTATGTATTCCATGCCATGTAAAGATTGGAAAAGTCATTCTATCTTGACATTATAAAAGGTTCTTCGAAGTGGCTGTAGTATGATATGAGCCTCTTCCTAGGTTGCAGTAACATATACAGCTTATTCCCTGTCATGGCTACATGGAAATGAATTTGTACATTTCAGAAGTCGATTGTTGAGGGTTGTGAGCCTTCTCAAATATTAGGTTGCTCCATTATGACCTAAGGGTCACAATTTTGAAATTTAAAGTAGCCTTGCCACAGATAGTGGGGGTAAGACTGCGTAGGTTAGTGGTACAGCTGGAAATTTGTACGACGTGGGCACCTAAATTACTATCCTGCTTTTGGAGATGTCAAAATCCACAGCCTTGTTTGCGTGTCCACTTTTTATCTTGTTGCTACAAGGTTAAAAGTTTATGTTCATACAATTCTTAGCCATGCATTAACATCCAGTAAATAGATCATATCTGTTGCTTAAATAATGCAATTCAGGCGTTTTAAACCTTCTATTTGCTTTCTCCAGATACTCAATAAAATAACAAAAACCTACATGCAATAGTTAGAAAGTCTTTCATCTACAACAAAATATCTTTGACATTTCCAATACATATCTGTGACACTCAATAACAAACGGATGCTATTTTTATTTCTAGTTGAGTATTTGTTGCGTGTTTATTCTTGGCTCTGTATTTTGAAGTTATACAGACTCCTTTCACTTTATGTTCCTTCTCTTTCTCCTCCCCTGCTAGGTCCACTGGGGCTTCACTTTTTTCCCTTCTTGTGTGAACAATGAAAATACTGCTGAAAGGAACCATCATCTTGAATTCTCTCAATTATACTATGAAACTTAGTCCTTTATCAGCTATTAAATGGTGCACCTTTTTGAATTTACAGTGTGGTTGCTGGTCTGCTAAACTAATTCATCTACAGTGTTATAGCCTCGCGTTGTGATTATATGCTTCCATCTCAGGTTAAAGGATCTGAAGTTTCAACTTATGACGGGGTACCCATTGCATATGCTTCGTGCCCCACAGAAACTGTAAGGACTCCAGTAAATCCAATTATGGCATCAATCTGCTTCATGGATGACTAATTACTTAAAGTACGAGTATGATGCTCAGGCATTTGGTGTTCCCGTATACTTAATTGCTTTCTTACATTTAGTTCTCATCGGCACAATCTCGCTATTGGTCTGCATGTGATATTCTGTTTGGCATTTCAATATCTCTGCAACCATAACTGGAGTATCTTTGTTGTCTTTCAGATTAATTATGTTTCTGCTCATGATAACGAGACTCTGTTCGACATCGTTAGTTTGAAGGTACAACTTGATCTGACAATTCACTGCATCTCAAATTATTGGACACCTAAACCCCATATATTAACTCTACTCTGTCTATTCTATAGACTCCAATGCAAATTTCTGTAGATGAGAGGTGCAGGATAAACCATTTGGCGACCAGCATAATAGCACTTTCGCAGGTTATATATAGTGTGTTAAACGGTATCTGCTTATTGATTTGTGCATTGAACAGCCTTTGTGACTGCAGATTCTAATTTTTGAAGTTAATTGATGCGTGTTCTACCAGTGGTAGTTAAGTCATTTCAGCCGAAGTTTGCCATTCTTTACTATCTGTGTCCTGTCTCTCCCACTCTCAAGCTAGAACATAAAGATGCCCCATAGATTGTCTGCTATGTGTGAGGTTCGAACAGATGAACAATAACTGGTGGATTTAAGTGGCCAGAGTCCTGCTTAGGCTGAAAAGTAGCTTGTGAAGCCTTTCTTCAATCAGATCGTACTCTTCAATATCCCTTCAGAGGCCCAAACTCAATCTTACTCATAGGTTGACATTCATTAATGTCCTTGTTATGCTAGCTTTTAGGGCTAAGGGTATGTGGATCTTTGTACACATCACACCTAACATAAAAAATATGCCGCAAGGTGTGGACTACTTAGTTTAGATTCTCATTCCTTCTAGCCGATCTCTGTCTCTCTCTTTTCCTCTCTCCTCCCCTTAACATGGTACCAGAGAGTTAGTCGAACTGCCATAAGTTATTGATTTCTGTTTCCTTCTTCCTTTTCCTCTTTTCTTTTTCCTTGTCTTTTTGATTTCGGTTGTAGATGCATACTCTGCTTAGAGGGTCAAAATCCAGGAGGAGGGTCTTCGTACCCTTGGCTATTGCTTTAGGGGGTAAATTCTAGGGCTTAAATGCAACCTTGGTGAGTTGTGCAGGGTTCAGGAGGCTGCCCAGGGACTTTGTCGGCATATTTGGGGTTTTTGCAGCCTTGTTTCCTTGTTGCCGTAGAGCAGAGTACTCGGAAAGTCTGTGAGTTCATTCCAAGTCACTTTTTGCTTGATGCAATGGTTGCACGTGCTCTTTATATGCAATATCAAATTTCAAAGCAACCATCCACCTTTCTACAGCTACTCTAGCTCAGCCAGAAGTACCTACCACGTGTCTTTCCTCCTCTTCTCAACCCTAGGTTATTGTCTCGGGTTCTAAAACATTACGTGACCGGGAATACAAGTATTTTTTCTTCTCCATGAATCGTCCTCTGTGTCAAGTGTCACCTTGGCAGATGGTTCCACTATTTCTGTTCAGGGTATTGTTTGCTCTCCCAACTTCGTCTCCACCATTGTCATTTATGCTATATGTACCTTCTTTCCCCTTATGATCTCTTGTTCGCTAGTAAACTTTCTTGTGCTTCTAATGTTCTGTCACATTCTATCCCGATTCTTCTGTTCTCAGGATCTTGGGTTGAGGAAGACCGTTGGTATGGGGCATGAATCGGGTGGACTTTGAGGATGTTCCAGTTTTGATGCAGGACGGTATCTCAAGAGGGGAATTTATGGCTGTCCTGCAAAGGGCTTAGTCCGTAGGGTTTTAATAAAAAAGTTAAGTTTCGGTTTATTGGCTGATTTGGTGCTGTTTTAGGTTGCTGTGAACAGTACCTGTGAACAATACTTTTCTGCGTTAACATAGCAAACGAAAGAAGAAAAGCAAATAAGAATATAACAGAACCTCAGAATGTCACTAAGGCCTTCTAGGAGTATCACCTAGTAAAACATCACATCAGGGTGTCTCAGTCTCACCATCGCTAAGAGAAAGAAAATTTGTTTCAGACAATTCTATTGATTAATTTTCCCTTAATTGTTCTTGCAATGCTTGCTTATATACATAAAAAGTAGACCTTTCTTGAGAGGAAGGATCTAGAAGATTACTATAAGTAAGACAAAAGAACTCGTAACAGTACAAGGAATCCTAATTAAGTAAAAAGTAAGCAGAGATGAAACCTAATAGATCTAGCTAGCCAGCCATAATGATCAAAATACCAGTAACTACCTGAGTTACGGAAGTACCTGGATCGATCTAAGCTTGTTCTTCAGGTCCACACGTGTTTCTCCGTTCTTCCGTTTCCACAAATACGCTCTAGCTCTAAGCTATGAAGCACAGGTGTGGCAGTTTGGGTGAAGCACCAGCGCGGGGTGCGCGTCGGGTGCGGCATGGGTGCCCACTGGTGTATTTATGTAATTCATTTTCTGAATTTCTGGTGCCACTGGGATATGGCCTCGATATGGCCGAGACACGCACTGGATTTTTTAGGTTCAAAGTCGAACCTTTAAAGATTTTCTACACCCAAAAAGAGATTGCATATTACTGTTTTCCGTCAGAGAGGGAGGGAGGGAGGGAGGGTTGGTTCACATTTTATTAACTCGTTCAAATTGCCACCCATAGCTAGAGGTTTATAATTTAGATGGAGTCAAATTTTGTTTCTCCGGCTCCTACCTCGTGAATATCACGAGGCCTACAGCGCTACTCATTATTTAGGCGCATCTCTATCTCTCCCTCCCTTCTATCTCTCTCTGGTTCATTATGTAAGACAAATGTAGCTTTAGCTTCTTCCTAGTGATCAATCATTTGAGATACAGAAACTTCATTATCGATAGACTTGTAGTTTAAGTTAATTGAATCTTAATCAGTTGTTAACTGGTCAAATTGAGTAATATTCTGACTATTCTGTACCGTAATCGCAAAAAGGGAGCAGGGTATTCTCGTCTTGTCAAAAGTTTACAGCGTTAATATGCTTTCAACTAAATCTTTATCCTTCGAATGGGAATGTCGAGAACTCAATTGTATCAATAATCATGATATCGCGGAGATTTTCTGGTCGTGGAGGAACCTGTCTCAACTAAGAATTGCCTCAAACAAAACAAAAGACTCTGCATGTTTAAAGAATTTGCACTGTCCATAGCTCTATCCAGCGAAACCCTTTTGATTACGATTTACGACCATTTACTGTTTACTATACTGTTTTTTATGTTTAACTGTTCATTTTCTTTCAAGTCACGTACTACACTGTAATATACTCGTAATGCACCTGTTTATTGGAGTTTCCTTTGTGTAGGGTATACCCTTTTTCCATTCTGGTGATGAGATGCTACGCTCAAAATCCCTGGACCGTGATTCATATAATTCTGGGGATTGGTTCAACAGGTTCGCAATTATTATTCTTTCTGCTTTTTGTATTAGTAACTTATCTTCTCGTAGTTCTGTCAAATTACAATTCCAACTCCAAATTTGTGAAAGCATGAATTATTCTGGGCCAAGTTGTCTACCAGCTCAAACTCTCAGAACTTTGAGAAATGTTAAAGGTTTGGTTCCACAAGTTCCTTGGGTTGCAGTGTTGCACTCTATTTTGTTTGTGCATTTGGTGCAGCTTGGTCCATTTCTCCAGTTAAAAGCGGGATCATACATGAGGGGGAGTGTTAAAGCATGATATACCTTAGCCGGTCCATTTCCCTAATTGTTTGAGCTTTCAGAGCAATTGGTAACCTAATGTACCTGATACCTAACTGTAACATACTATACGGTAAGATAAGCTGATCATCATAGAGACATCTCCTTTTCAAATGTCTTATTCTTTTAATTACTTCAGTTTTACTTGTAGGATGTCATAGATGATACCCCACTTGTACTGGATACTGAATTCAAATGATTTTTTGTTGTTTTCAGGTTAGACTTCAGCTACAGTTCTAATAATTGGGGTGTTGGCCTTCCTCCAAAAGAGAAGAACGAAAATAACTGGCAGCTGTAAGATTGATTTCTATCCACTTTCACCATTCAAAGGACTTTTCACTAGATCTTCTTTTTCAGAACTAGCTTTTGCAACAACAGCCTGCGAGATTTGTTATTATTGACTGCATTAGATTAGTGATTAATGATGCACGTTCCTTTCATCTTCAGCATTAAACCTAGATTGGGAGATCCATCCTTCAAACCTCGGAGTAGTCACATTGTTGCTGCTGTAGAAAACTTTTCAAACTTACTGCGTATTAGATACTCTTCACCTCTCTTTCGTTTGAGGACAGCGAATGCTATCCAGGTCAGAGCATATATTCTTGCACCTTTAAAGCTAATCTGTTGTGTGTTAAATAGAGACCAAAAAAGTGTTATTTAAAGGAAGATAGGTTGGCTCTTTTTGGCAACCAAGTACTAATAAAATAAGTGTGCTATGAATGCTTCCTTCTTGACAACAAATAAGCATGAAGAGGCAAATCCCATCACCGCCCCCCACCCCCCCCCCCCCCCCTTCCCTCCCTCCCTCCCCGCTTTAAGGAAATCAAATCAGTTTCATACTTCTCTTAACTGGTCTAGCAACATTTTCCTACCCCTACCTGAATTGCTTTCATCGGGCTCTTATATTCTATAAATAATTCTCCCCTTTCTTCTTGTACACACAGGCTAACATGTATGTACATTGTACAAGTATTATTTCCCTTTCTTTTAAAACCTCTCTCTCTCTCTCTCTCTCCCTCGCCCCCCCTCCCCTCCCCTCCCCTCCCCCGCCCCTCCCTCTCCCCCTCCCTCTCCCTCTCTCTCTCTCTCTCTCTCTCTCTGTAGTTCCAAGTGGACTTCCAAGTTCTGACATCATCAAACAATATTCACTCAGGAACGAGTACGATTTCACAACACTGGTCCATCATGTGTCCCTGGAGTTATAGTCATGAGCATTGAAGATGGCCATAAAGGTCTCCCTGGGTTATCCCAATTAGATCCCATGTGAGTAATTTAAATATCATCCCGGTCCTTATATCCTGATTTTGATAATTGAACAATAACATTACTTATTTGGTTCCCAACAGCTACTCATGCATTGTTGTTATTATCAATATGTGCCCCACCGACGTCTCCTTTCCGAGCGCTGCATTAAAGGCAAAAGCTTTTCAATTGCATCCAGTGCAGGTATGCTGCATGAACTCAGTGCGGACTATAGATTTTAAGCTCTAGTTATACGGCTTTTATTAATTACTGCTCTTCACCACCATAATTCTGGGAGGAGCTCGTGTAGCTGGCTTCCGCTTTTTCCATCACCCTTTTCTTTGGTTATAGAAAACTACTCATTTATAAAGCACCATATCCTGGACTTTTTATTTCGCTAGTGTGCATCTGGAGTGGCACAAGCAACGGATCCTTGTCCTTATCATTTTCTGCATTATGTTCTTAGATGGAGCAGAAAACACCATTAAACAGTGCCCACATAGGCCCAATGATTTAACCATTTAACCATTTCTGATTGCTCGCTGTTTTTTTTATGTTAACGAGCTGCTGAACTATTAGAGAGCTTCGCAAAATGCTGGCCTATATCCCGATCCGTCTCAGCAGTAGAGTTATGTTCTTTTTATCCTCGCACTTAGTGTGTTGTGTTTGTCTCCCTTCTCGGGGTGATGTTTTGGGTGCCTCTTTCTAGCCATTTTCATCTCCACAACCGTGGTGGAGTTCTTGTAAGGCCGTTTTGGCGTCTTAATTCTGTAATACTACTGTCATTTCCGCAGAAAGACAAAAAACTATTAATGAATTGAACTTTTGTGCAGATGATGTCGACTGATAACACTGTCAAGAAGTCTGTATATGATGCCTCTTCTGGGTGCTTTACGGTGCCTCCAAGGACTACATCTGTGTTTGTCGAGCCTCGAAATGTATGAGTCCCGTGTCTTCAAGCACTCCGTTGTAGCTAATCTCTAATTATTGGGAATGATGTGGTGAAGTCTCCAGAAGCATTTTGATTCTATATTTTGGGTCCCTTAAGCTAATTCTTGTTCATTAAGATGACTTCGAAAATTCAAGCTGCAACATTCACAACCGTCGCACGTAGTGTTGATCAAGCGTATTCTTTTAAGGGACATTTATTTTTTTGATAAAGTCGAGAATAACATTGATAATAAAACGCTTTTGCAGCGATTACAAGAGTTGCCATACGGCTGATAAAGGTCACGACGTTCCCGTGACTCGTTATACATGACTACAAAGGTCGATATTAACAAAAAAACCTAATAAATTTAGATACATTACAATTGAATTAGAGCATAGTATATCCTACACTATAACTCAACTTAAAGCAACATGCAAAGATTACAGGTTTAGGAATACAGAGGAATGAAATAGAAAAAAGAACAAAATACAAAACACAGTGTGATAACAATAGAGTAGACAATCGGGGACCGCATGACCCAAGGGTGAGCACATCGTTAACACAAGTCGCAGTACACCACCAAGATCTTCATCACCTCAATTTTTATCCTTCTACCGTCCTTAATCAAATCCGAACCTAATATCACGAGACATGGGGGGAGAAACTACTACTCACCCACAACATACCAAGGTAGACACACAGGGTGCTCAATCACCAAAAGGAGCCCTAACCACACCCCCCCCCCCGGCCAGAACAGATTGCCCTGAACCCTAGACAGATCCCTTCCCCCCCAACCCCACCCCCCAGGGCCTCAAATCCCCCCCTTTTTCTCCCAACAGAACGCCCTCACCCTACCCCCCCTCGAGACCATATCCCCCTACCTTAACCCTCTAAGACCCCCAGGTTCCACAAAACAAACCCATAACAAAGGCTCAGCCTCCTCAAAATCAAGTCCTCCCGTAACTACCAAAGAAATCACAACCGCAAACCCAATCTCCACCACTGTACATCACATAACAGATAAGAATGTAAGGCATAAAAACTGAAGGACCTTTTAGAAATGTCGGAGCAATTCCGGTTACCGGAGGTAAGTTCCGGTCACCGCCGGCGAAATTCCGGTCACCTCCGATGAAAGGTAGAAAGAAAGACAAACGGGCAGATCTGTTAGGATCTACCAAGATTGACCTAGATCGAAGACTTACCGAGTGGTTGTCGTCTCCGATCAGATCTGGTGAGGCGCCATGCCGCCAACCGCCCATCACTTTCGCCGTCGACCACCCATTGATCAAGCCTTAAGGCTATCACCACACAAGACGGAAGAACGAAAACTATAGTCAGGAGTGGCTGCCGGCCCCACACGCGCAGAAGCACGGTGGGGCGGCCATGGGGACTGTCTGTTGAAACCTTGTTAGAAAGAAGACAGAGAGAATGTCTTTTTAGAGAGAGAGAGAGACGGTTCACATTGGACATTTACATAGGAACAATGTTGCCTTCCCCGTTATTCGTACATCTTAGGAAATTTGAAGTTGTAGCAAAAGATTTTGCTGATAGACAGAATTGTTCCAACGTTCGTGGCAATTGCATTTGTTTGCAAATACTTATAACATTGATGCGAAGGATCCAACTTTGCCATGTGAGCTTTCAAAATGGTTGCTAAAGGGACACGTAAAATATCGTAAAGTATAAAGGAGGTGTTCATGTATTAATTCACATAAGAAAAAGAACAAAAAGAGAAAGGATATATGTTGCTGCTAAAAAATTGATTGGGAACCATGGTTGAGATTCAATGCCTGCAAAAGAGAAAAAGAGTGATTGCTGGTAGAGTTTCGGCTGGAGAACTATCTAATGGTTAAGTCAAAGAATAATTAAAGGAGTAAAGCTCTTATAAAGCTACATAGCTCTTATAAAAAGCTCTTATAAAGCTAAGGAGAAAAGAAAATGTGTTTGTGTGATTAATTATCTACATAGCTCGAGGTCCTCCCTCTTAATGAATGTAGGTATTGGAATCCTAATAGAATTAGGACGGACTGTTTCGGTTTAGCATGTTCCTTGCCTTGACATGCAAGATAAAACACTATGTTAACCCTAATAGAAGATCAATACCAATTTTTGACTCAGAGTTAACCAAGGTTGAACAAATATGCCAGATTTCAGAGTATGATTTGTGACCTAATTTTAGCTATCTCATAATGCCTCAACTTTTAGAGACACAATGACCGATCGAAACTAAAAGATTTAAAAAAATTAATAGAACTTTGTTCTTATCTTTTTTTTTTGAAGACAAAGGAGTCTGCTCGACAATCCTAGCTAGACAGGCATTTTTTAAGCTTGGCAGCTGCCTGGGCATGCTTTTGCTTGGGCAGTCTTTGGGAGCTCTGTCGGGACTTTGTCTTGGAAGACCAGTCCTTAAGCTTTGCACAGGCTGTCTGCATGTCAACCCTCTTCGGATTTGTCTTTTAAAAGACAAATTCTTTAAGCTTTACAAGGGTTGGCTGCAACCCAGCCTGGCTTGGACCAGTCTCTTGCAAAACTAGTCTTAGAGCTCTGCACGGGTTGTTTGCAGGGTAGCCCTGCCCGGACGTGTCTCTTAAGAGACAAGTCTTTGAGCTCTGCACGGGCCGTCTGCACCACAACTATTCTCGGACTCATCTTTGAGAGACAAGTCTTTGAATTCTACATGGACTGTCTAGATGGCAGCTCTACTCGGACTTATCTCTTGAAGGATAAGTCGTTCATTCCTTTTTTCCTGTTTCTTTTTTTGAACATGTTTTTAATGGGAACCATGAGGGAATGCTTCTGAGTATAGGCCACCTGGAGGAATTCAAATCGTCGCCTTGAGAAGCAGAGCGGTTACTTAGAAAGTCTCCTTAAATCGGGAGGAATGGCTTCGTTTTCCGTTCGCTCATCTCAATCGTTGTGCAAGTGCTTCAGTCTTCTAGACTCAAGTTCTTCCTTTTAAGTAGTATTTATTTTTATCATGTGTTATCAAAAGAGCAATATAGCTCAAACAAGGAGAGGCATGGGGTGAGTAGCTTCTCTTTTAATGAGCAGTCTAGCTCTTCTCCCCGAGGGTTAGAGTAGGATAGTTAAAGGTTGCTTGCCTTATTTTTCTCGTCACGAACAATGCCTTATACCCGCTCCAATTGAGCCATGGAGGAGCGGGACAAACACATTTCACTTTTTGTTTGGTGAAATGACTATAGCTTTAGAAGATGTTGACTTTATTCTCGGACTCTCATGCTGTGGCAAACCCATAACTTCACGCAACTCAGTCGCATCGGTTAATGACTTGCACGACAATATTTTACGGAATTCTAACTGATGCTTTGACATATAATGGCATCAAAAATTACTTGGCTGAGTGGGTAGTTTGGCATGTTGCCCAATATACACGCGACATGCCTTTAACAAGTATACAAACGCTTTTCTGTTATATGTGGTTTGAGCTATCTTGTTTCCTACGCACTCGAAGAACATAGTGCATCCAAAATCTATGATATTTTTGAACGATCGTGAACATGTGGAGTCTTTTTCATGGGGTTCAGTTGTACTTTCGTATATGTATCGTGCCTTGCATGAAGCAACGAGAAAGAGAACCAAATCAATTGCCGGGTGCTTGTCTTTACTGTATGAATATTAAAAGTTTATTGTTTACATGTCTATACATTCTTGAGTTTATATTAACTTTTACACAAAGATTCACTTTGTAGATTTGTTCCTATAAAGGACTAATGGTTCATCCTCTTCTATGAGACGATTCTGTGGCGATGTGGGCTAGGTTATTAGCGTGGGAGCATAATTACCCCGAGATGCCCAGTAGGAAGAGAAGAGTAGATGTCACGCCCCGAACCCATGGGCAGGCCCACGAGCTAGGCACGTGACTGGCCGCAGACCCAATAGACTCTAACCGAGGGCTCTGCCAGACCTTAATTTAAACATGTCCACAATTCTAAAATCATAAATTCTAAACCATAACATGACTTCTAAAGATTTCCTTACAGCTCTTTTCAATATTATCTCCACTGAATTCCTCCATAAAAACTGATAGTATTTATTTTAAAGAAAAATTCCTGAAATTAAGCTACGGACAATTCAAATAAATGACTGGCGGTTCTACAATTTCTCGAGGGCTTAAACAAACGTCCTAATGAGCATCTCCCGCGACTTCATTTTCATTATCCTCATAGCACTGAGGTTCATCTAGTTGATCGCCTGAAAACATTTATAAAAAAAAGGTGAGCTTGGGGCCCAGTAAGTACACAAACGATATCCCTAAAATAGATTTTGGGATTCATAAAAACATGAAACATGCCATGGTTTTCTTCAATTTAAAACTGGTAAACATTTTCACAAGAGATATTATACATATATCTACTTTATGAAAGCAATTCATCTAAGATTCTCATAAACGAAGTATGACATCAAGTAGGCTCATTAACAACTATCACAGTTCATCATAACATCGGTATGTTGCGGTCAGCGTACATTCCCCCCTGACTAGGGCCCACAATCCCTACTCCACTTGGGATGAACATTATTTTGTCAGGGTATGCGCCCCCTTAACTAGGGCCCACAATCCCTCCTTCGTCCGGGATACTTATTATTGTGGACGTAAGAGCGCACCACGAGCAGCAGTATTGTGTGTCAACGTATCGTCCCATTGACCAGGACCCAACAATCCAACTTTTCCCCGTGGATATGGGGCGCAACAACCAAGCCAGAAATACCGTCTCATTCAATATAAGCCAACTTTAAAACACTACTCATAGAAAACATTCCATGGCATTTTTTATGCATTTTCTCATCAAACAATTTACACAAAAACAGTAGCATGTAAAAGGCTTTAAAACTTCTAATTGGAACAATTCATTTATACATATAGATAAACGGAAAATAGGGTATACGGAGGAATATGGCAGGAGTACTTACCTTGCTCAGTAATTGGTTCTTGAGCTTGATCAACAGTCGATCCTATCTCTTGACTACCGAAACCTAAATAACAAACCACAAGGACGTCATTAATTACCGCTCTAGCACACCTAAGTATTAAGTTGCTCTTAAGTGAGTGAAGTTTACCAAACCGCCCCTCGACTTTTGTAGAATTACCTATTCGCCCCCGATGCCCAACATACCATTACCCACCTAGATATTACTTAAAAGAGTCTTTTTAAATCACTGATGGGTTTTTCGGGCACTAACGGTCGTTCCGAAAAGTTATCGCTCGGAAACCTAACCTGCTCATTCAATTGAGCGTCAATGCTCAAGCCTCAAATATATAACGAACGGCACCGGAAAGCCACGACATTTCAGACACTCAAGCGTTACTATCATTTTAGATTACTATAAAATTCTAGGCTAAAAATAATTTTGTTTGAGACACTTCCCATGCCCAGAAAAATCCGAGAAAATTCCTCGTCAAAGGTTTCCCAAAAAGAAGGGAAATTTCAGTTTTGCACTTTGTCTAAAACTGTTTAGAAGAAGTCTTTAAAATAGTTTAAATAAATTGTTGCAATAGTAAAGCGTTACGCGATACACGATCGAGCGCTACGCTGTTAATAACCTTAAAAATAGCAAACCACTTTCAGAAATTTTGAAACTCTGGAATATACGGTATCATAGCTATATAAGACTACTATAAAAGTATCATAATTTAATAACTTAATTTACTATTTTAAAATACACCGAAATCTCTTTTACAAATAAAATTAGCTAGCATGCTTCCCGAGCTCCAAAACATCTGAAATTTTTACTGTGTGTAGATCTTGCAAAATAAATATAAGTCATTTCTTTGAGTTTTGTCCAAATAATGTTTTTGTTATATTTGAAAATTTCGAAAAGGAACTGCTGGAATAAGATACCTTTTTAGCAACACTTAATTTTGAGCTCAATTTTAAGATCAAAGCTTTTCCCTCTCTTTGTGCAATCATTTTCTTCATCATGCACTCGGAAGTCTCTTTACCCAAATCCTTCATTTATTTACATTACCCATTCACAGATTCAATACACACTCTCACGGCTGTCTGGCCTTCTTAAACACATACCCACATACACCACTTTACCCCAGCTTCTCCCTCACATAACTCATTCACGCACAGCCCACACATCATTCGTAAACATAGTCCCATGTACACAATTTCACCCACACCCAGATGTCATCACGGCAGTCCTCACCATGCACCAGGCTGCCTATGGCAGCTTTTCTTTCCATCTCTTTTCCACTTCATTGCACACACCACGCACGCACACTTTGGCTGTCACTATGGCAGCCCTTCTTCGCCTCTCCATGGCTGCTTTCGTGCTCCCTTTAGTAACCTATGGTTGCGCCGGAATATATATACTAACGGCAACCTTAATCTCACGGCCCTTAACCCACCAAAACAATTTTGTATAGGTGCAAAGTCACAGCCACCATGGCTGTGACTTGCTTAACCGTCCATACAGTGGCTTCTGTAGCACCACATACACAGCACTATGAATCCAAAACCTCACAACCCAATACCCACGATGCACAAAAACACACAACATACGCTAATGCCTGCAAACATTAAGCCCTCTCGCACACGTACAGTAGTAAACACACCTCACAAAGCCACAAGGCTTCTCTTCACGCATACTCAAGCGGCAGATCCATAACGTAGAGACAATACCACTTATATGATTTATACGCATTAGAATTATCATAATAAGGTGTGGAGGCTTACCGAAATATGTCGAAACCCTTCTTTTCTTTCTTTCTTTGCCGCTGCTCCACGCCCTCCTCCTCCAGCCGCTCTCCGAAATCTTGTTAGGAGAAATTAGGGTCGGCAGCTAATACAATATATATATATATATATATATATATATATATATATATATAACCCTAAGCTACGGAATTAGCAATAACCCTCATTTTCTTTGTTAATTAATCTAACTTCTACCCGAGTTTCCTCTTATTACTAAAAAGGTCCAACAATTATTTTTAAAACTTGTTAACGGTTATTACACTATTTTGTTTCGCAGATCGTCGCCAGCGCACTGATATTTTCAATAACTTATCGCTAAGATTTTCTAAAATACTGTTAACGCTAACATTAATTTTCGCTTAAGATTTCATTCACTATCAATAATATCTGTTAACGTTAAATTAAGTCTTATGATTATAAAAATATCGCTAAAGATCATAATTATAGTGTTCCCCAAATTCGTCGCTAAAAAGTATGTTAAGAGAAATAATAATAGGAATAGTAATAATTCATCGTTAAAAAGTTAAATTAGCCCATAAAAATATATCGGGATTTTCGGGGTTTTACAGTAGATCTCCACCATCACTTGATGTTACGAAACGCAGCAACTATGAAGTAATACATTGAAGAACAAAGAAACAAGAAATAAAAAAAAAACATAAACCAAACACACAATACAAGAATTACGAGGTTCACCACTATGGCTACGTCCCCAGAGTATGACCAGATTTCGATTTCACTATTCAACAGTGTTACAACCAAAATCCTAACCCCCACTCAATGTTGTGATTTTCTCTCTTGACCCAAAAACAATACAAGACCACTTATATTTATTTAGAGCTAAGATGTGACATTTATCTAAATAACCAATGTGAGACAAGACAACTTATATACTTGGGCTAAGTTGCGACCTTCTTTCAGTTACCAATGTAGGACACTCACATTGTAACAATATTTTTGGGTTGAAATTAGGCTCCACATATAACAATCTCCTACTTGGAGACTGATATAACTCCAATGCTAAAAATCCTTACAAATGCTGGTCATACTCATCCAAGATGCATCAACGCAGACTAATCAAAGTTGAGCATAGACTCAACTTATGCCTGTCAACCACCTTCACTAGCATGTGCGCGGGATTCTTGTTGCCTTCAATCTTCTCCAAGTTCAGTTGTCCATCCTCTAACAGAGACCGTATAAAGTGAAACTTCAACTGAATGTGCTTGGTCCTTGAATGAAATCCTGAGTTCTTAGCAAGATGTATTGCACTCTGACTATCAGTCCATAATTTGCAATCTACTTGCCCATATCCCAGCTCTGTCAACAACTGCTGAAGCCAAATTATTTCCTTGCTTGTTTCTGCCACAACAACATATTCTGCTTCTGTTATAGACAATGCAACAATCTTCTGTAGCTTAGAGATCCACCTCACTGCGGTCCCTCATACAGAAAAAACATATCACGTAGTGCTTCTCCCACTGTCTCGATCACCTGCATGGTTTGAATATACATAGCCTCGCACATCTATATTATCACCCTAAAAAAATAAGCAGAACCTGGCTGTTCCTCTCAAATACCTGAGAATCGACTTCACTGCCTGCCAATGTTCCTTTCCCGGGTTTGTCATGAATCTGCTCACAACTCCAACTGCATGTGCAATATCCGGCCTTGTACTAACCATGAAATACATGAGACTTCCCCCATCAGAAGTGTACGGTACCTGTGCCATGTATTCTTCATCTTCACTGTTCTTGGGACTCAACTCCTTTGAAAGCTTGAAGTGGGCTGCTAAAGGAGTCATCACAGGTTTAGAGGCGTGCAAGTTAAATCTCCTCAAAACAAAACCTTCTCAATGTACTCTTCCTGTGACAACCATAACTTTTTCTGTTTTCTGTCCCTGGTTATCCTCATGCCAAGAAGTTGTTTTGCCTTACCCAAGTCCTTTATAGAGAAAGTACTTGCCAACTTATTCTTGAGTTCATTAATCGTTCCCTTGCTTGAGCCTGCTACAAGCATATCATCTACATACAAAGTTAAAATAATGAAGTCCTCGCTATAAAACTTCTGAAAATAAACACAGTGTTCACAACCTATTCTGGACCGCACCCCGGGTCCCGCTAAGAGATCCTAGTGGCGCGACACGTCACCCATTTGGCGGTCAACATCGCTCAACAAGATTGCTCGGTCAAAGTACTCCGCGCCTCGAGCATCCGGACGGCGATCAAAGGTGTGCTCCCCCCAAATAGGGTCGGCCACCCCAAGGGGGTCGGCCACCCCAAGGGGGTCGGCCTCCATTGCCCCGCGAAGGGGGGAACCTGTTGCACGGCACTAGCTTCTCACTCCAACAACACACCCCCGCTATCTTCAGTAGTGCGACGCTCATTGTTGCCAGCTCAATCAAAGTGACGGGGCTCCAGCCTTCACGGCAAGGACGGGCTCGCAACCATAATGCCCTCGCTGGCTCAATCAAAGTGACGGGGCTCCGGCCTTCACGGCAAGGACGGGCTCGCAACCATAATGCCCTCGCTGGCTCAATCAAATGACGGGCTCCGGCCTTCGTCCGCTCAATCGACCGGGGGCTCTAGCCCTCGCCCGCACAATCACCCGACGGGCTTCAGGGGGCTCCGCTCGTAGTGCCCCGGCACGAGGACCCACCGCTACGGACTCCGAGCATCAAGCCATGAACATGCGCGCTCATATCACCGTTGATCATCGACGTCGTCAGGGCAATGAACCGCGGGTCACTCCGGGACGGGAGCAGGTCCTCGGAGGGCATCGCGTCCGGCACGCCTGGCAGTTGGCTGCAGGGGCAACCCTTACCGCTGCCAGGATCTCTGCGCGTCTCATGACGCATCTCGTGGGATTCAGTAAGGGCTTGGGCTGGAGGTTGGAGCAACGGGCTACTCTGACCATGTTACCGCAGTATGGTCAGTCACCTCAGACAGGCAGATGGACGCTGCAAGGTCAGGGCGGCACAAACTCGGGGACCGGCAATTCGACGGACGATCAATACCGCAGGACCCCCTACGGCGATGTGTCATTCCCGGAGGACGACACGTGTCAGCTGATGACACGCGCATATTTGTGCCTATATATAGTGGATTCTGGAGCTTATTCAAGGACTTCTCTCTCATTTTGGACATTTCACTTTCTCTCTCTAAAGCTCATTCTCTCTGGATTTCTAGTGAGAGAAAGACATTTGGACTCCTGTCATCGGACTCTTGACGCTGCACCCTTGACGCGAACTGTCGGCTGTTGACTGTCGCCCCTGCTCGTCGTCTCCCTGCTTACGCGGCGCTGCCAGCCCTCGCGACCTGCCTGGGGAGCCTTGCTCTCAGCCCTTACTCCATCCTTGCTGTCTCCCACTTTGTCTAGCTGGAAGCCAACGCAGACTGCATCCTTTGTGGCACCGCGCGGGGCATGCGAACCATCTTTCCTCGGCAACATTTGGCGACTCTGCTGGGGAGGTGAGCATCGTGTTGCAGTCTGCCACACTCAAGCAACCTTGACTCAGCAACGCAGGACTATCAAGGTCTGCCAGTCACAACCTCGACTCGGCCATCCAAGAGGCTGTCACTTCCAGACTTAGAAAATTTTCAAGCTAACATCGTTCTAATGGCACCACCTTTGATGCCATCACCCACTCCCTTGGGGGCTTCACCACTTCCTAACCCCTTCCGCCTCACATTACAGCAACTTGGTACGTGGTGCGCGGGGTGGCTCGAGCCACGCTATCTATCGCCTCTGTGACTTAGTCGGTCGTCCATACCTGCCCGCCATCCTAAATCCCCCTTCCCTCTCATCTCAACCCCTCATGGTCGCGGTAGCAGTCACATCGCCGCCCCATGCCCTTTTTCCTTCTCCGCTTTTTCAGACTTAGAAAATTTTCTTCAATTTTCGCGGTCGGGTCACCACCCCCGCGACTTCACTCCGCTCCCTTCACTTTTCCAGACTTAGAAAAATTTCTTCGTTTTTCGCGGTCGGGTCACCACCCCCGCGACTTCACTCCGCTCCCTTCACTTTTCCAGACTTAGAAAAATTTCTTCGTTTTTCGCGGTCGGGTCACCACCCCCGCGACTTCACTCGGCTCCCTCTTCACTTTTCAACACTTAGAAAAAAATTTCTTCAATTTTCGCGGTCGGGTCACCACCCCCGCGACTTCACTCGGCACCTTCTCCGCTTTTCAACACTTAGAAAAAATTCTTCATTTTTCGCGGTCGGGTCATCACCCCTTGCGGCTTCCCTCGGCATCCTTGTCCCAGCTCAACACTTAGCAAAGTCCTCAACACTTGAAAATTTTTCTCAACACTTAGATTTTTTTTCGAACCGCCCTCGCACGCTACATGATCATGGTCGGCTCATCCCCATCTCATCATCTTTCTACACTTGGAAAAATTTTCACAAAATCTTTCACCCTCTATTGCTCTATCCAACACTCAAAAATTTTCATCCCCTCTCATGCTCCTTTTATAGGCCTCAAAAAAAAAAAAAAAAAAATCGCATTTCACATTCTTTTTCCAAGTCAAAACAGCAAAAGCAATGGTCCAGGTGGGCAGAACCCACCCGCGAGGACCCGACCCGCGTCTGCTGACCCGCCCGCCACCTTCTCTTTTCCTTTAAAAGGAGCCAGGGTCAACCCATGACCCGTAACCCGACCGACCCCTACCCGTGCCCAGCCCCAAACCCTAATCTCTTCTTCTACCTCGCGCCGAACCTGCACGCGCAGCCACCCCCTTTTTTTCGGCCATGGCCACCGCCGGCCGACCCTTCCCCGGCGTCGACCCTCCCCCGCCGATCTCCTTCCCCCGTCGATCTCCCTCCTCCCGAGCTCCTCCCACGCCGACGTCCTTCCTCCTCCCGAGATCCCCTCGGCAGTCCATGGCCGACGGCTACGGCCCCTTCTTCTTGCTTTCTCCTCCTTCAGCTCGGCCACGCGACCCACTCCCGCCGCCCCCTGGCTACCCCGACCCCCTCATACCCGCCGAGCCCCCCTCCTCGGCTCTCTCCTCTTCCCCTCGAGCCCTCGAGCCCTCGAGCCCGCGGCGCCGCGGCAGGTCATTTTTTCTTCTTCCTTCTTACTTCGGCCTCTCTCATGGCCGACCCCACCCCCTGGCCGACCCCCCCCCTCGGCCTCTCTCTCTCTCCCTCTTCCCCGATCCCGTAAGCCCGCCGTGGCGCGGCCGCAGGCACTGCGCCTCCACCTCCACCTTTCGTTTCACTCTCACCGACCCCAACCACCCCGCCGACCCCATGGCCAACCCACCTTCACCTTCGGCCATCTTCACCTCGCCGACCACCCTTCGGCCTACCACCTTTGGCCTCGGCCTCCTCACCCACCTTCGACCGGCCGAACAGTATCGCGACGCTCGCCGCCTATCGCCCGGGCGTCGTCTCCGCGACCCTCGTCGCCAGCACCCGGGCGCCGTCTTCGCGACGCTCGTCGCCTATCGCCCGGGCGCCGTCTTTGCGACCCTCGTCGCCAGCGCCCGTGCGCTCTCTCTTTGCGACGTTCGTCGCCAGCGCCTATGCGCCCTCTCTGCGACGCTCGTCGCCTATCGCCCGGCCGCCATCTTCGCGACACTCGTCACCTATCGCCCGGGCGCCGTCTCCGCGACCCTCGTCGCTAGCACCCGGGCGCCGTCTTCGCGACGCTCGTCGCCTATCTCCCAGGCCACGTCTTCGCGACATTCGTCGCGGGTCACCCGAGCGCAGTCTTTGCGACCTTCGTCGCCCGCGCCCGAGCGCTCTCTCCGCGACGCTCGTCGCCTATCTCCCAGGCCACGTCTTCGCGACATTCGTCGCTGGTCACCCGAGCGCAGTCTTTGCGACCCTCGTCGCCAGCGCTCGAGCGCTCTCTCCGCGACGCTCGTCGCCTATCTCCCAGGCCACGTCTTCGCGACATTCGTCGCCGGTCACCCGGGCGCAGTCTTTGCGACCTTCGTCGCCCGCACCCGTTCGCTCTCTCCGCGACCCTCGTCGCCCGGACATCATCTCCGCGACCCTCGTCGCCCGGACATCATCTCCGCGACCTTCGTCGCCGTCTCTCATACACAGACCCTCAACAACTCTCCGGCCAAACAATCATCAACATCTTGCTAAGTGATTATGCGTGCGGCGCCCACTCGGGTTGCCCTTCCGCGTACGCCCCACGCAGGGGGCTTATGTTCCCACCCTATCTTGGCTACACCTATAGGCCCACTGGGGGTCCCAATTCTCATGACGCGTCGGCATAACTTTTCAACGCTCACAGGCCGGTCAAAGCAACGCATGCTCAAGTCACGTGCTTTTTTTATTTATGAAGCAGTCTTGGTATGCCTTCCCCCTTAAGGGGGTCGGCCACCTACCCTGACGACCGACTACCGTCGCGCGCACGCCGTAGTCGTGACTTTCGTCGCCGCGCCCTCGCGCCATCTCCGCGACCTTCGTCGCCGCGCGCCACCTCCGCGACTTTCGTCGCCAGCGCGCCAGCTCCGCGACTCTCTTCGCCAGCGCCCCAGCTCCGCGACTCCCGTCGCCAGCGCGCCCTCTCCCCCCAGCGCCCGGGCGCCCTCTCCGCGACCCTCGTCGCCAACGCCCGGGAGCCGTCTTCGCGACTTTTGTCGCCAGCGCCCGTGCACCCTCTCTTCGTGACCTTCGTCGCCAGCGCCCGTGCGCCCTCTCTTCGCGACCTTCATCGCCTGCGCCCGGGTGCCGTCTTCGCGACCCTCGTCGCCAGCGCCCGGGGGCCGTCTCCGCGACCTTCGTCGCCCGTAGCGCCCGGGCGCCGTCTCCGTGACCTTCGTCGCCAGCGCCCGTGCGCTCTCTCTCTTCGCGACCTTCGTCGCCAGCGCCCGTGCGCTCTCTCTCTTCGCGACCTTCGTCGCCAGCGCCCATGCGCTCTCCCTGCGACCCTCGTCGCCAGCATCCGAGTGTCCTCTTCGCGACCTTCGTCGCCCGCGTCCGAGTGTCCTCTTCGCGACCTTCGTCGCCCGCGTCCGTATGACACCTCTGCGACTCTCGTCGCCCACGCACTATCTCTGCGACTCTCGTCACCAGCGCGCCAGCGCGTCAGCTCCGCGACTCTCGTCGCCAGCGCACCATCTCCGCGACTCTCGTCGCCAGCGCACCATCTCCGCAACTCTTGTCGCCCGCATACCATCTCTGCGACCTTCATCGCCCGCGTCCGTATGACACCTCCGCGACTCTCGTCGCCCACGCACTATCTCTGCGACTCTCGTCGCCAGCGCGCCAGCTCCTCGACTCTCTTCGCCAGCGCGTCAGCTCCGCAACTATCGTCGCCAGCATACCAGATCAGCGACTCTCGTCGCCAACGCACCATCTCTGCGACTCTCGTCGCCCGCGCAACATCTCCGCGACCTTCGTCGCCGGCGCCCGCGCACCGCACTCTCACACGTCGTCATGCCCATGCGCCGCGCCACTGATACATCCATCCCACTGGCTCTCTGTCGCACTACGTGCCCCAGGCACCAAGTATCGTCCCGCGACACTCGTCGCCGCTCTCATGCACCATTCTCATGATATGTGCCCCCGCACTAGGTATTGTCTCGCGACGGTAGTCACCGCACCCCTGCGCCACAATCATGTTACATGCCCACCGGGCACCACACTCATTCACCACACCATGCGCACCTTGCCTTGGTCGTGGAACATGCTTCAGCCCACTCTCCAGAGTGTACATCATCCCGCGGGGATAGGCGACTCCTCCGGGACACTATCTCTGCCAGGGAGCTCTTCAACACTCTTCCCGCCAGGTAGACGGCTCCTCCGGGATACTACCTTGATGCGCTCCAAGTGCTCCAGCGCAAGGACTCCTCGCATCCGAGATGGGCTCTCAACCTTATAGCCATCGCCGTCTCAATCAAAGCGACTGGGCTCCGCCCTCACATCCGGCATGGGCTCTCAACCTTATAGCCATCGCCGTCTCAATCAAAGCGACGGGGCTCCGGCCCTCGCATCCGGGATGGGCTCTCAACCTTATAGCCATCGCCGTCTCAATCAAAGCGACGGGGCTCCGGCCCTCGCATCCGGGATGGGCTCTCAAGCTTATAGCCATCGCCGTCTCAATCAAAGTGACGGGGCTCCGGCCCTCGCATCCGGGATGGGCTCTCAAGCTTATAGCCATCGCCGTCTCAATCAAAGCGACGGGGCTCTTGCCCTCGCATCCGGGATGGGCTCTCAAGCTTATAGCCATCGCCGTCTCAATCAAAGCGACGGGTAGCCATCGCCGTCTCAATCAAAGCGACGGGGCTCCGGCCCTCGCATCCGTGATGGGCTCTCAGGCTTATAGCCATCGCCGTCTCAATCAAAGCGACGGGGCTCCGGCCCTCGCATCCGGGATGGGCTCTCAACCTTATAGCCATCGCCGTCTCAATCAAAGCGACGGGGCTCCGGCCCTCGCATCTGGGATGGGCTCTCAAGCTTATAGCCATCGCCATCTCAATCAAAGCGACGGGGCTTCGGCCCTCGCATCCGGGATGGGCTCTCAAGCTTATAGCCATCGCCGTCTCAATCAATGCGACGGGGCTCCGGCCCTCGCATCCGGGATGGGCTCGCATCCGGGATGGGCTCGCAACCCTAATGCCTTCGCCGGCTCAATCAACTGACAGGGCTTCGGCCCTCGCGGCGAGACAGGCGCGCAACCATAATGCCCTCGCCGGCTCAATCAAATGACGGGTTCCGGCCCTCGTACACTCAATCAACCGGGGGCTCTGACCCTCGCAGCGGGCTCTAAGCACTAAGCGGCAACCATGCCAAGTGCATCCAACATCGTCTATGCGTGCGGCGCCCGCTCGGGTTGCCCCTCCGTGCACCCCGCACGCAGGGGGCTTATGTTCACAACCTATTCTGGACCGCACCCTGGGTCCCGCTAAGAGATCCTAGTGGCGCGACACGTCACCCATTTGGCGGTCAACATCGCTCAACAAGATTGCTCGGTCAAAGTACTCCGCGCCTCGAGCATCCGGACGGCGATCAAAAGTGTGCTCCCCCCAAATAGGGTCGGCCACCCCAAGGGGGTCGGCCACCCCAAGGGGTCGGCCACCCCAAGGGGGTCGGCCACCCCAAGGGGTCGGCCACCCCAAGGGGGTCGGCCTCCATTGCCCCGCGAAGGGGGGAACCTGTTGCACGGCACTAGCTTCTCACTCCAACAACACACCCCCGCTATCTTCAGTAGTGCGACGCTCATTGTTGCCGTCTCAATCAAAGCGACGGGGCTCCGGCCCTCGCGGCGGGACGTTCTCGCAACCATAATGCCCTCGCCGGCTCAATCAAAGTGACGGGGCTCCAGCCTTCACGGCAAGGACGGGCTCGCAACCATAATGCCCTCGCTGGCTCAATCAAATGACGGGCTCCGGCCTTCGTCCGCTCAATCGACCGGGGGCTCTAGCCCTCGCCCGCACAATCACCCGACGGGCTTCAGGGGGCTCCGCTCGTAGTGCCCCGGCACGAGGACCCACCGCTACGGACTCCGAGCATCAAGCCATGAACATGCGCGCTCATATCACCGTTGATCATCGACGTCGTCAGGGCAATGAACCGCGGGTCACTCCGGGACGGGAGCAGGTCCTCGGAGGGCATCGCGTCCGGCACGCCTGGCAGTTGGCTGCAGGGGCAACCCTTACCGCTGCCAGGATCTCTGCGCGTCTCATGACGCATCTCGTGGGATTCAGTAAGGGCTTGGACTGGAGGCTGGAGCAACGGGCTACTCTGACCATGTTACCGCAATGTGGTCAGTCTCCTCAGACAGGCAGAGGGACGCTGCAAGGGCAGGGCGGCACGAACTCGGGGGCCGGCATATCCGACTAACGATCAATACCGCAGGACCCCCTACGGCGATGTGTCGCTCCCGGAGGACGACACGTGTCAGCTGATGACACGCGCATATTTGTGCCTATATATAGTGGATTCTGGAGCTTATTCAAGGACTTCTCTCTCATTTTGGACATTTCACTTTCTCTCTCTAAAGCTCATTCTCTCTGGATTTCTAGTGAGAGAAAGACATTTGGACTCCTGTCATCGGACTCTTGACGCTGCACCCTTGACGCGAACTGTCGGCTGTTGACTGTCGCCCCTGCTCGTCGTCTCCCTGCTTACGCGGCACTGCCAGCCCTCGTGACCTGCCTGGGAAGCCTTGCTCTCAGCCCTTACTCCATCTTTGCTGTCTCCCACTTCATCTATCTGGAAGCCAACGCAGACTGCATCCTTTGTGGCACCTCACGTGGCATGCGAACCATCTTTCCTCGGCAACACACAGTGATCAGAGTTGCATTTAGTGAAGTTTGTCTGCTTCATGAAATTGTCAAAATTTAAATACCACTGTCTAGCAGCTTGCTTTAGGCCATACAAGCTCCTCTTCAACCTGCAAGCCATTCCCTCCTTACCCTTGACTTCAAAATCCTCAGTTGATGCATGTAGATTTCTTCCTCCAAATCCCCATGGAGAAATGCTCTTAACATCCAGCTGCTCCAGATGTAAGTCCTCTATAGCTACAATGCTTAATATCGTACGAATTGAAGTCATCCTCACAACAAGATAAAAGATTTCTTGGAAATCAATACCTTTCCTCTGCCGATACCCTTTCACAACTAGTCTTCCTTTGTATCTCTTTGTTCTTCCAACTTCATTTTTAATCTTGTACACCCATTTATTGTACAGAACATTCTTACCTGCATGAAGCTTTACCAAATCCCAAGTTTGGTTTTGCTTAAGTGAAGCCATCTCATCTTTCATGGCTTGCTCCCACTATAACCTGGATTCATCATGTATCGCTTCTTGATAACATTCTGGCTCACCGGAATCAGTATACAAAATAAAATCGAGCGGAAGACAAAGTTTGTCAGGAGCTTTCCTTATTACTTCTTCTGAGTTTAAGAGTTTCAGGCACTTATTGTTGATCACCAGCTCCAATTTCAGTCTCAGTTGTCTCATCAAGGACTTCTGGATTTTCTATCCTGGGTACCTGTCCATCTTCTGGCTCATCAAATTGTATGTATTCCTTGTTTTCTTTTTCAATTCCATGTTCTTGTAACCTGTGCTTATACAACCGTGATTCATCGAATATGACATCCCTACTCCTGATGATTTTGTTATGTTTGTAGTCCCACAAACGATAACCATATTCATCACCTCCATATCCAATAAATACAAACTTCTGAGATTTAGAGTCAAGTTTCTTTCTTTCCTCTTTATCAATATGAGCATAAGCAATACATCAAAAAACTCTCAGAAAAGAATAATTTACTGGTTTACTTGACCATTCTTCTTTAGGAATACCACCACTAAGAGAATTGGCTTGACTTCTATTAATTAAATATATGGCAGTATCCACACCTGCTGCCCAGAACTGTAGAGGTAAATCAGCATGTATCCTCATGCACCTTGCTCGCTCCATGATGGTTCTATTCATCCTCTCTGCCAAGCCATTTTCCTGAGGTGGCCTTTAATCAGTCCTTATTAACCTGATAAAGTTATTGGAACAGTATTCTCGAAACCCTCCATCACGATACTCACCTCCATTATCAGATTTTAGGCATTTTACCTTGTTCCCTGATTCGTTCTCAACAAGAGCTTTCCACTTCTTAAAAGTGTGATAAACATCATATTAGATTTCTGTCTGATGACATATATCCAAGTCTTTCTACTAGCATCATCTATAAAATAAACAAAGTAAAAATTACCTCCAAGAGACTTTACTGTAGTAGCTGGTCCGCAAACATTCGTATGAACTAACTCCAGTCTTTCAGTCTTCTTCTCTTTACCATCCATCCGAAAACTAACCCGTTTTTGCTTTCCATAGACACAACCCTCGCAGAAATACAACTTAATGTTCTTCATCCTGGCAATGCATTCTTTGAGTGCAGAATTCTCTTACCACTCTCACTCCAATGTCCCAACCTGTGATGCCATAATGTGGTTCTCTGATTTTCTGTAAAAGCCAAAGAGATAGAGTGGTTATGGGTGTCACGACCCGAACCCACGGGTAGACCCCCGAGCTAGGCACGTGACCGGCCGCAGACCCAATAGACTCCAATTTAGGGCTCTGCCAGGCCTTACAACAACCTGTACACAAGAACCTGTAACCAAGTAATTTAAATCTATCTCCTTAATAAGGTTTCTAAAATCATGCTTAAAATTTCTCAATAAATCTCTAATGAAATTCTTTGTTTAACAAATAACATAGAACATTTAAAATCTGGTGGACATCTAAGCTCCGAAAAATCTTAAATTAAAAATTTAGTACTAGCATACCACCTAAAGACTTATTAAATAATTTAAGAGGCCTACGACTCCTCTAGCAGTCGGCTACCGTAATCCTCATGGCCTTCATTAGTGCCGGTTCCATCTAGATCATCGCCTGAAAAATATTTAAAAGAATGAGCTTGGGGCCCAGTAAGTACACATACCATATCCCTAAAATAGTTTTGGGATTCATAAAAACATGCCAAGGTTTTCTTCAATTTGAAACTGGTAAATATTTTCACAAGAGTTATTATACATATATCTACTTTATGAAAGCAATTCATCCAAGATTCACAGTAACGAAGCATGACATCAAGAAGGCTCATTAACAACTATAACAGTTCTCATCATAACTTAGGTATATTGCGGTCAGCGTACATTCCCCCCTGACTAGGGCCCACAATCCCTACTCCACCTGGGATGAACATTATTTGGTCAGGGTATGCGCCCCCCCTGACTAGGGCACACAATCCCTCCTTCATCCGGGATACATATGTGGACGCAAGGGCGCACCACGAGCAACAGTACTGTGCGTCAATGTATCGTCCCGTTGACCAGGACCCAACAATCCAACTTTCCCCCGTGGATATGGGGCGCAACAACCGAGCCAGAAATACCGTCTCATTCAACATAAGCCAACTTTAAAACACTACTCATAGAAAACATTCCATGGCATTTTTTTATGCATTTTCTCATCAAACAATTTACACAAAAACAGTAGCATGTAAAAGGCTTTAAAACTTCTAATTGGAACAATTCATTTATACATATAGATAAACGGAAAATAGGGTATACGGAGGAATATGGCAGGAGTACTTACCTGGATAGCTACGCAATGCTATAAAACCTCGATCAATATTCTCTGAATAAACCTAGATTGGCAATCCATTTGTTAGAATACAATCTATTCTACATTAATATAAACCTAATATCAATTACCCACCCCATGCTCACTTCTAACTCCGAAATCGCTCAACTCAAAGCGCGCCTCGCACGCGGCCAACCTAATCGAGAACCCGATACGCTCTTTAATGCGTAACAATATCTCAAAATATATACTAAATTACAATAAAACGTTTTCATTGCTTAAAATATTATAAAAAGTCAAAATATGAATTTTCTGAAATTTTAAATATTTTCGAATTAAAATAATTTCTTTAAATGTAAGAAAAGCCCATAAATAGCCATAATTGCTTATAGCTGAAAATAAAGTCCCATAATTTTTCAAATAGCTTTAAAATATGTGTGAAAATTATAAAATTTAAATCAGAAATTAAGATGCATTAAAACTATTTTTAAATTATTCATTTTGCTAAAACCAATGCGATACATAAATTATAGCAAATCAACTCTAAAAATTACCAAACTTAAACTGGAATGTATTTATAACATAAAAAAATTATTCTAATTTTTCCATGGGTGTGAGGGCTCCAAAAGAATTTTACAAATCTAAGCTTGCAAAAAATATTAAAAATACATATGATATCAGAAATGTAATACCCCGACCTTATGTCTGGTTTATGGTAAATCCTATCTTATTAGTTATAAGGTTTTTGGCATCGTTTTTTGAGCAATAGTATATTTGGTCTTTAGCGACAATGTATAACAACCGTAAGTTGTAGTTTGTGACGTTGGGTGCAACAGAGAAATGAATGAAGGTTATTTGGTAACTTGAAAAGCTATAATTAAATTAGGGTTGATTTCATAAATATTTGATCCCTCAGTTCAGTTCTTTTAATATTGCAGAGGAAAGCCTAGAGGAAAAAAAAAATGATAGAGAGAGATTTGGGGTTATAAAGAAGAAGACACTAAAAGCAATTAAAAGAATATAGATATATAACAAAGTAAAATGAAATAAAGGAGAAAAAGAAAAAGAAATAATAGATAGAAAAGAGAAGAGGGGGAGAAGATGTGAGCAGGCAGCAGGCCCTAATTGGGCAGCGCCGCTCTTATCTCTGGCGTGCCCATTGCCGGCCATGCCCCATCACCGGCGTTGAACTTCGCCGTCGCCTACACCGCACACCACAACAGAGCACCCCCGTGACCTCCATGCCGTAGCTGAGGCGCCGCTACCACCGCCTAGACGCGGTGTAATCGCTGTCGCCAGCCACCCTTTCAGTCTCCGGCGAGCACTGGCAGCGTAAATGGCAGCCTACAATCGGTGGATATTCCAACGATGGGATGCCGATGAGACCAACAGATCGACGGGGATGTCGCCGCACAACCAACAGTTGACCCATCACCGTGGGTCGTAAGCCAACCACCGCCGATGCCGGTCAACCTCCATTGTCGGTGCCGTCAGTGACTCCCACGCCATCGCCCAACGCCACTGTGTGCCGCCAACGGCACCGAACACTTCAAACGCAGCTCCCTTCACCGTCGTTGCCTTTTCGCGTGTGTACAAGCAAAAATTCCAGTGATGGAGGCCTGATCGACAAATGTAGTACCCAAATACTGTTGTGGCAGAGCTCATGTTGTCGTTCACTGACTAGAGACGTGAGTAGCCGTCGCCCTGGCATACTGCCCCAGTTGGTGTTGATTTTTTTTGTAAATGAGTTTTGGTGGTGTACTTGTGTGTTTGTGGTAGTACAGTGGTGTCGTTTAGCGACAGTGTTAGCGGTGGGTAACATGGAATTAATTTGGTGTTTTGTGTGTACAACTGTTGTTGTAGGGTGCCTGTGTTGGGGAATTGTTTTGATTTGTGATGCGGTGCAGAGTGGAGGTATCTCGGCGGTGCTTGAGACGGCTGGAACAATATTATGCCGACGCTTGCAGTATTTAGAATGGGCTATATTATGATGGTGTAATGTGTGTAATTGTAGGGATTGTTGGTGTATGACTGTGTTTTGTGAGAGTGTGTTTGTGTAACCCAAGTGCATTTTTATCTGGGTAAAAGTCACAAGGGTACGGGTGAAATGGGCGTACAGGTGGTATGAGCGTGAGTAATGTTTGCATACTGGATTGGGCTGCGGGGCGATGATGCTGTGCGGTGGTATATTTCGGTGAGTGTACGCAGTGGATATGTGTGAGTATGTTAAGCAACGGGTAGGCACTATGTGTGTAACATTGTGCATCATGCTATTTGCATAATGTGGGATGTGCTATGGAGTTGATTTTCGCTGATTGGATAGCAACGATAGTGGTGTACTATTTGTGGGGTTATTAAAATGTGGCACCTATAGTGGTAGGTTGGTTGTGGATGTTAGCAACGGTGTGTTAGGTTTTGGTGGTATGGACAATGAACGGAGTTTCGTGGTACTATTGCGATATTGTTGTGGTTGTAGTGCTGGTTTATTATGGTGCTTGTGGTGGCTAGATTGAAGTAACTGTGGTGGTGTATATGACGGCGGTCGATAGAATTTAAGACTGTGTAGATTGATGAGGCAATCTGTCAGATTCAATTATTGATGGTTGTGGCATGTGTACTAGAATGGAACGGTGGTGAGTGGGATGTGTATGACTGTATTTTGGTGTCTGGGTGGTTTGTGTTTGTTGAGCTGTAGGTGTACGGTACATGGATTTGGGTAGGCGAGTAGGTGTGGTTGTTGTTGGATGATGGGTGTAACAACGGTGCATGTGGGACGCTATTGTGGGGGGTATGTTGCATGAAGATTTCGGTTGTGTATATTTTGGCAGTAGGGCATGCTTTGTAGATTAGTGACATCGAGTTGTTGAGAGTAGCTCCACAACTTTTGATGAATTGCTCGAGAAAGACATGGTGAACTGGGCACGATTGTGGAAGGGTTGTGTAGCGGGCGGTCAGATGCGGCGTCGGAGTCGTTTGAGGAAATAACCAACATGAATCATCAATGATGCCTTCGGGTCATAGTAAAGCTGGGAATATGGAGGTAAAAAGAATGGCCCTAACCGTTCTTTTAGCTAGATGTAGCAGTAAGATTGTTGCTCCAGAGACTTCGATGCGGGAAGTGCGTAGCGTCAAGTAAGTGACCCTTGATTCAACTAGTATTTTTATATGCAACGTATATGTTTATCTACTGTTAAAAATATGTTGTTTATTAGCATTGACCGTTTTAAGTACGTTTAACTGCTCTGGCTTAAATTTCCAAAAAGGTTTTAGTGTTTTATTCTCGTCAAAGAAAAATCGGACCAGCATGTAAATGATGTTTTGCCTAGAAACTAAAATGGAACTTGGATTTGAAATAATCAGTGCAAGTGAGATGTTTTGGTACTTGAAATTTTGTGAATATTGAAGAGCTTGAAAACTATCAAAATGGACGTGAGAATGGTTTGACATCAATTTATGAGTGATTGTGTTTACGAGGAACCAAAAGGTCTTTTGTTTATTCGATTGTTGTGCCCCATATCCACGGGGGAAAGTTGGATTGTTGGGTCCCGGTCAACGGGACGATACGTTGACGCACAGTACTGTTGCTCGTGGTGCGCCCTTGCGTCCACATATGTATCCCGGATGAAGGAGGGATTGTGTGCCCTAGTCAGGGGGGCGCATACCCTGACCAAATAATGTTAATCCCAGGTGGAGTAGGGATTGTGGGCCCTAGTCAGGGGGGAACGTACGCTGACCGCAGCATATCGTCTGAACTGATGTTGAGATTGAACTGGTTTTCTTGAGTTTGTGCTAATGATTTTATACTTCAGTTTTTGGTTTAATGTACTCTATGTTGTTTTACCTGATGATTACCAACCTTATGATTTTATATGTATTAATGTGGCAATACTATAAAGTGAGTTATTTTCTGCATGCTTTGGTCCACCTAGTTGAATCATTGATTACTTACTGAGCACGTGGAAGCTCATCCCTTACTTATCATTTCAGGTTGAAAGTAAGGTGATGGTGATGAGCATAGGGAGAGACAATTTGGTGCGGAACTTCGGACACTGTATGGAATGAGTTGCTGAATATTTAGGTTGTTAATTTAGTTTTAGTTGTTGACAAATTGGAGTTATGAAGAGTTTTAGCTTAAGTTTTGTATTAAAATGTAATTATGACAATGTCTTTAAGATTTCGTAGAAGTTTTAATTTCCGCTGCAGTTTATATTGGTCTTATAACGAGTGAGGCCTGGCAGAGCCCTCGGTTGGAGTCTTTTGGGTCTGCGGCCGGTCACGTGCCTAGCTCGCGGGCCTGCCCGTGGGTTCGGGTCGTGACAGAAATGGTATCAGAGCATTACGGTTTTGGGATATTAGAGCTTAAGTAATGATCTCGCTGGTTAGGTTACATGATTTCGTAGACTTGTAACTAGGTTGACGAAAGTGAATGGTAGAACTCAAGATTTGATCCTTTAGAGTGAAAGTCATATGTGAGAAATTCTTTGTGCTTTAGTGCACCATAGGGTTGAAGTTAAACTGGATACTACTAAGTAGAACGTGCGAAAGAATATATTATGGTTTGTTATCTGAAAAGCGTAGCAGAAGCATTATGATTAGGAATTTAAATATCTGGTTGAGTTGGAGTGGAATAAGTATAGTCAGTGAGCTTCGTACTAGCTGAGCCATAACTATTTCGAGGTTGAGTAATAATATGCGGTTGGTTAGATTATAAAATCTTAGGTTATAATCTGAGTCTTATAGTACAACGAAATGTTTGAAGTTGCGATGGACCTTACTGAAGCTACTACTGATGTTCTTGAGTCGTGTTTTGGAGACCATTAAAGCTGTTACGATTGTGAATGTTATCTCTTGATGTTAAAAGGCTTGTGACTTTTGGAAATGATGTTGTCTCTTGAGGTTATCAAGGGTTCCTTTTGGGATTGATTATTTGCGTTTAAGAATTTTTGAATTTTCGTCAGTCAAAATCTTATGAACATAGGTCTTCAATTTAAGCGTATTTCATATAAGAACTAAATTATTAAACATCAAGGTCATTGGGTCATGTGGATCTAGAATCGTTAGCGCGTAAATGATAATTCAAGTTCTGTAGCATCGAGTAGTATTTAAAGTTGCTTAGGCTATGACTGATGACGACTTACATTTCGAAAGTTTCATACCATTAAGAGAACTTACTTCGTTTGGGTGAAGCTAGATTAGATTGGTTCAGAAAAATGTTTTCTAGTTGTCAAAGCTGGATCAGAATGTAGAAACTTTGGAACTTTTGGAAGGTTACGTGAGCTCTCGAAGTTCCGCAAGTATTAGAGTGTAAGTGATGACCTGGTTAGTGAGAGCTTAGCATTACGACTTAAATACAAATTGTGACGTTTAATATTCGTTGGTGATAGATTTTGGTGAAGAGGTTAGATATTGCTCGGATATTTTGTTGGTTACTATATACCTGAGTTATAGCAAAAACGTAGTGTCTCAACGTTGTAAGTATAATGAAATTCGAGGTCGAATTTCTTTTATCGGGGAGAAGATGTAATATCTTGGTCTCAATTTGGACTTATGGTGGATTTGATTAATATACTTGATGCTCTAGAAATTTGATCACTTAGTGAGACTTCACGGTTTAGAGACGATTTAGTTCTATAAATGGAGAAATGTGGAGATAACATTTATAATTGGCGAAGGTTATAATTTAAGATTATTAGCCTTAGACATATTTTCTTTGGTAAATTAAAGTGAATTTTAAGTTAAGTGTTATGATGGGGGATGAGATCAGAGCAATCTAGTTTTGAGGTATCGTTTATCAATGGGTTAAAGTGTGTTAAATGCGTATCACACAGCTTGGTGCCTTAAGGTCTTTAGTGCAGGTGCCTGTAAACTCGCTTGAGATTATATTCGAGTTTGGTTGTCAACCTTTTGGATGGATTTAGTTGTGTGGTACACTTGAGATGTTATGCTGATGGTTATCTGAGATCAAGCATGATTAAGATCAGCTGTGTAAGGAGTACCGAATTTCGAGGACGAAATTTCTTTAAGGGGAGGATAATGTAATACCCCGACCTTATGTCTGGTTTATGGTAAATCCTATCTTATTAGTTATAAGGTTTTTGGCATCGATTTTTGAGCAATAGTATATTTGGTCTTTAGCGACAATGTATAACAACCGTAAGTTGTAGTTTGTGACGTTGGGTGCAACAGAGAAATGAATGAAGGTTATTTGGTAACTTGAAAAGCTATAATTAAATTAGGGTTGATTTCATAAATATTTGATCCCTCAGTTCAGTTCTTTTAATATTGCAGAGGAAAGCCTAGAGGAAAAAAAAAATGATAGAGAGAGATTTGAGGTTATAAAGAAGAAGACACTAGAAGCAATTAAAAGAATATAGATATATAACAAAGTAAAATGAAATAAAGGAGAAAAAGAAAAAGAAATAATAGATAGAAAAGAGAAGAGGGGGAGAAGATGTGAGCAGGCAGCAGGCCCTAATTGGGCAGCGCCGCTCTTATCTCTGGCGTGCCCATTGCCGGCCATGCCCCATCACCGGCGTTGAACTTCGCCGTCGCCTACACCGCACACCACAACAGAGCACCCCCGTGACCTCCATGCCGTAGCTGAGGCGCCGCTACCACCGCCTAGACGCGGTGTAATCGCTGTCGCCAGCCACCCTTTCAGTCTCCGGCGAGCACTGGCAGCGTAAATGGCAGCCTACAATCGGTGGATATTCCAACGATGGGATGCCGATGAGACCAACAGATCGACGGGGATGTCGCCGCACAACCAACAGTTGACCCATCACCGTGGGTCGTAAGCCAACCACCGCCGATGCCGGTCAACCTCCATTGTCGGTGCCGTCAGTGACTCCCACGCCATCGCCCAACGCCACTGTGTGCCGCCAACGGCACCGAACACTTCAAACGCAGCTCCCTTCACCGTCGTTGCCTTTTCGCGTGTGTACAAGCAAAAATTCCAGTGATGGAGGCCTGATCGACAAATGTAGTACCCAAATACTGTTGTGGCAGAGCTCATGTTGTCGTTCACTGACTAGAGACGTGAGTAGCCGTCGCCCTGGCATACTGCCCCAGTTGGTGTTGATTTTTTTTGTAAATGAGTTTTGGTGGTGTACTTGTGTGTTTGTGGTAGTACAGTGGTGTCGTTTAGCGACAGTGTTAGCGGTGGGTAACATGGAATTAATTTGGTGTTTTGTGTGTACAACTGTTGTTGTAGGGTGCCTGTGTTGGGGAATTGTTTTGATTTGTGATGCGGTGCAGAGTGGAGGTATCTCGGCGGTGCTTGAGACGGCTGGAACAATATTATGCCGACGCTTGCAGTATTTAGAATGGGCTATATTATGATGGTGTAATGTGTGTAATTGTCGTGATGGAGGGTGTATGACTGTGTTTTGTGAGAGTGTGTTTGTGTAACCCAAGTGCATTTTTATCTGGGTAAAAGTCACAAGGGTACGGGTGAAATGGGCGTACAGGTGGTATGAGCGTGAGTAATGTTTGCATACTGGATTGGGCTGCGGGGCGATGATGCTGTGCGGTGGTATATTTCGGTGAGTGTACGCAGTGGATATGTGTGAGTATGTTAAGCAACGGGTAGGCACTATGTGTGTAACATTGTGCATCATGCTATTTGCATAATGTGGGATGTGCTATGGAGTTGATTTTCGCTGATTGGATAGCAACGATAGTGGTGTACTATTTGTGGGGTTATTAAAATGTGGCACCTATAGTGGTAGGTTGGTTGTGGATGTTAGCAACGGTGTGTTAGGTTTTGGTGGTATGGACAATGAACGGAGTTTCGTGGTACTATTGCGATATTGTTGTGGTTGTAGTGCTGGTTTATTATGGTGCTTGTGGTGGCTAGACTGAAGTAACTGTGGTGGTGTATATGACGGCGGTCGATAGAATTTAAGACTGTGTAGATTGATGAGGCAATCTGTCAGATTCAATTATTGATGGTTGTGGCATGTGTACTAGAATGGAACGGTGGTGAGTGGGATGTGTATGACTGTATTTTGGTGTCTGGGTGGTTTGTGTTTGTTGAGCTGTAGGTGTACGGTACATGGATTTGGGTAGGCGAGTAGGTGTGGTTGTTGTTGGATGATGGGTGTAACAACGGTGCATGTGGGACGCTATTGTGGGGGGTATGTTGCATGAAGATTTCGGTTGTGTATATTTTGGCAGTAGGGCATGCTTTGTAGATTAGTGACATCGAGTTGTTGAGAGTAGCTCCACAACTTTTGATGAATTGCTCGAGAAAGACATGGTGAACTGGGCACGATTGTGGAAGGGTTGTGTAGCGGGCGGTCAGATGCGGCGTCGGAGTCGTTTGAGGAAATAACCAACATGAATCATCAATGATGCCTTCGGGTCATAGTAAAGCTGGGAATATGGAGGTAAAAAGAATGGCCCTAACCGTTCTTTTAGCTAGATGTAGCAGTGAGATTGTTGCTCCAGAGACTTCGATGCGGGAAGTGCGTAGCGTCAAGTAAGTGACCCTTGATTCAACTAGTATTTTTATATGCAACGTATATGTTTATCTACTGTTAAAAATATGTTGTTTATTAGCATTGACCGTTTTAAGTACGTTTAACTGCTCTGGCTTAAATTTCCAAAAAGGTTTTAGTGTTTTATTCTCGTCAAAGAAAAATCGGACCAGCATGTAAATGATGTTTTGCCTAGAAACTAAAATGGAACTTGGATTTGAAATAATCAGTGCAAGTGAGATGTTTTGGTACTTGAAATTTTGTGAATATTGAAGAGCTTGAAAACTATCAAAATGGACGTGAGAATGGTTTGACATCAATTTATGAGTGATTGTGTTTACGAGGAACCAAAAGGTCTTTTGTTTATTCGGTTGTTGTGCCCCATATCCACGGGGGAAAGTTGGATTGTTGGGTCCCGGTCAACGGGACGATACGTTGACGCACAGTACTGTTGCTCGTGGTGCGCCCTTGCGTCCACATATGTATCCCGGATGAAGGAGGGATTGTGTGCCCTAGTCAGGCGGCCCCATACCCTGACCAAATAATGTTAATCCCAGGTGGAGTAGGGATTGTGGGCCCTAGTCAGGGGGGAACGTACGCTGACCGCAGCATATCGTCTGAACTGATGTTGAGATTGAACTGGTTTTCTTGAGTTTGTGCTAATGATTTTATACTTCAGTTTTTGGTTTAATGTACTCTATGTTGTTTTACCTGATGATTACCAACCTTATGATTTTATATGTATTAATGTGGCAATACTATAAAGTGAGTTATTTTCTGCATGCTTTGGTCCACCTAGTTGAATCATTGATTACTTACTGAGCACGTGGAAGCTCATCCCTTACTTATCATTTCAGGTTGAAAGTAAGGTGATGGTGATGAGCATAGGGAGAGACAATTTGGTGCGGAACTTCGGACACTGTATGGAATGAGTTGCTGAATATTTAGGTTGTTAATTTAGTTTTAGTTGTTGACAAATTGGAGTTATGAAGAGTTTTAGCTTAAGTTTTGTATTAAAATGTAATTATGACAATGTCTTTAAGATTTCGTAGAAGTTTTAATTTCCGCTGCAGTTTATATTGGTCTTATAACGAGTGAGGCCTGGCAGAGCCCTCGGTTGGAGTCTTTTGGGTCTGCGGCCGGTCACGTGCCTAGCTCGCGGGCCTGCCCGTGGGTTCGGGTCGTGACAGAAATGGTATCAGAGCATTACGGTTTTGGGATATTAGAGCTTAAGTAATGACCTCGCTGTTTAGGTTACATGATTTTGTAGACTTGTAACTAGGCTGACAAAAGTGAATGGTAGAACTTAAGATTTGATCCTTTAGAGTGAAAGTCATATGTGAGAACTTCTTTGTGCTTTAGTGCACCATAGGGTTTCAGTTAAACTTGCTACTACTAAGTGGACCGTGCGAAAGAATATATTGTGGTATGTTATCTGAAAAGCATAACAGGAGCATGATGATTAGGAATTTAAATATTTGGTTGAGTTGGAGTGGAGTAAGTATAGTCAGTGAGCTTCGTACTAGCTGAGCCATAACTATTTCGAGGTTGAGTAATAATATGCGGTTGGTTAGATTATAAAATCTTAGGTTATAATCTGAGTCTTATAGTACGATGAAATGTTTGAAGTTACGATGGACCTTACTGAATTACTGATGTTCTTGACTCGTGTTTTGGAGGCTTTTAAAGCTGCTGCGATTGTGAATGTTGTCTCTTGATGTTAAAAGGCTTGTGACTTTTGAAAATGATGTTGTCTCTTGGGTTATCAAGGGTTCCTTTTGGGATTGGTTATTTGCGATTATGAATTTTTGAATTTTTGTCGGTCAAAATCTTATGAGCATAGGTCTTCAATTTAAGCGTATTTTATATAAGAACTAAATTATTAAACATCAAGGTCATTGGGTCATGTGGATCTAGAATCGTTAGCGCGTAAATGATAATTCAAGTTCTGTAGCATCGAGTAGTATTTAAAGTTGCTTAGGCTATGACTGATGACGACTTACATTTCGAAAGTTTCATACCATTAAGAGAACTTACTTCGTTTGGGTGAAGCTAGATTAGATTGGTTCAGAAAAATGTTTTCTAGTTGTCAAAGCTGGATCAGAATGTAGAAACTTTGGAACTTTTGGAAGGTTACGTGAGCTCTCGAAGTTCCGCAAGTATTAGAGTGTAAGTGATGACCTGGTTAGTGAGAGCTTAGCATTACGACTTAAATACAAATTGTGACGTTTAATATTCGTTGGTGATAGATTTTGGTGAAGAGGTTAGATATTGCTCGGATATTTTGTTGGTTACTATATACCTGAGTTATAGCAAAAACGTAGTGTCTCAACGTTGTAAGTATAATGAAATTCGAGGTCGAATTTCTTTTATCGGGGAGAAGATGTAATATCTTGGTCTCAATTTGGACTTATGGTGGATTTGATTAATATACTTGATGCTCTAGAAATTTGATCACTTAGTGAGACTTCACGGTTTAGAGACGATATAGCCCAGTAAATGGAGAAATGTGGACATATCATTTATAATTGGCAAATGTTCTAATTTTGTAGTATTAATCTTAGACATATTTTTGGTTGATGAATTGAAGTGAGTTTAAAGTTAAGTGTCACGATGGAGATAAGATCAGAGCAATCTAGTTTTGAGGTATCGTTTATCAATGGGTTAAAGTGTGTTAAATGCGTATCACACAGCTTGGTGCCTTAAGGTCTTTAGTGCAGGTGCCTGTAAAGTCGCTTGAGATTATGTTCGAGTCTGGTTGTCAACCTTTTGGATGGATTTAGCTGTGTAGTACACTTGAGATGTTATGCTGATGGTTATCTGAGATAAAACATGATTAAGATCAGATGTGTAAGGAGTACAAAATTTTGAGGACAAAATTTCTTTAAGGGGAGAATAATGTAATACCCCGACCTTATGTCTGGTTTATGGTAAATCCTATCTTATTAGTTATAAGGTTTTTGGCATCGTTTTTTGAGCAATAGTATATTTGGTCTTTAGCGACAATGTATAACAACCGTAAGTTGTAGTTTGTGACGTTGGGTGCAACAGAGAAATGAATGAAGGTTATTTGGTAACTTGAAAAGCTATAATTAAATTAGGGTTGATTTCATAAATATTTGATCCCTCAGTTCAGTTCTTTTAATATTGCAGAGGAAAGCCTCGAGGAAAAAAAAAAAATGATAGAGAGAGATTTGAGGTTATAAAGAAGAAGACACTAGAAGCAATTAAAAGAATATAGATATATAACAAAGTAAAATGAAATAAAGGAGAAAAAGAAAAAGAAATAATAGATAGAAAAGAGAAGAGGGGGAGAAGATGTGAGCAGGCAGCAGGCCCTAATTGGGCAGCGCCGCTCTTATCTCTGGCGTGCCCATTGCCGGCCATGCCCCATCACCGGCGTTGAACTTCGCCGTCGCCTACACCGCACACCACAACAGAGCACCCCCGTGACCTCCATGCCGTAGCTGAGGCGCCGCTACCACCGCCTAGACGCGGTGTAATCGCTGTCGCCAGCCACCCTTTCAGTCTCCGGTGAGCACTGGCAGCGTAAATGGCAGCCTACAATCGGTGGATATTCCAACGATGGGATGCCAATGAGACCAACAGATCGACGGGGATGTCGCCGCACAACCAACAGTTGACCCATCACCGTGGGTCGTAAGCCAACCACCGCCGATGCCGGTCAACCTCCATTGTCGGTGCCGTCAGTGACTCCCACGCCATCGCCCAACGCCACTGTGTGCCGCCAACGGCACCGAACACTTCAAACGCAGCTCCCTTCACCGTCGTTGCCTTTTCGCGTGTGTACAAGCAAAAATTCCAGTGATGGAGGCCTGATCGACAAATGTAGTACCCAAATACTGTTGTGGCAGAGCTCATGTTGTCGTTCACTGACTAGAGACGTGAGTAGCCGTCGCCCTGGCATACTGCCCCAGTTGGTGTTGATTTTTTTTGTAAATGAGTTTTGGTGGTGTACTTGTGTGTTTGTGGTAGTACAGTGGTGTCGTTTAGCGACAGTGTTAGCGGTGGGTAACATGGAATTAATTTGGTGTTTTGTGTGTACAACTGTTGTTGTAGGGTGCCTGTGTTGGGGAATTGTTTTGATTTGTGATGCGGTGCAGAGTGGAGGTATCTCGGCGGTGCTTGAGACGGCTGGAACAATATTATGCCGACGCTTGCAGTATTTAGAATGGGCTATATTATGATGGTGTAATGTGTGTAATTGTCGTGATGGAGGGTGTATGACTGTGTTTTGTGAGAGTGTGTTTGTGTAACCCAAGTGCATTTTTATCTGGGTAAAAGTCACAAGGGTACGGGTGAAATGGGCGTACAGGTGGTATGAGCGTGAGTAATGTTTGCATACTGGATTGGGCTGCGGGGCGATGATGCTGTGCGGTGGTATATTTCGGTGAGTGTACGCAGTGGATATGTGTGAGTATGTTAAGCAACGGGTAGGCACTATGTGTGTAACATTGTGCATCATGCTATTTGCATAATCTGGGATGTGCTATGGAGTTGATTTTCGCTGATTGGATAGCAACGATAGTGGTGTACTATTTGTGGGGTTATTAAAATGTGGCACCTATAGTGGTAGGTTGGTTGTGGATGTTAGCAACGGTGTGTTAGGTTTTGGTGGTATGGACAATGAACGGAGTTTCGTGGTACTATTGCGATATTGTTGTGGTTGTAGTGCTGGTTTATTATGGTGCTTGTGGTGGCTAGATTGAAGTAACTGTGGTGGTGTATATGACGGCGGTCGATAGAATTTAAGACTGTGTAGATTGATGAGGCAATCTGTCAGATTCAATTATTGATGGTTGTGGCATGTGTACTAGAATGGAACGGTGGTGAGTGGGATGTGTATGACTGTATTTTGGTGTCTGGGTGGTTTGTGTTTGTTGAGCTGTAGGTGTACGGTACATGGATTTGGGTAGGCGAGTAGGTGTGGTTGTTGTTGGATGATGGGTGTAACAACGGTGCATGTGGGACGCTATTGTGGGGGGTATGTTGCATGAAGATTTCGGTTGTGTATATTTTGGCAGTAGGGCATGCTTTGTAGATTAGTGACATCGAGTTGTTGAGAGTAGCTCCACAACTTTTGATGAATTGCTCGAGAAAGACATGGTGAACTGGGCACGATTGTGGAAGGGTTGTGTAGCGGGCGGTCAGATGCGGCGTCGGAGTCGTTTGAGGAAATAACCAACATGAATCATCAATGATGCCTTAGGGTCATAGTAAAGCTGGGAATATGGAGGTAAAAAGAATGGCCCTAACCGTTCTTTTAGCTAGATGTAGCAGTGAGATTGTTGCTCCAGAGACTTCGATGCGGGAAGTGCGTAGCGTCAAGTAAGTGACCCTTGATTCAACTAGTATTTTTATATGCAACGTATATGTTTATCTACTGTTAAAAATATGTTGTTTATTAGCATTGACCGTTTTAAGTACGTTTAACTGCTCTGGCTTAAATTTCCAAAAAGGTTTTAGTGTTTTATTCTCGTCAAAGAAAAATCGGACCAGCATGTAAATGATGTTTTGCCTAGAAACTAAAATGGAACTTGGATTTGAAATAATCAGTGCAAGTGAGATGTTTTGGTACTTGAAATTTTGTGAATATTGAAGAGCTTGAAAACTATCAAAATGGACGTGAGAATGGTTTGACATCAATTTATGAGTGATTGTGTTTACGAGGAACCAAAAGGTCTTTTGTTTATTCGATTGCTGTGCCCCATATCCACGGGGGAAAGTTGGATTGTTGGGTCCCGGTCAACGGGACGATACGTTGACGCACAGTACTGTTGCTCGTGGTACGCCCTTGCGTCCACATATGTATCCCGGATGAAGGAGGGATTGTGTGCCCTAGTCAGGGGGGCGCATACCCTGACCAAATAATGTTAATCCCAGGTGGAGTAGGGATTGTGGGCCCTAGTCAGGGGGGAACGTACGCTGACCGCAGCATATCGTCTGAACTGATGTTGAGATTGAACTGGTTTTCTTGAGTTTGTGCTAATGATTTTATACTTCAGTTTTTGGTTTAATGTACTCTATGTTGTTTTACCTGATGATTACCAACCTTATGATTTTATATGTATTAATGTGGCAATACTATAAAGTGAGTTATTTTCTGCATGCTTTGGTCCACCTAGTTGAATCATTGATTACTTACTGAGCACGTGGAAGCTCATCCCTTACTTATCATTTCAGGTTGAAAGTAAGGTGATGGTGATGAGCATAGGGAGAGACAATTTGGTGCGGAACTTCGGACACTGTATGGAATGAGTTGCTGAATATTTAGGTTGTTAATTTAGTTTTAGTTGTTGACAAATTGGAGTTATGAAGAGTTTTAGCTTAAGTTTTGTATTAAAATGTAATTATGACAATGTCTTTAAGATTTCGTATAAGTTTTAGTTTCTGCTGCACTTTATATTGGTCTTATAATGAGTGAGGCTTGGCAGAGCCCTCGGTTGGAGTCTGTTGGGTCTGCGGCCGGGCACGTGCGAAGCTCGCGGGGCGTTCCGTTGGTTCGGGTCGTGACAAGAAAAATATGAAATTTTAACAGTAATTCTATTATTATCCTATGATCCTTTATGTAAAGTTTCAACATTTTTTTGACAAGTTTACGATACCCAACAGCCATGTGGTACAACTGTGCAAGCACAGTGTACTGTTCACGCAGAACACAGCTACTGTTCATTATCTTCTTCTCCTGTCCAAACCCAGAACACATAGCTACTGTTCACACAGCTTCCCTTTCACCCCTAGCACGTTACAATTCACTCTATTAACACACTAAATCTACACCTTCATACATACACTCAAACCACTTACACACATATATCCAACACACTCATATGACTAGTGGCGGAACTAGGGTTTCATCCCAGGGAGGGCTAAAAATATATCGAATGAGATAAATATTTTTATAAGTAAAATAGCACACAAAAACAAAGTGCATTTTTCGATAATACACAAAACATACTAAAAAGCATCTAAAAGGTCTTCTTAAGTTTCATGAGAGCCATTAAGGACTCTTTACAACACAAGAGAAGAGAATACAAAATACACATTTCAGTGTTTACAAACGAAAGCACTAAATAACTACTCAACTGAGTTCCTAATTGTGTAAATGGAAAATTGTGGTGACGAGGTTGGCAAGGACCTTTCGACCAATACGCTCGTCGAACTTTATCTCGAACATTAGGACCATAATCCAAAATATTCGGACGCAACCCAGGATCCGAAATAAGCTCGTTAGAATTGAACTCATCGCTAGCTCTGCTTGAATGTCCGGAATGAATATCACGATACACAATGGGAACCTTGTCCGTTACTGTTGGAATCGGAGACTCATTCTTATTAGACTTTAATAACTTTTCCACCTTTGGTTTCTTTTGATAGAACCTTTCCATTCTGAAAAAAAATATATTTTATTTTAAGTATCAATCCATCAATTATCAATCAAATAACCTAGTTAATTACAAATATTTTATTCTTTTACTTTTCCAGTCATGTGTTTATTATCGTGTTAACCTAATTAACTTAATTTCAATCCACCATTCAACTAAATCACATATCCGACATCTCAATCCAATTGGGTCCCATCCTCCATCAACCATCTCAATTCTCAAATGCTCAATGCACAATTAACAACATATAATCAGCATGAAAATAATCTCAATTTTTAAATGCACAATTAACACAACCTAAAATTATCAATCAAATAATCAATGCTCAAATGGGATAAAAATCCAATTGGGTCCCATCCTCCATCAACAATCTCAAATCTAAGTGCTCAATGCACGATTAACATCCATAAAGCATCAATTAATAATCTAAATTATCAAATACACAACTAACAACCTAAAATTATTAATCAAATAATCAATTCTCAATAGCAAAAGAAATTGTTCAAAATGCACACTGACCTCAGTCCTCAGAAATCAGAACGGCGTCGCCGGAGTTGGGTGGGGAGTGGCCGGAGTTGGGGTGGGGACCGCCAGACTGGAGAGGGCCTTCGCCAATCGCCGGCTTCGCGCTTCGGAATCGAGGGACGGCGACAACTGACCGACGTTACCTTACTGATGAGCCCAGCCGACGACCGGTGGCCGAGGGTCGGTGGGTGGTGCCGGCGTGCGGCGAGCCGCGGTGGCTGAGAGAGCCGACTGCCGAGAGAGGAGGAGAGATGCCGGCGTGAGTCACGTGACTCGTGAGAGCTTGACTTGACGCCACGCTCGAGAGAGCCAAGAGCCCGAGAGAGGAGGAGAGCTGCCGAGGCGCCGAGTTGGAGAGGTGCCGGCGTGCTGTGGTGAGCCAGTGTCCGCCGTCCGGTGACTGTGAGAGCCGGCCGAGAGAGGAGAGAGAGAGAGAGAGAGAGAGAGAGAGAGAAAGAGGAAAAGAGAGAAATGAAGAAAAATACTATATATATATATATATTTTTTTTTTTCAAAATCTGAGGGGGGGCTATAGCACCCCCTCGTACAAGCCTAGTTCCGCCCCTGCTGATATGACTCACTTATACTTTACCTCTACTCCCAAATTCCCATAACCCATTACTGTAACTCCTCATCACCATTTACAAGCTAGACTCCTGGACACACACCATACCACCCAGAAGACACACGTACACTCTCTCCACCTCATGCATTTCACAGCTTAAATATATACGACCACCATTTTTGCCAACTCACAACAATCCAAAACACCCTCATGTTCACAAACACAACTCACACCCACTGCCTTACGGCAGTGGTTTTCTAATTCTTCTTCTATCTTATTTTCTAACACTCCTAGACCATTTACTCCTTCTAATCCCTTCCTCTCAAAATTTGCAGTCATTCACCCGTCCCACAAGGTGCAGTCACAACCACCATGGCTGTGACTTGCCGTTAACCACCCTTCGCACCATGAACGTACCCACACAGACACACTAACGGACGCACCCAGTATACACATGTTCTCTATCTCGGCCGTAGCTGCTGGGTTTGCTTCTACCTTCGTGTTATCGTTGACGGTGTCGTGAGTCATAACCCCGACATAGCCATGGTCGTTCATGGCTCCAACCCGCACCCCCGCGACCACCATGCACTCACCCTACCTATCTTCTATACCTTCTCGACACATATATACATATACAGAGTATTACACATTCATTCTTGTATTCACCATTGCGTTCAAGAATCACATGTACACTAAACTCACCAATACACTCTCAGGTATTGACCCAAACTCATGCACTTCCCCCATATACTGCCCTGCGGCAGTCCTTGCGGCAGCTATAAATCTTCGCGGCATACACGCTGTAAACACCAAATACTCACACACTAACACAGCTTCCACGCAGTACCTTATACTCATATACCCACTTAATCCCGAAATCCTTAAATGAACAAAAGAAAGACTAAGAAAAAAGCTTACCGAAAAAGTTGATCGCCGGAGTAATTCTTTTTCTCTTTCTCGATCTCTCTGTCTCTCTCTATCTACCGAGTCTCGGATGGAATGAAAACTTGGGGCGGCTGCTCCATAGTATTATGTATATATAAAACCCTAAAAGCAAAACTACCATAAACCCCCTTAATCTTTGATAGTTATTTAAAACTAACCCGAAACTTTTTATTATTACGAAATAGCCCAAAACAACTATTTAAGATAAACTATATGCTAGGAAATTATTCACGGCTGTTACGCTAGCCCGCTTCACTATTTGTCGATAAAAATTGTTAATAAAATATCAATGCTAACGATAAAGTACGCAATTGTCGCTAAAGACTTCTAGAATATCATTAACGCTAATTGTCGCTAAAGACATCAATCAATATCAATTATATCTGCTATCATTAAATTATAATTTATGATTCTAGAATTGTCACTAAAGATCATCATATAATGCTCCCCAAATTTGTTGCAAAAAACTCAAAAGAACATCACTCTTAAAAACTGTCGCTAAAGTAATAATAACCGGTTAAGCCTAGGTTCGGGGTATTACAATGGGTACCTGAAAAAGTGTATAAGGTTCCTACTCTTTCACCTCTTGCTACCACCATCGACCATTTGATCACCTTCCCCTGTTTTTCACCAAATGCCACAAAATAGCCTTCACAGTCTAACCCACTGACGGATATAAGGTTCTTCTGCAGTTCTGAAATATGTTTAACATCCTTCAAAACTAGGGTTCCTCCATTTGACAGTTTAATTTCCACTTTCCCTTTCTAACATTGCTACACTGATATCCATTCCCGACAGTCGCATGTCCATAATTATCATGAACATAATCACTGAAACAATCCCTATGAGGTGTATAATGAATCGAGGCTCCTGAGTCTACATACCACATTTTAAAATTATCATCCACTGTAGCAGAGAGACATAAATCGTCATATGTTCGTTCGTTTGAACTTACCATGTGATGCCAAGGAAAATGGGTTTGTGTCTACGTGGAGGTGCCACAAATGATGCAGTCCGAGTCAGCTGCCAGTTGTACAAAGTGAGAGACAGTGAGGGTGGAGTAAGGGTAGAGAGCAAGGCTCCCCAGACAGGCCGTGAGGGCTGGCAGTGCTGTGGAGACAAGGCAGAGACGAACAGGGCCGACAGTCAACAATCCGAAGCTAGGGTCCAAGTCAGGGGTCCAACTGTGTTTCTATCTCTAGAATTCCAGAGGATTTGGATTCTAGAGTGAGAAAGTGAAATTGTCAAATGAGGAAATTCTGTTGAAAATGAAATCCAAAGTCCTCTATTTATAGGGAAAAGTGTGCATATGTTATCATGGTGTCATCCCCTAGGAGTGACATGTCACCAGGGGGTCCAAAATATCGATTCTCCTTTGGACTGCCGGTTCCCAAATTCGCGCTGTCTGCCCCACACAGCGTCGTTTTACCTGTCTGAGAAGACTGACCACACAACGGCGGCATGATCAGAGTAAGCCCATTGCCCTAGCCACCGGTTCAAGCCCTTACTGAATCCCACAAGGGTGCGTCAAGAGACGCAGAGAGAACCTGACAGGAATGAGCAGTGGCGGAAGCAGTATTTCACTCTAAGGGGGGGGGGGGGTGAAAAATATATCGAAGTCACTGCTATTGTTTCTAGGACTTTAAAACCATAATTGCAACAAAAAAAATAAAAAGGAGCATATCGAAGTTGCGACAATTTGAAGCACCACTACAAGAAAAATTGGCTATGGCAGCGGTCAAAAACCGCTGCCATAGATTGAATATCCGCTGCAAAAGGCTTTCCCAGCGGCCCTCGGCCGCTGCTATAGGCCTCGCTGCCATAGACATACAGCAGCGGTCAAGCACCTTTACTGCAGCGGTCAACCGCTGGTACATTGATTCCAAAATTGGCGCTTTAAAGGCCTAATATGGCAGCGGTCAATCTATGGCAACAGCCTGCGACCGCTGCTATAGGTGGTCACCTGAGTTTAAATTTGAAATTATGGCAGCGGATTGCCACGCTGCTGTAACATTTTTATATGATTCTTTTTTATTTTTTTGTACATAATGAAAAACAACTTATGGCAACGCACATTGACCGCTGCTAAAGATATGCAATTTTTTTTTAATTAATTGTAGAATACATATCGACTCAATTAAAAATATGTAGCCAACCTGTTAAAAAAAGTAACGTACTTACTCAACTTTATAAACAAGGCAAAAAAAATATCAAAGCGATGCACTCAAATGTCATTGCATAAGACATTGTATATTTACAAACAAAAGAAATGTTCAACTTGCTGTAGACTTTACATTGACTATGAAAATTTTCACTAGAACACCTTCTAAGGGGGCAAAAGGCCTACAAACAAAAGAAATGTCAACTTGCTGTAGACTTTACATTGACTATGAAAATTTTCACTAGAACACCTTCTAAGGGGGCAAAAGGCCTACAAATATAGCTGTTCAAAAGATGAAATGCAGCGCAATTTGCAACATCAATCAGTCACTACCATTACTCGATCTATTTGCATTTGCTTCCACATTAGCCTGTGACATAATCAAGCAACCATTAGTATACACTGCAGCCACTCCCATGAAGTTCGTTTAACTTTCTTAAGTTAATAAAAATGTAAAAACTAAGTTTCTCAAAGTGAATGATCATAAAATTTAAACACCCAGCAGAAAAGAAAAAAAAAGGAGACCGGAACAAGTCTTGTTAGAGATTATTGGTAAGAGTGTGAACATAATCGAGCGCTTGTTGAAAATACCATGGTTGAGCCCCTTGTGAAGCATTAGACCATGCTCATGCCTCATCATATGCGCTTAACTAATACTATATTGACAGGTAGCATATTGACAGAAGCTAATAACCTTAGTTCCTGAGACGAAAAATGGGTAACTATAACAAGGGCTCCACGAAAGGCAACCTTTTCCAATGGTGCCAACGCAATACTAATTCATGCCTCATCATATGCTCTTAACTAATAACCTTAGTTCCTGAGACGAAAAATGGGTAACTATAACAAGGGCTCCACGAAAGGCAACCTTTTCCAATGGTGCCAACGCAATACTAATTCAACAAAAAGATCGACATGGTTTTTTATCATCCCATATCATTAATTCAGCCGTCTTTGGTGACATATATAGCCTTTGCAGTATTGGTATCAAAGGAAAATGACGCAATTGCTTCACATCTACTTTTTTTCCTTCTTTATATTGTTTAGATTCTCATTCCTTTACTGCCTCCCTTTAAACCTTCCTCCACCTTTATTTCTTGCACACCCTGCATGAATTCAATGTGCTATCTTCCTTCCAATACAATATACAATCATTGGGACAAGCGTCAATCTTATCGTAGCTGAATCCCAAGTCACCAATCATCTTTTTTGTTTCATAAAAGTTGGCAGGCAACGTCTCACCGTTAGGAATTATTTCTTTTAACTTACCAAGTAGCAAATCAAAGGACTTGTCTGTCCATTTACTGGTGCATTTCAGATTAAATAACCACACAATAAATGATAGCTTTGTCTCAGTCTTGCACCCCGAATATAATGGTCGATCTGCATCGTTCATGTATTTATAGAAGTTTGCAACTTTAACACAAGGTTCCTCCGATCGGCCGGTAAATATGTCATTTACCATTTCATGCATAGCTCCACCACCACCAATGTTGAGCTCTACATCATTTTCCATGCGATTTGAACGAGAAGACGAGCCTTCCCCATGAACTGTCCATACTGTATAATTGCTCATAAATCCCCTTATTATTAAATGTTCTTGCACAGTTTCACGCGTGCGGAACATGCTATTAACGCAATCTCTACACGGACACAAAATCTCTCTAAAGATTGTTGCCGTATTTGCAAATGCAAAATCCAAAAACATGTCGACTCCGGCACAATAAGTATCAGTTTCCCTTGAGTGCGTCATCCATACCTTGTCCATATTATCTTTCTTGTATAAAGAAAGCCAAAGCAGAAACACAAACAACAATAAGAGAAATGTAATTCCAAAGATATCATGATGACAATAAACTATGGCCTAATATGAGAAATCTCCAATATGACAACAACAACAATTGATGTGCAAAAATCCAAGAAACGAGAAACAACCAAATAATGTGTAATCAGTTAACCTAAAAAAATCAAGCATTTCCTTTCAAACCCTCAAAGGAGATGTGGAAAGAGTACTGAAAAGGAGACTCTTTAATCAAGAGACGATTATATTGCCTACTTAAATTGTTTTTTTTTTCTAATCAGCTGTGACTAGGAAATCTAAATTGAGTCTAAATTTATTCTAGAGGCCAGCAATTTATTCGGTAATGCTTTTCTTATACCTAGATTGAGGATTGTACTGCCCCATTTTGCATGAGTTCTTTAGCAAAACGAAAGCTAACGCGTACAAACTGAAATTTTTACATGTTTGTGTTTGTTGCTCGGACTGAAAAAATTGACTTCACGTATTTGATATAGAGGTTCTTCATAGTTTTTCAGCAGACGCATGAACACTTCGAAACGCAAGTGAAAAGATTAATTCTCAAACTTATCCAACCCTTCCCAGCAGACTATGCCATTCTTCACCAAGGACCTCCATAATCATTTTCCCTTCTTGAGCTCTATATTTTGAAGCTCCTATAATGCAAAGAGGGCACACTACTCCCAGATTTCCTAGGAACAGCTGATTAGAAAAAGAAAAACAATTTATGTAGACAATATAATCGTCTCCTGATTAAAGAGTCTCCTTTTCAGTACTCTTTCCACACACACACTAGTGGAGTGACCAGTTCATGAATAAATTGGCCCAGCAAACATTACACAGCAATCTACTTGCTAAGCAACCATGAACTCAAAAATTACATTTGCAAACAGGGTTATTCATTCCAAAATGCAAACAGGGTTAATTGGCTAGGAAACGATGATAGAGATCTGACTATTCATTCCAAAATGCATTCCTCTGTTATTCATTCCAAAATGCAGAATAGTACTGTACAATTGTCATGCTTAATCAATTGTCAATGCTTTAGCCAGCACTTTGCAACAAGCGTGAAGCTTTGTTATTCATTCCAAGAGATATATTCAATATGTATTCCTCTGTTATTCATTCCAAAATGCAGAAATAGTACTGGACAATTGTCATGCTTAATCAATTGTCAATGCTTTAGCCAGCACTTTGCAACAAGCGTGAAGCTTTGTTCTTCTAGGTTCAATCAAACAGCATTCCAAATACTTATGCTAATTGCTTGGAAAATGGATTCTCTTGCTCTTTCAGTCAGTCAGTATTCCAAATTCCTAACCCATTGGTTAACTTAGTGGTTGATATTTGATAAGGGGGCATGAGCTAAACTTTCACAAGGTGCATATTAGAGTCAAACACCGTACATCAAAAAATGTTGCCAATCAGATAGAGATGTGGTTCAAAAATGAGAACCTAAATCACATTATCAATAGGTATCACAGTGGTTCAAAAATGAGAACCTATAACAGATACAAATGCCCATGCCCCGATACAAAAGCACAGCAAAGCAAAGGAACTCATATCAGTTTCAAAAAGAAGCTCCACAAATGCCCATGCCCCGATATGTGCACGCATGGTGTTTTCGTGTGTGTGCGTCTGTTATGTGTGTGCTCTTTAGAGATAGGGAGATCGAGGGATAGAATTGAGAGAGGGGGATCGAAATCTGAGTTTGAAGTAACCTGATTGCTTTTGCGCCTGATTGTTTGAGTCCTGCGATTGTGTTTGCAATTGATTGTTCGCGTCTGATTGTAGAACGGAGAGAGGGAGATCCCGCGTTTGATTGCGTCTGATTGTAGAACGGAGAGAGGGAGATCCCGCGTTTGATTGTTTGCGTCTGATTGTAGAACGGAGAGAGGGAGATCCCACGGTTGATTGTAGAACGGAGAGAGGGAGATCGAGAGTCGATTTGTTTGTGTGTTTCAGGTCCAGCGATCCTTGCTTCTGATGTGTGTTTGTGTTTGATAGAAGAACATAACCAGAGTCGATTGGGGGAGGTAAGGGATTAGGTGAGCTCGTGGGATAAAGGGAATTAAAAAAAAAGTGGGAGTGTCTATGGCAGCGGTATATCCGCTGCCTAACTTTTCTTATCCGCTTCTATTGGATTTCAATTGGCGCGGAGATTTCGCGCGTTTTTGGAGCGTAAAGTTTCAGCCGCGCGGCAGCTGTGGGCAATTTTTTTTACGAGCTATGGCAGCGGTAAAAAGTAGCCGCTGCTGTAAACCGTCTATACCAGCGGCATCTCATTCCGCTGCTATAAACCGCTGCTATATATTACATACGCCAACGGTTTTTTAGGCCGCTGCTATAGAGCGCTGCTATAGGGCATTTTTCTTGTAGTGCACTGACTAGAAATAGTTGATGGTGAAAGCTTAAATTCTGACTAAGAAAACACTACAAGAAAAGAGGGAATTAGCGACGGACTTTTAGCGACGGACCAAATTCCGTCTCTAAAAGAGTTTTCAGCGACGGAAAACACCCGTCGGTAAAAATATTTAACGACGGAATAATTCCGTCCGTTAAAAAACCGTCGGTGAAAGTAGGGTTTTGCCGACGGACTTTTACCGACGGGTGTGTTCCGTCGGTAAAAATATTTTAACAACGGAATAATTCCGTCGGTAAAAATACCCGTCGGTGAAATGAGGTTTTTGCCGACGGACTTTTACCGACGGGTATTTTTCGTCGGTAAATGCCTTAAAAAGATCAGATCCCCTTCTTCTTTTCTTTCTCCCGTTGCTCTCTCTCTCTCACCGGCGATTTATCCTCCGTCGCCATCCCCGGCAACCTAGCCCCCGACGGAATAATCCTGCCACCGCCACCGACGCCGCCACTGCCGCCCATTTTCAAAACCGAAGGACCGCCGCCACCACAACCGCGGTAATCGAGCTCGGTTGGAAGGTATCGGTCTCTTCTTCTAACACACGAATCATCGACTCGTAGTTCCTTTTTGCCCTAGATTTTGCTATCTTATGTTGAGATTTTGTTGTGCTGTGTTCGCACATTGCTCTTTTTGGATCAACTGGATGAGGATATACATTGCACTGTAGATGTGTGGATTTGTGCCTATATAGATGGACTGTTGCTAGTATATGACATTGTTTTAATCGCCTATCTTTGTATGCATGTCAAGGGGGCCGTGATTATTGAATGGGCAAAGGGGACAAAAATTATTGAATGGGCAAAATTCAAGCCTATTGGAGTATTTTCTTCTTCTATTAGCTGCAATCTGTAACTGAGATAGGGTTAGGTTGATCTACATTTCAAAGTAATGAGAGGTGGGGGGCGGGGGGGGGGGGGGAGGAGGGGAGGGGGAAGAAGGCTTTACAAGGTCATTGATTGCCCTCAGTTTATTTTAACGAGAAACTCATCGGGCTTATCTTAACTAGTTCTAGAGTTGTAGGTGAGTAATCAAGGGGTAGGTGTTGGCTAAACAGCTTATATAGAATTGATGTGGTATAGTAGCACACTAGCACCCCTGTTTAGATGCAGAGATATAGTTTGTTTCGGATGCGTTACAGTCAAAGATCAGTTGTTTTGATTGCTGTAAATAGATGCAGAGATATAGTAGGTAGCTTCAAGATGGCCTCTATTTTGTATTACCTCATCGCGGCGTGTAGCTTTGCTAAATAAGCAGCCACTTCGTGAAGGTTTTTCTGTCACACTAGCTAGCTAGAAGTGTGGCATACCTATCGTTTCACAACGAACAGTATGATCCATAGAGTTCAACGAAAACCCTGAAATGCTGGTGTTCCTGAAAGTTAAGGAACACTCTAAACATGAAAGGTGAACCTTAACTATGTTGCTGTTGTTAGTTGTTAATTGTTATGTTGGAAATGATGGATGCATTTAGGGAGAAGACTTGCCTCGACTGGTCTTGAACAGTATAAGATCTTCACAGTAGCCATTATTAGACTTAGTTCACAACTTTGTCCGATGCCGTGCTTGAGATTATACTATTTAACAGTCTTGTTTAGGTATTTATTTCCCCAAACTTTGGCTTTGAACAGTGTTTAATTTGGATCATCAGATGGAGCCAATAACTCTCACTGTTCCTTGAGTCTTCTTGTAAGGGAATCCAATTTTATTATATTGTCTGAGAAGTCAATTGCTTTCACGTCTTTTCGTTGCCAATTTACACTGTTAAATTGTACGTTCTTTATGTTTCTGTGAAGCAGGTGACATCATTTTAGTTCTACCTTTCACTGATGGCTATGCTTTTATGTTACGTATGTAGGATGTAAATCACATTTATTATGGTTTCAGGTACAAATTCTTTAGATATATGTAGCCTTGACGCGTGAGCATGAAGACTGTTACCTTCTCCCAGAACATTCTCCTTAGAAAAGGGCCTATTCAGCCACTCATCAGCATCCTACTCTTTGTTTATACATGACAGATCACTTTCACGCAAAGCAATATTCTCTGGACTCCATAGCATTGTTCCTTGGGAGCTCCATGCTCCATTAGATTCAATCTTCATTAGAAGATATACGCAACCAATTTACTTATATATCTATAATAAAAGTAGTTGCATATCTATATCAAAGAGTTGCATGCCTAAATCTAAAGGAGTTGCATATGTTACGTTAACCCCCCCCCCCTACCCCCACACACACACACAAATTTAATTCCTAGCCGATCTGTGTTACTCCCTTGCACCCAGTACAAATTTAATAAAGTTTGTAGATTTCTAAACCTTGATTCTCTTACTCTTTTTCAAGCTTTATATAAAGTGTAAAATCATCTTCGATTGAATAATCATCGATTGGTTTTTCATGTTAAAGTAGGTTAAATGGCTTCTGCTTCGGTGAACAGGGACGTTTTAGTCAACAGGCATTTATTCAAGGTGATGATGCCTGGTTTTGAGACAGAACTTGTATGTCATCCCGCTTTCTCTATGTTTTCATGTGTGTTAAAAGTTTTATCTTTGGTTAAAAACTTACATGTCTTACTGTATTATGAATATGTTAGGCCATACTGGTAGCATTTTGGCGATTGCTCACCACATTGAGATTTGAAGCAACTTTAACCAGCCGTAAGGGGTCATGGCTTGTTCAATTGAAGAAGAAGGTTGGCGAAGAGGTTCTTTGCTTCGAAGAGGGTTGGAACGAATTCGTGCAACAACATGACCTCCATCTAGGAGACTTTGTAGTCTTTCAACACATGGGGCAAATGCGTTTTCAAGTCAGCGTGTTTGATGAAAGCACTTGTGAAAAGCGTTTCCCCTAATGTACATTTTGAACTATTTATCGATGATTTTGAACAATATTGTATTATTGATCGATGATTTTGAAAAATATTGTATTATTGATCGATGATTTGTTTTAATCGATGATTTGTTTTAATCGATAATTTTAGATTGTTAATCGTGCATTTGATATACTGAGATTGTTGACGGAGGATGGGACTCAATTGGTTTGAATTTTTTTATTACAGGTTTGGGCATTAAAAAATAAAAAAAAAAATTAAAAAAATGACTTTAACTTTTAGCGATGGATTAATTCTGTTGCTAAATATTTTATCCCGTCGCTAATTTCGTAAAAATAAAATATATTAAAGTACGTAAAACATAATTAGCGACGGAATATCCGTCGCTAATTACGAATAAATCCGTCGCTAAAAGTTCTATATTAGACGACGGATTTTATAATTCCGTCGCAAAACTTTTAGCAACGGCCTTTTATACGAGGGGCTTTTAGCGACGGTCATTCCGTCGCTAAAAGTTTTAGCGACGGAATATAGGCCTTTAGCGACGGGAAAATCCGTCGCTAAAGACCTTATTCCTTGTAGTGAAAATAAGTCAAAATTTTGTTTTTGGCTAGTATGGTAGAAATCTATTGAGCCTACATGTTGTACCTTTATAGCGCTTTTATATCTGTCACAACTGAATAACAAAGTCACACACCTCAAGTTGCTTATGCTACCACTTCTTGGGAAATTTTATTCAGTCTGCATTATTGTTAGTGTAAATATGTTATCTTTTAGGTGTAAAGAGGTCACACGAAAAGGCTATGTATTCCTTTGTTAAGTAAATATATCACCAATTTTATAACTCTCACATATAATATTCAAATGAGTCAAGACATCCAATAAAAAAGGATGAGAAAAGTCCTTTATGACCTACCTCTCTTGTTCTGGGTTTTTGTGGAAAAAAAAAACATCTTGAATGTGAACAAACAGATTTGAAGATGCAAAACATATTAGCACATCGTATATAGACATCACTAATGTTAAATCCATTGTTCTAGTTTTCGGGAAAAACATCTTGCCCCTAATCAAATATAGTGAACTAGTAGGCCTCCGTATGATAATATACGTTATCCTACTGTTTAGAAACAGTCTTTGGCAAAAAGACGGGAGGGAGCCAGCCGAGGTCCTCATCGTCGTCGCCGGCGGAGGGATGTTGGCCGGTGGAGTCCTCATCGTCGTCATCGGTCAGACGCCCGCCTTGCCATCGCCGGTGTTTTCTCCACTCTCTTGGTTGTCTTGATTCGAGAGGGAGAGATAGAGCCCCTAACTGTGTCGCCATCGGGCCGTCGCCCGTCGGCAAAAGAGAGATGCGAGAGTGGGTGGGTGTCTTGGTGAAAGAGTCGGACAGTGAGAGACGATTGAGTCATGAAGATTGGAGAGAGAGAGAGAGGCGATGGAGTCATGGAAATTGCTAGTTCCAGATCTGAAGACGACCTCCTAGATAGTCGGCGCTTCCACTTGCCGTCGGCCATCATCCGTCACCGGTGAATATGTATCTGTAGTTTGCCTGTCTGGGAGTGGGTGAAAGACTTGGCATCGCACAAAGAGAGTCCCAGACCAGGTGATGAGGTGAAATGATGAAAACAAAATCTTTCAAAAATTGAGGGGGTACATTAGCCCCCCATCGTTCAAGTGTAGGTTCGCCCCTGGCGGTGAGGGAAGGTCCCTGCTTCCAACTTCCAGGCGGACTAGGCGCGATGCCTTCCAAAAACCTCCTCCCATCCCAGAGTGACTCGGGGGTCATCGTCCTGGGGGCGCCGATGATCACCGATAACGTGAGTGGACGTGGTCGCAGCTCAGACGTTCCTAGTGTCATGCAAGTCACCCCAGGCGGTGATAGCTTCTGTGGTAGCGAGCTTATCCCGTTGCGAAGGGTCCTTGTGTCGGAGCACAACAAACGGAGCCCCCCCCCGAATGAAGACGATGATAGCTTCTGTGGTGGCGAGCCTTTCCCGTTGCGAAGGGTCTTCGTGCGGGGCACTACGAGTGGAGCCCCTCGGAATGCTGCACACTCCAGAGAGTGGGTCGAAGCATGTTCCACGTCCATGGCTGGGGTGCATGGTGTGGTGAATGAGTGTGATGCTCAGGGGCATGCAACATGATTGTGGCGCACGGGCGCGGTGACCCCTGTCGCGAGTTAATACCTGGTGCCGGGGGTACATGTCATGAAAGTGGTGCATGGGTGCGACAACGACCGTCACGAGACAATACTTGGTGTTGGGGGCACACGTGATGGAAGTGGCGCATGGGCGCGGTGACGTGTGTATGGTGCCGAGGGCACGACATTGTGACAGAGAGCCCGTGGGCACGATTGTATTAGACGCCCAACACATGGGGGCGGCGGAGTGTGTTGAAGATGGCGCGCAGGCACAAGTGACAGTCATTGCGGCGATGGCGTACAGGCGACAACGGGTGTCGTACGGTCACCGGTGATGAGTGAGCATTGTAGAGACGGTGCGCTCGAATAAATAAAGGAAAAAAGGTGACAGCAACCCCCACATGGTAGGGGTGGCCGACCCCCTCTTAGGGAGGGTGGCCGACCCCCCCTCCCCTCTTTAAGGAGGGTGGCCGACCCCCTTAAAGAGGGTGGCCGACCCCCCCTTAAGGAGGTGGTCGACCCCCCCATTAAGGGAAGTGGCCGACCCCCCCTGCCAAGGGAGGTGGCCGACCCCCCTATTAAGGGAGGTGGCCGACCCCTCCTACCAAGAGAGATGGCCGAGCCCCCTACAAAGAGAGGTGACCGACCCCTCTGCCAAGGGAGGTGGCTGACCCCCTTAAGTTGGGAGTCGCGCCAAGCCTACTTTTGCATATTTTCCCAAGTGTTGGTGTTGCCAAAGTCGCTACGTTGGCGACAAAAATAAATTTAGTCATGAATTGCCGCGAAAAGTTAATGAAAAGTACACGTGACTTGAGTGTGCGCATTTTGACCGATTGATAGCGTTAAAAAATTGACCGTTGAATATGTGACGTGTCGCGCAAAATGGGACCCCAAGTGGGCCCCTGGGTGTGACCAGAATGGGTTGGGAACAACATGTTTACCCTTTCATCATCACTTTGTCTTCCCCCCTGCTCCCTTTTTCTTCTTTGGTTCCGTACAATCATTTTTCTTATGACCTTCCTTGTTACAATTCCAGCACACTATGGTTCTCCCTTTGGACTTCGACTTGCATCTTGATTTTGATCTTCCTATTGTAGGACTCCTTCGCCTGTTATTCTGCTTGTTATTCTGTCTACCTCTGGATTCCACGAACAAAGTAGTACTAGATGATATACCATCACCAATTATCTTTCTCGGCATTTCGTCATTCATCATAGAGCTCATAACATCATTAAGTGTTAGCATTCCAGAGATAGTAGAATTACTTACTGTCGTCACCAAGTTATTCCAACTATTAGGCAGTGAACACATAAATAACAAAACCCTAATTTCATCATCAAAATTAGTGCCGACAGATTCCAATTGATTTGTAACACCATTCAAATCATTTAGATGATCAAGAATAGAACCATTTTCAGACCTCCTCATATTAAACAGTCTCTTCATAAGAAATACCTTATTCGAAGCATAAGGTTTTTCATATAGTTTCTCTAATGCTTGCATCACAGTAGCAATAGTTTTTTCCTTGGAGATATTGAATGCCACTTGTGGTGTTAGGCTAAGCCTTACTGTAGCCAACGCCTTTCTATCCAAAATTGCCCACTCATTCGCATTCATTGCTTCAGGTTTCTCTCCCAGAGGTAGATACAGATCCTTCTGATACAAGTAGTCTTCAACTTGCATCTTCCACCACTAGAAATTCTTACCATTAAACTTCTCGATCTTTTCTTTACCTTCTTGGCCATTGCTAAAACTCGAACCCAAGCTCTGGTACCAGTTGTTACGAAACGCAACAACTACGAAGCAATATATTGAAGAACAAAGAAATTAAATTTTTTTTAAAAAACATAAACCAAACGCACAACACAAGAATTACTAGGTTCACCAATATGGCTACGTCCCCGGAGTATGACCAGATTTTGATTTCACTATTCATCTGTGTTACAACCAAAATCCTAACCCCGCACTCTATGTTGTGGTTTTCTCTCTTGACCCAAAAACAATACATGACCACTTATATTTATTTAGAGCTAAGATGTGACCTTTCTCTAAATAACTAATGTGGGACAAGACAACTTATATACTTGGGCTAAGTTGCAACCTTCTTTCAATTACCAATGTGGGACACTCACATTGTAACAATATCTCTGGGTTAAAATCAGGCTCCACACATAACACTTGAAGTTTTAGCGGGGGGACGAGATCAAATCTTATAAGCATCTCAAATCATGTGGTAATTGTACTCAAAAGTGATGCGGTGGTTGGACAAATGGAATTGCAAATTCATGTCTCTTGGGTATTAGAAGGTTTGGTTCGTCTGTCTCTCATCCATTTTGAGACATGTGAGTACTGATTGCTGGATCTGTCAATGAGGCAATCTGGATGTTTGCAAGGAATACCCAAGAGATGCTTCAGATAGCCATGCGTCTAGGAAGGGTAAAGCTCTTAATTTTGACCAACTAGATGCATTATCTCAGTTTTGTGAGGAAATAGACCAGTCGAATAGGTGACAAGAAACCTATATATTATGGCCTTGTATTGCTTAAGAACCCTTAGACTAGCATCGAGGAACATAGCAAATGGTTTCTTAGGATAACACACACATAGATGCATCACTTTTCACAAGTCACTCAAACATCTTATTAGCCACGTGTGATATACGACCAATTTTGGGCGTTGAACATTGTAAGTATTTTGATTTCGTAATACCCTTATGCAAGTTTTTCATTTTCCACGTGAAGTATTCTAGGTACTTCCTTCTTTATTCTTTTGTTTAGGTAGACTTGAGTAGTTCTGTATATATTCAATTCGCTGGAAGGGTTTGACTGGTTTATCGAGCGTGCCCCAGACAACGTAAAAATGACGATTGAAATCTACGAGGCCGAGGTTCAAAACTTCGACAATACGTGTAGGGGATACTAAGGAGAGCCATCTTTTGGCATGTCAAGTGATGCCTATGGTACTCAGCCCCTGAGTCAACTGACTCAAGTAACTCCTTAAGAGCAATGACAGATCCGACCTGACAAAAGAAAACCTTCTAAGGTTCTGAGGCCGCATAAGCGAGATTGGCCTAACGAGCATTTTTTTGGCCTGAGTTAAAGGGTAGTAAAGATTTTCATGTTGTGGATTAGGCTAGTTCATACAACCTATTGCATGACAATGTCATGACATTGGCTCCCCTTTTCCTTACAATGATGATGTCTTTTGACAGTTTGATTAATCCCCACATCAAAAGCCCTGAAGTCAGTAGGTTGTAAGTGCTTCTTAATTATAACAACTTAAATCTAATAGAAGAGCAAGTTGTTGTGCGTGTCTGCATCTAACTAGATAGCTCACTTTTTTGAATTTTCATATTTAAGCATGATGTTGGGATCCTTCCATGCTTTGGAAAATTCAAGTATAAAGGAAGAACTTGTAATCGAGCTTTCTTGTGGTGGGAAATAAACTTAGCGTAAAATGCACTTGGAGCTTTAAGATTGGGGTAAATGTCGTCTTTGCCATGTGATTTGTTACAAGTACGTCCTTTATCTTTCTTCTGTCATCAAGATGGTCTTTCCATCTGGCTAAGTGGTGATATGCCTAACATGTGACTCAATACGGCCAAAACTACAAAAAGGCAAATTGGAAAATCTACATTTTGGTCCTTCAAGTTTGGGCTGAATGTTTAAATAGGCCCCGTCCTACGACTTGTTCCGAATTCGTTCTTTATCTCAACTACCAATATCAAGACAGTCTTTGCATGCACCGAAAGCTCGCGAAATTATCAAAGAATAAACATGTAACTCATTTTAAGTGAAAATAAATGTCATTTTGCCTAGTAAAGAACATATATGAGTCTATTGCTTTAGTCATCTACATGACTCAGTGTTTTCGGTGGATGAGTCAATTGATTTTTTGACTCACCACCTTTTGTCCATTATTTCACTATTATGAAAATTCATCATCCACTATGTCACCCACCAACCTGCTAGCTCCCAGTATCGATGCATATTTACTTGATATTATTTAACCATTCATATGTGGATCTATTAAACCGAAAACCAACGTCAAGGGAAAATGGCCCTGCAAATCATCAGTCACCACTCCAAACCCGTCGCAAGTACACCATCATTTCTTTGCAGAAAATAGGTTCATCAAAGGAAAATATGAGGGAATGAACTTGTCACCATGGGATACATGTGTAAGGGGAAGGAGGTAGTGTGATGGATTCCTTGAATTCTTAAAACTATCACTGAATTATTTTGAAGGTTGCGGGATGAATGGAGTATTCTTCCTTCACCTTTACGGGAATGTCGATGTACTCCATTGATTTTGACAACGTCCAAAATGATTGAACAACAAATTATAAGAGTTCCAACAATCCATGAAAGATACTGAAAACCCCTTCCCTTTTCTATCCCGTCATTGGCGAGATTTCGAGACCCCATCAATGCTGACAGGTTCAGAGTGGCGATGGATGATTTGCCCGGCCATCTTTATCTTTGACATTGGTTTCAGTTTCAATGTGTGTGTATATGGATGGATATGCTAATCTGCCACATGTCTATATGCATTGATATTGGTAGTAGGTTGGTGGGTGACATAAGGTAGATCATGATTTGCTGTAAATGGTGGAATAATGAGTGAAGGGGGTGAGTCAAAAATCAGTTGACTCATCTAGTGAGTGACCCAAACAATGAGTTTGTAGCTGACTCAAGCATGTATGTTCTTGACTATGTAAAGTAACTTTTTGTCCTTCAAAATGAGTCACATGTTTATAATCTCACAACTTAACGAGCTTTATGTGGATGCAAAAACGATCTTGGTGACGATAGTTGAGATAAAGAATGAATATGGTACAAGCAAAGAACAAGGACCTTTTATACGTTTATCAAATACTTAAGGACCGAAGGCGTAATAATTTGACTTGTTATAATTTTGCCCCTAAAAATATCACATGTCAGACATGTGACCACTCAACCGGATAGAAGGATTATCTTGTTGACTGAAGTCAAGATAAATGTGGAGTTCAGTACAAAAATACTTAAGTTTATGTGTATGGTTTAATTACATTCGATGATCCTGAGGTTTCCGTTTATTCCGCACAGCTATGCCTAACTATTGAAATTACATTCGCCTCCTTTTATAATATGTTAACTTTATACAAAGCCCCGTTTTGTTAAGGAACCATCAATTAAAGTTAGGACACAATAAAATTTGTTATAGACGCCTAGTCACCATCGACGCCCAGCCCAGCAACCTCCGACGCTAGTCACTGTCGACAACCTGCCCATCTCACGAACAAGCACACACCGACACATAGGCGACCACATGTCCATCACACAAACATACACACGCACACACACAACTGACACAGGCGATCACCTGCACACCACTCAAACAAACACACAGCTATACCAACAACCACCTTTTGCCCATCAAACACGTGTACGCGCACCCCCCCACCCCAAAACCACTGCCCATCGCCACCACTGTCGACCCTCCGACCAATGCCTATCAGACGCACACATGCATAATCCCCAGACTCCTTACCCAATGTCGATGTATGCCACTTCCCCCTCCCCAACACCCACACACACAACACCCCCCCCCCCCCCAAACCCACAACTACGCCAACCAAAACCCCCAAATTTGTCTACGACCACCCAAAACCCATAACCGCCGCCTATTGCAGTTGCTTCACCACCGCATACACTCCGCTCTCGTGTGTCGTAGATCTTTGATTCATCCCCGAATCTAAGTCCAATGAAGCAAAACCCTAGCTCTAACATACTAGAGATCCAGATATGAGATCGAGAAAAGTATGACATGTTTTTTTTTTTGTGGGTTTGAGACAGTAGCAATTTAGTACAAAATAGCGTGATTGGGTGCCGGCCACGAGTGGGTTCAGGATTGGGTGGTTGCAGAGAGGTAGCGACAGTGACTGAGAGGGGTGGAAAAATGACAACAGTAGAGTTAGGGGATGGCAATGACACTCTCAGTAACATTGTTTTGCTCTTAGGGGTATAAACGTCTTTCCCTTAATGCCACTAACTCTTGTGAAGTAAAAATAAAATAATTTTTTTTATTAGCTTAGTGTAAGTTCAATATAACCAGGCATAACCGCGTGTAATTTTTTTCAAATCTCAGAATTGCCGATCCATCCGATCTAATAGAGAGTCTTGCCCTATGGAATAGGCTGCCTGCAAACTTAGTAAGAATAATTGCGTAAAGGTCCACCGGTTTGATCGCCTCCTTTTCAACATGGCGTTTTTTTGTCGTTTTGTCTGTCCAGAGACATATACTAATACTGTGATAGTTGACTACAAAAGTGAAGATAACTTCACGGATTCTTTTGCAAATTCTGTTTCTGACATTTGCTTATTTTATTTGCGACTTGGGTTTGCTAAGGTGAAACAGGCATCCCATTTTGAGTTGCTTAGAAGCTACCCTGTCTATCTCTCATGGATGACTTGTGAAGTACCATGGGAATATAATTAGTTTTGATATAAAGTATTCGATGGTGAGCTATGTTTACTGTCATACATTGCTCAATCTTCCTCAAAATCTCCTTTAAGCTATGGAAAATAAACAAATAGATTGTGTTTGTGCCAGAAGATGGGGAGGTCGCCGAAGACAAGGGTAGAGGAACCCATGATGGAATAGATCCTTTGCTTGCCCTTAACCTACTTCTATCTTATGCTGCTTATCATGGCCTTTCTCTTACGTGCCTCACACAACCAACCCACTCCAAGAATTCTTCATACCAAGAGCTTGCCCTTCTTTGTCTTCTCAGTCATTGACTTACCACTCTTTTGATTCACAACCCACCAACTCACTAGCAACTTTTAGTATGCGCTATGCATGCACCATAATTTCCAGTTTTAAAGCATCACTATCTACTTGATTACCTATTCTTGTGTTTCATTATCATGTGCATAATTTCTTTAGCTCGAGAATTTTCCTAGAGACAATTCTGAACCATTTTCACAAACTTTTAATGTTGTTTTCTTAGATGCTCGTTTCCACGTACCCCACTTGACTTCAGTTCGCTTTATGGTAGGTTACTGCAGAAGGCACCTAGTAACCAAAGATCTTTTTCTGGTGACCTAAATCTTCCTCATCTCAAGTCGTGTATCTGACTTATCTACTTCAGCCCTAACTCCTAGCTCAAACCTTACTAAACAGTGAAGCAGGTCACACAGGGAAGATCTTCTATTTAAAATGTGCCACATGAAAGGTCATCATGTTAGGTAAGCCAAACTAACTAATTTGCTCAGGGTTGTTCTGGAATTAATCACTTGAACATGATTATAGCTCACCATAATATTTGCATGTTTAACTCATCTTTTTAAAAAAAAAAAAAACCATTTTGTGGAAAAGAAAAAGGGGATTTAATTTTAGCATCTGATGAATTTGAAATCATATTGGAACTCCAAATCTTGTAGTCATTTTCCAAAAAAAAAAATAAAAAAATAAAGAAATCTTGAACTCCAGTGAGGGTGACAATACCAAGTCATAGTCATCGGATCAAATAGAGTTTGGCATGTCCAATCAAGCTGATATGATCTGATATTGATGAGCATCTGGGTACGAATTTTGAGGATATAATGCTGACTAATTGGATACGTGGACTTAATTTGTCTAACAGACAAGTGCATTGCTCGAGCTCTGGTCCAATTTTATACTTTCAAGTCTCAAGCGATTTGTTCCAATATTATACTTTCATTCGTCTGTTAGATAAATGAAGTTTGGCAAATGTTTAACTCAATTGTCAAAATTAGTAACTTAGTTACATAGTTGGATACTAATTGAGCCGATTCAAACCAAAGTCAATCGCGTGACTTGTACCCTTTTATCTCATATAATTGATTCTTCAATCTCAAATGTCTAACTAAAATAATAACTATTGTCGGAAGATAATTTCAACGTCATCTGTATTACTATTGTGCTCTGGCATGAACCAAAAATGAAAGGAAAACACTTTACCTTATATTAGCGCAAAGAGTGTCATAGATAGACCAAACAATGTCATACTTGTACGCGGATCTATGTTCGTACATTAATTATAGTGGTGGTGTATTTTTATTTTTACCTATTGAATTATGAAACCTAGAACTTTATTTTCATTTGAAAAGGAGTTAGAGTATTCTCTTATTAGTCTTCCCTCTACAATTGTCACGTCTTAGTTGAAGAACAATGGGATTAGAGTGGTGATGATTGGATTGCAACCCTGGAACCACGAAATTTGCGGTGCTCCATGTTGTATGGTGAAATATGGTGAAGGTGTATGGACTTATAAAACTCAAAATTAAAATAAAAAAATAAAAAGAACATGATTTTTGTTGGGCAAGGCACCTCTACGAAGCTATCTTAAAGGTAACATTTTCTTGACTATGGTGTAGATGGACTCAAGAAAAATTTATCCCCAAAATACTATGCCCTATCACTTGAGAATTGAAGATTGCACTTTTACAATTCTCCTACACAACCAAGAATTCACCTAGATAAAACTCGAATGAGACATTGAAAAAATTTCCGAATATTTTTAGAGACTAATAGAAGAATATTCAGATTGCAAAAAGTTACTAATGAAGTTCAAGACTTCATTTATATAGGCAGTTAATTGGTGCTTAAGCACTTTTAATGAAATGTCACAACTCTTCAAAATGATGGTTGCTAGAGCCTTGAAAAAACCCAAAAAAATTCAAAATCTTGAGTTATAAGGTTTATACACTGTTAGATAGGTGCCACCGATCCAAGGAAGCGGTGTCGATCCTATCTTTACATGCCAACGAATTGCATCAATTAGTGCCACCGATCTCCTATACGTGCCGCCGATCTAAACGTTACATTTAGGTTGAGGCATACTTTACATAAGATAAGTTCAACCGGTCCATTAGATTGGTGCCGGTCGTATAGTCACATGACTTCAATTTTGGACTATTTTCTTTTTTATTTCTTCTCATTTGTCTTTCTTTCTTTCAATATTATGCATGTGTATGAATGAACAATAAGTTTAGACTTCAGGACCATATATGCAATTACCATAAAGACATATTATCATTAGAAGTGCACGTAGAGTGCGTTTAGATGAGGTATTTGAATTGAAAAAATCACTTTTGAAGAAGATTTGGAAGTACAATACCTAAAGAAAAAAATTTGGTTGCTACCACGATTGGAAGAATCTTCCTCCTACCCCCTATATAACGACAATCAATCGTTTCTAAATGTTTCTAGTGACTTTTATTTAAAGACGCTAAGAAAGTGCTGTTAATAATTGTCGCTGAAAGTGTTAGAAGAAAAGTCACTATAAACATTTAGTTACTATTAATTGTCACTATACATAGGGTTGGAGGAAAATTTCAACAACCCGGGTAGGAGGCAAAATTTGTTAATGCCTAAAATTCCTTGCGTAATTGTGCTAAGATGGATTTACAAAATTCTAGGAGAAATTTGAAAAGGGAATATGGTGTGGTTGAGTCCTCTTTTCAAGTAACTAGTTTAGACTAGTTTTCTGTGAAATCCTTTTTACAAACGTATTTACAGGTAAAGTCACTCTTTTTCTCCATAATTGTAACTACCTCCGAAAAAGGACCGTCTCTTTCTCTCTCTCTCCTTCCAATCTTTTCATCTCCATTGCTTATTAGCCTGTACTTTTACACCATCCGACTTTCTGGATTCAAAATTTTAGATGTAAAACATAGATTTTCGCCGCCACTGCTCAAACTTTGTCCTCCATGCCTCTTTCACAACCAGACAACCCAATTACTAAACGTTTAATTTAATTCATATACGGGAAGAATAGTTGGGATGTATTAGTTTTAGTTGGGAAAACGTAGCCGGTACCAGGTGAGGCTTCGGTCGGTCTTATTAAAATATGGGAAAATTGCAGAAACCACCCTCGTGGTTTGAGTCAGTTGCAAAAAGACCCCTGCATTTTCAAAAGTTGCAAAAAGACACCTGTGGTCGCAAAAGTGTTGCAACCAACGATTTTCGTAACGAAATGAAAATATTGTCCAAAATACCCCTGCCAACAAAAGTCTCCAGCAGAGACCACCCTAGCCACACCGCCGCCACTCCAGCCTGCCATTCATGGACACAAGCCCAAGCCCTCTCTCTCTCACAGCCACGTCGCCCCTACCACCATCACCCAGCCATGTCTGTCGTGTCCACAAGCCGAAGCAGATCTCTCTCATCACTACCACAACTCCGCCTAATCGAAACCTGTCGCCGCCACTGCCTCCATCACCCCACCCCGTCTGCCACCTGCCTTACCCACGACCGCCCCGTTGCTACCTGCCTCATCGAAACCCGTCGCCGCCACTGCCTCATCAAATCGCACATACTTAGACCTAAGGTTTCAATCGCAAGGTGCGATTGAAACCCTAGATCTAAGTTTGTGCAATTTCGGCAAATCAACAACATCAAAGTTTGTGAAACCCTAGATCTAAGCCCAGATCTGATTTACCCGAATTGCACAAAGTCAGATCTAGGGTTTCAATTGCACATTGCAATTTGAAAACCTAGATCTTAGTTTGTGCGATTAGGGTTCGAATTGTCGGCGGTTGCACCGAAATTAATCTTAGCTTGTGCGAATTTTTGTGCGATAAGTTTGGGCGGTGATGGCGGCATCGGGATTGGGTGGGGCTGATGGTGGCGCCGGTTGTGGCTGGCAAACAGAATGGTGGCGGCGGGATTGTGAAGGGCTTACATCGACGGCGCACAGTGACGGGGCTGCGACAGCATAGACGCACAAGGTTGGGTGGTGGCAAAAATGAAGGGTGGTGGTGGATGGGGCTTGGTGAGAGCGGTTAGGGTTTTGGCTTGAGAGGCTGATGGCAGCAGGCGATTTGGTGGAGCAGGAGGTGGCGGTGGTTAGCGTTTAGGTGATTAGAGTAGGAAAGAAAATTAGGGTTTGAGAAGAGAAGAAGAAATAGAGGGCAACTTGGTCATTTCGTTAAATTAATCTCTGCCAAACGCACTGTTGCCGTTAGTTTGAACGATTTTTTTGACGGTTGCAACACTTTTGCGACCACAGGTGTCTTTTTGCAACTTTTGAAAATGCAGGGGTCTTTTTGCAACTGACCCAAACCACGAGGGTGGTTTCTGCAATTTTCCCTTAAAATATTCGTTTCTACAAAATCGTTCAACTATTGAATTTGTAATTTTATAAATTTGTAGAAGCAAATTTTAAAATCAGTAAATTTTGAAATGTAAGGTACTTTGAAAATTTTCATCCGAAAAATCTTGAAGTACATATTCTTGATATATACAACACTCCCTCTCCTTTATTCATTTTCTTTCTACATGCTTGACCTCTGCACTCCAACTTTGTTTAATGTCCAAGTCCCATATTCAGAGTCTTCTTTAATACTCTGTACTGCTATAATATTTCGTGTTGAGTGGCCCTTAATATTTACTTTTTGGACTTGGGAAAAAGTTAACGAGTACCGCATCTTTTTTTTTTTATAAAAAAAATAGCGGGATCGGAAGGCTCTGATACGCAAGGGGTATTGCGCCTCCGGAGCCTACAAGGCCACATAATACATTTGTGTCACGTAAGTTTGCCCCTAACAAGGGGCGACGGATAGGAGACTTGAACTCAAGTGGTGTGCCTTGAATAAGATCCTGAGATCCGCTGAACTAAATCCTTGTTGGTTAATGAGTACCACATCAAAGAACCTTGATTTGTTACGAAAAAGTTGTCCATATATAACCATAAGTAAAAGCTCTTGTTTGTGCGAGTAACTCTCTCATCAGCCACCATTATACCTTTTGAACTCTTAAGGAGCCATGGTTGGCCTAATTTTACTTTTGCAACCGACTCATTGACTCCTGCCCTTTCAAGACAAAAATTGGAGAGGAGAAATTAGCTCATGACTTCTAACTCTAGGAATGAAGAACAAACGATAAATAAAGACCTTCGCCCTAATGCCCATTTTTGGAAGGGGGGGTCTTATTATATTTCTCTACAAGAATTGTTGTTAAAAGGGTAATACTGGGACAAATAAAACAAGAGGGGATAGTTAAAATGCCCCTAAAGTCATCACAACACCTACTGTAATGCTTCAGACCTAATCCCAGTATCTATTAACAAACTTCCCACTTGTCCCGGGAACAAGTGATGCATGGAAACTCCATGTAGGCAACCATCCAACCTTGGATTAAACATTATCAAAGTTCGATTATTCAACAAGTGCACTGATGATATTAGAGCCTTAAAAATCAGTTAAAAGTGTGGATAATAATGTTAGTGAATCCTTGTGTCACGCATTATTGAGGTGTGGTATTTGTTATCTCTAGCACCCAGTTCATGTTCTGTTGACTTACCCAATCCTCTTTATTGCATTTCCACTTGGTGATCAAATGATTGAATTCATATTCGTTTGCACGTTCCTAAACTTGAGCAGTATTAGTAACCATATAAATAAATAACCCCCCAATCCAGCTACCCCAACCCCTCCCTTACCTTCCTCCAAGCCAATCTTTCTCCGTTGTCCTTTCACTCCCATCCTCTCCTCTCCCCCTCCAACCCCACCCCCTCCTCCCCCACACCCCCCTAAATTTTTTCTCATTGGTGGTGAAGTGGGAGGAGGAGGAAACATGGCAGAAGCTCTACAGGATCTCACCCACATAGTAAAAGGCAAGCGAACCAAACGACAGAGGCCACAATCCCCGATTCCTTTCACAATCACAGCCCATTCTTCGAGCGGAGATGGAGGGGGAGGAGGGTATGTCAGCAGCAATGGTGGAGATTATGGTGGGGAATGCACCACCGAGGAAGACGAGGACACCGCCAAGTGCCTAATCCTTCTGTCCCAAGGCACGAAAAATGACGTCGTCATGGACGAAGAATTTGATGGCTCGCCCTCGTCTAAATTCACCAGCAAGAGGTATTTGGAGACTCCCACATCTGGAAATGGAAAGGCTGGTATGTATGTCTATGAGTGCAAGACTTGTTATCGCACTTTTCCTTCGTTCCAAGCCCTCGGTGGCCATAGGGCCAGCCACAAGAAGCCCAAGAACATGGCCGAAGAGAAGAAAAGGCTGCCTCCACCTCCGCCATTGGTTTTGTCAGATGATGAAGATTTCTCTTTCAAGAAACGTAACCAAAACAACACATCTTCTCCGCTTTCGCTTCCATTGACGCCAAAGTCTTCCAAGGTTCACGAGTGCTCCATTTGTGGCGCGGAGTTCACGTCCGGACAAGCGTTGGGGGGTCACATGAGGCGCCACCGCGTGTCTGGGGGTACGAGCACAGCCTTGTCATTGAGTCAAAACTGTTCAATTCCTGTTGTTATCGAGTCTGAGGAGGGTAAGAACACCAGGAATGTCTTGTCATTGGAATTGGATCTCAACCTTCCTGCTCCAGAACATGATCATCTTCGCGATACCAAGTTTGCCTTCACCTCAAAGCAGCAGCAGCAACAGCAACAGCAGCAAAAACAGCAATACGGCCTTGTTTTATCTGCTGGCCCAACTTTGGTGGATTGTCACTACTAAGGAGGTTACAAATTTCTCATATACACGATTCTTCTTTATTTTAATCATCTCAAAGCTAAATGTCAAACCTAAATGTGACTAATTACCATTTATTCTTTCATTTGTTATTATCCAAATTGGGGATTCTTTATATTTTTTTCCCACATAATTGATAACTGACTTGAAGTTACTTTGAATTTTGCTTCTTTCTTTGTGTGTGATCTGTTTAGGCTTTTTGGTCATGAAAAAAGCATGTAGGACATCCTTTTCTAGTTCCTTTCGTTGTATTCCGGTGGGGAGAGAATGTGTAACAACTGTCAACTTTGTGTGTGTGTGTGTGTGTGAGAGAGAGAGGGGTTGGCAAGGAATTGTCACCACCACCATCACACCCGAAAGTCTTTGTGGTTTAAGTTTATTGTTTCATCTACAAGAAACACATGTCGGGACAAAAAAAAAAAAAGAAAAGGATTTTAGGCAACCTTAAAAAGCGTTGCTAAAGACAATAAAAGTGTCACAAAGAGGTTTCTTAGCACGTCACCAACTCTTTTGTCAAATGTCGCAATTCTGTTTCTTAGAAATTTTTCGACACTCACAAAAAGTGTCAGTTATTAATATGCAATGCTTATTTGTGACACATATAAGTGCCTATTATGGGGTCAACTGAGTATACGACACTTCGTGGAAACTGTCACTTAATGAACGACACTTTTGTCAAAGTGGCAGAAACGTTTGTCAGCATTAGCAACACTCTCGTCAACTTATAAGTGTCGTTAAGTGTTGATCGGTTATGATAATTTGTACTTTAAGCGTCTGATTAGCCACTGATAATATAGTCATTTTTCCAAAATATTGTGAAAATGAAATATTTCCGCGCTATTTTCAAGTTGGATTATTTCTCAAATAAAAAGTAAGACTTTTCAATCTCTACCAACATTCAAAAGCAATTGTTTGAAGAGTTGCAAAAAGTCTCATTATATCAAACTAATATTGAACCCTTGCTCGAGATAGAATGAAAACCAAGTCGATTTAACGAGGAATTTAACCTAATTATAAAAATCAATAACAAAGTAACGTCATTCAATCATAACATATATCCAACATCCATATCCATATGCTAACACTCTAATTCTGAGATTCTCATTTCAAAACAAAAACAAAATAAATGTTATCGAACAGTAGGAACTTAAAGACTTCATCTTATCCAAAATGTTAACATAGAGCATACCGGTTCTTTAAGTCCTAGGAAAGCTTCAATGTCTTCCAACATAAGCTTGATAAATAAAATGGTCAATTGCATTCGGCACTCCCAAGTTTTCACGCGGTAGCGCTCTGCACCACAAAATTTCTTTTTAGCTATCTGCCACCCCAAACTTCCATAAGTAGGGCTCCTAACAAACTCCGTCCAAATTCTAGACAAAAAAAATTTAATCGGCTGAACTTAGGGGGGAAATTTTGGAAAATCAAGCTAAAGGAAAAAAAACGGGGGACCGTGGTAAACCAACCTTCTCAAATTCTTCTCTTTCAAACATAGTAGATGGAACGACAAGGGATCTAGGGTTCACCTTCATCAAATCGAAGAAGAAGTAGATTAGGGTATCTGTTTGGTAAAAGTTGATCGCGATCAGACGTGATTGTCGTCATTGAGATGCCGTTCGGGTATTAAGTAAGATCCGTGGAGTACAGTCGCAATTGTTACAATCCAATTTACGGTAAGCATTCTCCATCTAATTTTTTGTTGATTATTGATAATATCAATCCGATGAAAACCAAGAAATTTGGGTGGTTTGATGATAGAATTTGTTTATATGTACTTGATGTTAGAAGTGAAAAGGTTGCCTTTGTTTTCATACATATAACCTTTGTTTATTCGAAAGTGTTCTTTGAAATGGACATTGAGTGAGTGAGCTTGAAAAGTTGCATAATGTCATAAAATATATTATTTTGTAGATGGTTCTGATAGGTTTACTATCAAATTTCAAACCGGGAGGGGGGGGGAGGAGGAGTGGCTTATATAGACAACCTAGATCCTGATGAGATATCGGTCATTGAAATTCATCAAATGCTAAAACAAATAGTTGTTGAATCATATGTAGCAGCATAGTATCTTAAACCTAAAAAACAATTGAAGGATGGGATACAGATTTTGTTAGATGATTTGGATGCTTACAACATTTGCACTTGTAACATACCTGAGAGTAGAATAGCTCTAGTGTATGTAGACCATTGTGGGGGTATACTTGATGAGGCTGAAGAAGTTCTTGCATTGCCATCTAGCAAGAAGGTCAGGGTGTTGACAATAACCAACATCATGATGGGGTAGAAGTGGGTGATGGAAGTGAAGGGGTGCATGGAGTTGGTGGTAATGCAAATGCCTTTCAGGAAACATTTAACTTGGATGAAGATATAGCTGGGCTATATGGAGATAGGGTGGATGTTGGTGTTGAAAATGTTGAGTTGCATGAAGATGTAGTTGCTGGACTGAATGGATAGTGTGGATATAGGTGTTGAGAATGAACAATTGCATGAAGATATAGTTGCTGGGCTGAATGGGGATAGGGTGGATATAGGTGTTGACAATGTTGAGTTGCATAAAGGTATAACTGGGCTGTAACACCCCGGAAATTTCCTGAGCGTTAACCAATCGCTCGATCATTTACACTAAAACAATAATATCATCAAAGTCAACATGGACAACCATCGTGAAACTAAGTTAAATATTACTTTCCCTCGCAGGGGCTTAACTAAAAGAAATAATAAAATTTCCAGTCGATTTTTTATTCCGGCTCTAATCACTCCAAATATCCTATTGTTGGTGATCACCTTCGTAAAGGAAGTCAAATGAGAGTGAGGTTTTGAGAGCCTAGTAAGGTCGATCAAAGATTTAAACAAAACGAGCGATTCAAACGATTTTACATTCAAGTCAAATAACATCTTTTCAAAGGATTTTTAAATGAAACCACAGCTGTTTCGATATAAACATAGGGACGAGTATCAACTCAATCTCTCAATTAACAGTTATTCAAAACACTTTATGTATAATAAAACAGAAATAGATAACATTGAGCATGAGCAGTACACTATAGCAAAGTCACCCTGGCAGTGGTCGATACGCTTTACACATGCATATGTACACTGACTAGTCCATTTAGGTACTACTTCAACCCATTCGACAGACCATCCTTATAACTCCAACAATACACACCATCCTTATAACTCTCAGGTTTACTAACTCATGTCAATATTCAAGGAATTAAACACAATTCAAAATGTTTTACTATGATTGAATTAAATAAAACATATGAGAATAAAGAATTCCAAACGATCACTATAAGGTTCAAGTTAGGGTTTCATGGGCATTTGAAAACATTTTTATGACAATAAAATATCAGAGTTCAGTGAAAGCCGATAGTAACTTAGAATAAGATATATGATATCAATCTGATGAAATGGGGTTTCAGATAGAATTCCTTACCTCGATCCAAGCTAAGCGATGCTAAACACCCTCGATCAAAATTCTCTAAATCAACCTAGATTGGCAATCCATTTGTTAGTACACAATCTATGCTACTATACTATAAACCTAATATCAACTATCCAAATGATGCTCACTTCTAACCTTGAAATTACGCAACCCAAAGCGCGTCTCGTACACGGCCAACTTAACCGAAAATCATGTACACTTCTTAATGCACAACGATGTCCCAAATTCATTATAAACTAGTATTAACCCTGTGCGTTGCACACGAGACCAATAACGGTTAATTTAAAACTCATATTATTTTCACCTTTTATGAGTTTTTTTACTATTTTTAGTAACAATATTAAAAACCCATGTGTTGAAGTTTTTATTAATAAAACTCACCTAGAACAGTATCAAAAATTTTGCGACCTAAGAGAAAATATGATATGAGAGATAATTATATGTATATACAGACATATATATACATATACGTTTATATGACTTATAATAAAGTAAAGGGCTAATTATACATATGTCCCTGATGTTAGGTATAATTACAGTTAAGGACACTAAGTTTCAAAAGGTATCAGCCGTGTCCTTCCGTCCTCCGTCCGTTAAAAAATCATACATTTTGATGATGTCATCCGTTACATATTTCTAAAATACCAATACTACCCTTAGTATAAATGTAAATTCTATTTTTTTTGTCTTAAAAAAAAACTCCTAATTTTTTCACTCTTTCTCTTTCTCTCTCCAACTCCCCTTACTCTCTCTCTCTCGTGGTGGGGCGGCGCACTGTGCTCTGGCCAAGGCTATCACTTCTAAACATGAAGGAGAGTGATCATGTCAAGAAGAAAATCCCTAGCAAATGCTCTCCGCCCTCCCATCGTCGTCCTGACCGGACCTCACCAGCATCGGTAACCCGAAGTCCCTCCCGTGGGAGCTCTCGAACTAGGTGGGCCCCGACGACTCCGACAGCGTCCCTTATTTGAACAGGAAGAAGACGCCAGCATATTGGCCGGAAAAACACAAGAAACACCGTGAGCAGCGCCGGCTGAGGAAGAAGACGCCGGAAGATCGGGCCGGCTGAGGAAGAAGACGCCGGCAGATCGGGATAAACGGCGCATGTGAACGGCTGAGGAAGAAGACGCCGATAGTCTGGGTTGTTGCAGCGACGCATGTGAACGGGCTAAATGGCGCTGCCGTGAGTTGTTAAGGCTACCGGCGATGGGATGGGGAGGGAGGTGCCGGTGCCGGCGCTGACGTGGGGAATAGGATTCATCAGTGTTTTCCTAAAACCCTAATTTGAAAAATGAAACCTAATTTGAACAAATGAAACCCTAATTTGAAAAATTAGGGCTTTGAAATCCCTAATTTGTCAAATTAGGATTTTGAAACCCTGATTTAGAAATTTTGAAACACTACTTTGAACAAATGAAACTCTAATTTGAAAAATTAGGGCTTCGAAATCCCTAATTTGTCAAATTAGGGTTCTGAAACCCTTTGTTTTTAAATGGGACATGCTGACGTGGAAGAGAGAGAAAAGTGAAACTTATTTGATTGGTTGAATGCCAAATGGTATAAAAAGAGGCATGCCAAGTAGGAAAGAGAATATTACATTCTCTCAGCTTCAGCTTTCATATATATATATATATATATATATATATATATATATATATCTCAATTTTCTCAATTTTCAGCTTTCAAAATATGAATTTTCTGAAAATTTGAATATTTTCGAATTAAAAATAATTTCTTTAAATGGAAGAAAAACCCATAAATAGCCATAATTGTTGCTAGCTGAAAATAAAGTTTCATAATTTTTTTAACAGCTTTAAAATATTGGGTAAATTACACAAAACTCCCATGAGGTTTTACGTAATTACACTCAATTACCGCTATCTTTAAAAATTACATTCCACTCAACAAGTAACTTTTTCTCTAACAGTGTTAAGGGTGCAATGCAAAAAGACATGAATGCCCCTCAGACAATGTTTTCTTGGAATTTGGAGGGAAAACTAGGAAAGGGTGATTCACCGTGAAGCTCACAAACACCAAGCAAGGTATGCCAAACCAGCATACCTGGTTGGAACGACATTTCTAAGATTAATTCCTCGGCTTCTTTTGTCTGTCCTTGTCGGCCTAGGAGATTTTCCATGCATGCATAGTGATCTTCTCCGGGATGCATTCCATAAACGTCAGTCATGGAAGAGAAATACTTTTTGGCTTCATCAAGTTGATATTCGACTAAAAACCAAACCGAAGTATCGACGCGTAAGTCTGGTACGCGTGTGCAGGATTTTTCGAGAAGGAGCAGGCGTGGAGCTTGCTGACGAAGGAGAACTCGTTGGGCTTGGTTCCACTCACGTGCATGCGTCTGAACATAGAGAGAGAGAGAGCCTCTACGGGATGACCCTTTTGGACGAAGCCCGCAATGACGGCTGTCCACGACACCACGTTCTTGTGAGTCATTTCGTCGAACAGTTTGAGGGCATCTGGAAGATGGCTGCATTTGGCATACATGTTGATGAGATTGTTGCGGAGGTAGAGGGAAGAGATATGGGCTTGCTTGACGAGTTTGGCGTGCATGGCTTTGTCGTGCCGCAAGTCGAGAGCTTGGACGAAGGTGCGGAAAATGCGAGAGGCCTCTTCGACTTGTGCAGCAGAGGCGAACGAGTTGTGTGGTTTAGAGCCGCCATTAGAATAATGGCGGCGGCAAGTTCTTGCGACTAATGTGATATTGTTCTGAGTTGGGATACGAGGTTTGGTGGCACCATCTCTAAGCTACTGCTAGCTTCATTCTCGACGTGAGAGTTACTGCATGTTTACCTCCTGCTCCTAGCAATACATGACTTCTTTTGTCTTGGGTTTTGCTGCCTCATGGAGTTGTATGTTGTGTTTGGGACAAAATTTCCAGTTAATTACGAGTGTTAGGGTCGAACAACTGTTACCCAGATGTTGCAGTCTCCGAAGTTTTCTAACGTCACAAAAAATTACAAAGTTCCACTGAAAGGGCAGAAGCAGTACAACGTAATTGCGGAAAATGTTTGAACGCTGGCATTGTATATCTTCACAATCTAGTGGGAGCTGCAGATCTAACCATTCTTCACTTTTTTCTGACCACGACATTTTTACCTCCTCAAGCAGGTAGGTCTGATGAAGGCAATGGATAAAAGGGCACGAGCAGAAGGTGGAGGAAGGGAAGAATGGTCTATGTGGAGTTGGCTGGAATTTACAAAACCCAACATTACAAGAAGACCACACAAGTGTATAAAGAACAAAGGGGGGTATTTTGGGTAAGAAAATTACATAAAGTAGTGTGTCAGGGAATCTTGAAATAGAGTTGGGCCTGCCGTTAAAAGTGTGTAGTTGTGTGTAATGTGGGTACAAACCTCAGGGGAACGAAGTGTAATTTTTAAAGATAGCGGTAGTGGAGTGTAATTACGTAAAACTTCAGGGGTGTTTAGTGTAATTTACCCTAAAATATTTATAATAAGGGTTAATTACTCACGGCACCCCTAAGGTTTGCCCTAAATTACACACGGACCCGCCTATCTTTGTAAATTACTCACGGCACCCCTGAGGTTTGTCATTGTATTACACAAAACCCACTTCCGTTAGGGAACCGTCAAAAAAATTTAGGGCAACACAAATTTATTATGATATACCAAAAATGCCCTTAGATCTTCCCCTTTCTTTCTTCCGTGCAGAATCACCGGCGACTCCAGATTCCGGCCAAAGCACGCTAAGAAAACAAGGTGTTAATGGATCTGCGCCCAGATCTGGGTTTTTCTTCCTCTTTCTCTCTCTCTCTTGAGATCCAACAAAAGTACCACCATCACAGCTATGAAACTCCGCCGATCCACCACTACAGCCGCTAGGACTAACTCCACAACATCCAGGTAGTATATGGGTCTTCTCCGATCGCCAGATTCAGGCAGCGGCGCCGAAATACCATTGCCTCCATCGCATATTCAGTCGTCACCGGCCATCGCAAAAATCACCATTTTTCAAACTACACAAAAAATAATTCAAATCAGGAGAGTTAGAGAATGAGGTTGAAGGTTGTTCTCCGGTGCCGTTGGGTGAGTTCGGAGACCAACGACGCTGCTGCTAATGGCTGGTGATTCGGATTTGGACGGAGGTGGTTAGGTTCGGGCTGTTTCCGACCATTTTGGTTGGCCGTGTTCGAAGACTCTTGACCATTTTGGTTAGGTTCGGGCTGTTGTCGATTGCTACTTGTGGTTTCTTGGCCGGCGGTTGTTTCCCGGTGGTGTTGAACCTTTCCCGGCATCTTCTCGATCTCCGGTGGGTCTCTTGGTTGCATCGTTGTTGCGTTTGGCATGGATTTACGTTTGGGTCTCTTGGTTGTTGCTTTCGGCAACCATCACCCGCATTTCGCCGGTGATCGGTTACTCGCCTCGGCTATCGTTTTCCCAGCCGATGATCTACGCCGGCTGCCCCGCCCCCAAATCTGCCCCCAGATCTTGGTTGTCTTCGCGGAGTGGTGGTGGCCAGCACTTGTGGTTCATGGTGATGGGGGCGGTGATGGGTCATGGTGGCTACGGTTGGTGGCCCATGGCTTCACCGGCAGTGGGTGTGCAGTCCAAAGGGTGCTGTCAGGGCGCGCGCGCGCGTGTGTGTGTGTGAGAAAGAGAGATAAGGGGTAAATTAACTTGTTTATCAGGGGTATGACTGTCCTTTCATTAATTTTGTTAACTCTGTTAACAGAAAAATAGAAATGTGTAGCTTAGTGTAATTTACAAAGATAGGCGGGTACGTGTGTAATTTAGGGCAAACCTCAGGGGTGCCGTGAGTAATTAACCCTTATAATAATTACAAAAATTGAAATCAGAATTTAAAAAGCATTAAAACTATTTTTAAATTACTCATTTTGCTAAAACCAATGCGATACGGAAATGATAACCAATCAACTCTAAAAATCATCAAACTTAAACCGGTACTAATTTACACAATAAAAATATTACTCTATTTTTTTCCAGAACTTTTTCACGAGTTTTAAACTCCAAAAGATTTTACAAATCTCAACTTACAGAAAATATTAAAAATACATACGATTTTAGAAAATTATAAAATTTTGCCAGAAATTCTGACATGGCTTAAGGTACTGTACTGTAACATTTCACACCTTAACAATCACTGTACAATATCCATACCCACAAACGCTCATACACATTCACACAGCACGCGCACACTTTACTCATACGCATACACATGCTCTCCTCATGGCAGCCATGGCTGCCACACACCCAACCCCTCAAGGCTCAACCCTTTTTTTCACCCCAATCACCCTCATGACAACAGCCACATCATACACCCTCTCACGGCAACACACTACACACCAAACCCACACACATGCTGCCCACAACAGCTTCTCCTTTACACATTCAACCATCACTCTTTCACGGCACACCGCCTATGCACGGTAGTACAACTATGGCAGACCCACATCACCTATGTACACACCTTCACTCGGTGGCAACCCACACCCAAAACACCCAACACCTACACTTTTATGACAATACACACCCACACACAACTATTTCAGCCTATACACCTAACAGACATCACACACTGCTGTAAACCACATCCAACACCCCAAAAATAATTTGATTTGGAGAAGAGGTAGAGATGTTACTGGAAAGGTTTCGCCGGAAACCCTTTTCTTCACTCCCTCCCTCTGCCTCTGCCGTCCCATAAGATATGGAAAAAAATTAGGGTCGGCTGAATCCCCCCCCCCCCCCACACACACACACAAAACTAGGTTGGAAAATTAACAACCCCCCCCCCCCCCAATTTCTTTTTTATAGTTATTCAAAATATTCTATTATTACGAAATGACCCAAAATAACTATTTACATTAAATTAACGCACTAGGAAAAAATTTAACTGGTTGTTACATAGCTCTACTTCACTAATCGACGCTAAAGGTTTCAAAATAAAATATCGATGCTAACTAAAAAATTTCGTCGCTAAAGGCTACTGATAAAATTTCACTCATGACAATCAACGCTAAATCCTGTGTATAATAGTCGTTGCTTAAAAAAAATTTAAACCACTAGGCAATATTAAGGTTCGGGGTGTTACATGGGCTGAATGGGGATATGGTGGACATATGTGTTGACAATGTTGAGGATGGTAGTGATAGTGGTTCTCATTTTCATGGCACTGACTACAATTCTGATGAAGAGAGTGATGATGCATTGTATAATGAAAACATTGATACTTCTGTTGAAAGTTCTAAAGTATGAGGTGTATTCAAGGAGAATGACCCTACTGATGTTGGTAGTAATGAGACTGAAGATTGTGACTCTGATGAGCTGAAGAGTTTGTGCGGTTCAGATGAAGATAGTTGGCCCCCAACTTATGAGGTGTTTGATAATTCTACTTTAGATTTTTAAAATGCTAAACATATTAAGGATCCAAACTCCAATGTAGGAATAATTTTTGCAAGCAAAAGTGAATTTAAAGAGGCTGTTCGCATGCATGGTGTGAAATATGGAAATGTAATATGTTTTAAGAGGAGTGAAGAGAAAACAATTAAGGCTATGTGTAAAGAGTGCCCATGGTTTGTGTATGCCTCTGTAAGGCAGAATAATACAACCTGGCAGATAAAGTATGTGCCGAAGGAACATACTTGTGGAAGGAGCTTTGACCAGCACTATGTAAACTCTAGCTGGCTTGCAAAAAAAGTATGCTGACAAGTTTAGGGCTAATCCAAAGTGATCACACTCTTCATTTTCAGAAACAGTCCAAACAGACTTTGTTGCAGGTGTGTCTAAATGGCAGGCTTATAGAGCTAAGAGGAAAGCCATTTCTGTAATTCAGGGTAGTCTTAAAGACCAATATGCAAAACTTTGGGATTACTAGGCAGGGTTAGAGAGAACAAATCCCGATTCTATAATTGAAATACATGTTGATAATAGTGGATAGCAATCTATTTTTGAGAGAATACACATATGTCTTGGAAGACTAAACAGGGGATTCCTAGAGCAGTGTAGACCATTCATAGGGTTAGATGGATACTATTTGAAGGGGAATACTGTTGGGGAAATTCTTACAGCTGTTGAGGTGGATGCTAATAATTGCATGTTTCCTATGGCTTATGCGGTAGTAGAAGGTGAGACTACATCATCATGGGAGTGGTTTTTGAAATTGTTAGTTAGGGACCTGGAAGTAACAAATGATATTGGTTGGACATTCATGAGTGATAAGCAAAAGGGGTTAATAAATGCCCTTGAGTCTATTGTTCCTTCAGCAGAACATAGGTTTTGTTTAAGGCATCTACATAGTAACTTCAAGGATGGGACATGCATCAGGGGTAAGGCCATGAAGGATTTGTTATTAGTAGTTGGAAAAGAAAGTTGGGAAGTGGATTTTCAAAATATGATGCAGAAGGTCTGTGATGCTAGTAAGGTGGCAATCAATTGGTTGGCAGACAAGCCACCTCATTAGTGGAGTAGATCACACTTTAGGACTTTCCCAAAGTGTGATATTTTAATGAATAATTGGTGTGAGCCTTTTTAATGCTAGGTTGCTACCAGCTAGGGATAAGCCAATTATCAATTGTCTGGAGTGGATTAGGACTTATTTGATGAAAAGGTTGATGGTTAATAGGGAATCAATGAGACAGAAAGTCCTTTCTGGTCCTTTTTGTCCTAAGATAGCTGACAAGTGGGAGAATATTAAAGTGTATCCAGCTAATGGTAGTACAACTTGGGCATGGCAAGGGTTGTTTCATATTACTGTTAACCCTACGGTTATTTAACCTAGGATTATATTTGATTTTGATGATAACTAACATTGATGATTATGCTGTCTAACATGCATTAAGTTGATGAAGCAATAGGAACAATCTCATACTCATGCAAACGGATTATTAGACGAGCAACACGATCAAAGACTCTCAACGGAACGCATCAAAGATGAAATTCGACGATTGAAGTTTTCATGCTTTTATTTCCGTCTTTGTAAACTAGACATAGAGAGATGATCGTTACGATGACTGTATACCTAGAACTTGCCCATAGGTTTCCCTTGCATGCATAAAAAGATTTTCATGCTTTAAAAACAGGAAACAGCATTTTCAGGGATGCAGTCGACTGCATGTTGGGCAGTAGGGTATTACAGTCGACTGCAATACTTCCAGTAGCCCATTACAGTCGACTGCATTGCATTGCAGTCGACTGCAAGTTGGAAATTTGAATTTCCAACGGCTACTTTTTGGGTTACAGTCGACTGCAATGGGCATTGCAGTCGACTGCATTTACCGTTTGGCGTATTTAATGCCCTACCTAACCCCAAATGGTCATATTTATTCCCAGCTCTATAAATACTCATCTTGGGCATTGTTTTCATTCATAAATTGCATTCAAAGCTCTCCTATCTTTCATATTCTCAAAGATCAAAGCAATTGTTCAAATCTCTCTTGTTTTCATTGATTTCTCATCCTTTTCAAGAGAGCATTTATTGTGAGCTTACATTAGAGAGAGATACACTTTCATAAGTCATCATACACTCATCTCTCTTGTTCTAGTACTTCAACTTGTACTCATCTACTTCTTAAGAGTGAAATCTTGTACTCATTTCATCATTGAAAGGTTCTTGTATCAAAGCTTGGGGTTGTCAAGCTTTGGAGCTTTGGGTTTGTCAAAGCTTGTTCTTGATGTGGGCATAGCATCAAGGGATTGTAAGAGGTTCAATCTTGACCCGTAAGGAAGATCATACTAGTGGATTCTAGGGCCTTTCAAGGGACTTCCTTGAAGGGGTGGACGTAGGCTTGTGGGTATATCAAGCCGAACCATTTAATTCTCATTGTCAAGTATCTCTAAACCCTTCTCTCTTTACATTATTGTTTTACATATTGTGTTGAGATTGATTGTTTGTTTACTTGAGTTTTTGAGATTAAGGTTTGTTGGTTGTTATATCTTAAAGTAATCTTAAAACCCTATTCACCCCCCCTCTAGGGTTATTTTATTGGTTTCAAGTGGTATCAGAGCCTCGGCTCTTGTTATATTGGGTAACGCCAAGAGAGTTAATCGATCATGGCTTATGTTGGGGGTATGGAGGGTAGTTCTACCACTAGGCCTCCATTGTTTAATGGGACCAACTATAGTGTGTGGAAAGTCAAGATGAAAATCTACTTAGAATCTCAAGACTATGAGATGTGGGCTATTGTTGAGAATGGCCTATTCGTTCCGATCAAAGTGGTTGACAAGGTTGAAGAACCTAAATCAAAATCGGAGTATAGTGATCATGACAAGAAGATGATTTGTATGAATGCTAGAACAAAAAATTGTCTTGTATGTGCTTTAGACACTAATGAACTCAATAGACTCATTATGTGTAATTCCGCTAAGAGTATTTGGGATACTCTTCAAGTCACTCATGAAGGGACTTCTCTTCTTAGAGACTCCAAGATGAATTTATTGTTTAGAGATTATGAGTTATTCCATATGCTTCAAAATGAATCTATTACGGATATGAATACTCGTTTTACTAACATTGTGAACCCCTTGAAGCAATTGGGTAAGGAATTCACTAATGGTGATCTAGTGAGAAAAGTGATTAGGTCCTTACCAAGAGCTTGGGATGCAAAGATCACCGCCATCCAAGAATCAAAAAATCTCAACATCTTTCCTCTTGATGAATTGATGTGCTCACTCATGACGTACGAAATGCAACTCAAGACCTTTGATCAAGAGGACGTCAAGAAGAAGCCTACATCAATTGCTCTTAAAGCTTCATCTTCAAACCTTGAGTCAAGTGATGATGATGAAGAATTTAATGAAGAGGATATGACATTAGTTGCAAAGAACTTCAAGAAGTTCTTAAGATTTAGAAGAAATGATGGGAGAAGGCAACAAAATACTAGCAACGAAGAAAGGCTTTGCTACAAATGCCACAAGCCGGGACACATGAAGATGGATTGTCCCATCTATAAAAAGGAGAAGAAGGAAAGAAGAGATGTATGGGAAAAAGCTAAAAGAAGACAATTCTCTAAGAAAGAGAACAAGGAGAAGGAAAGAGCAATGAATGCCGAACACACTTCAACATGGAGTGACTTTGATTCAAGTGATGAAGAGAATGATCAAGCAAATGTGTGCTTCATGGCAAATGATGAGGTAAGCTTTTCTTCCGGTAGTGATAGTGATAATGAAAGTTTTGAAGATGCTTATGATAGCTTATATGAGGAATCCAAGAAAATTTTCAAGAAAAATATTATTTTGTCTAAGAAATTTCTTGAAGCTAATAAGCAAATTGAAAAGTTGATAATGGAAAATGAAAAGTTGCATGCCAAGAATGAATGCATGTCTAGCCATTTATATGTAGAGCATGTGAATAACAATTTGGTTGATTTACTTGTTAACACTCCTAGCTCAAAACAAATCTCTTCCAAAACTTTGGCTTTAGAAAAACAAAATAAAGATTTACAAGTTGAGATTTGTGATTTAAGAAACTGTCTTGAAAAATTTGTTGATGGTCAAAACAATTTGGATGTCATGCTTGGACGCCAAAGAATTGGCCTAAACAAAGGCGGTCTTGGATTAGATCCCATGGCCATGCCTCCTAAAGTTTTGCAACAACAAGCTAGGTTGAATATTCTTACAAAACGACCAAAGAACTATTGCACACCTTTTACACATTGTGGTTGGTGCAACAAGAAAGGGCATACGACTAATCATTGTCCTTGTAGAATTGTTTTTGTTAGAGGTAGAAAGAAAATGTGGATTGTGAAAGGTCAAGAATACAAATGCAAGACTAACACCCAAGGACCCAAGAAAATTTGGGTACCAAAAGTCATTACTTGATTTGTGTTTATAGGTATGTCTCAAAGCAAAATCTAGTAGCAAGAAGTGGATTCTTGATAGTGGATGCTCAAGACATATGACCGGCAACATATCTCTTTTCACATCGATTGATCTTAAGGAAGGAGGAAATGTGACCTTTGGTGACAATTCTCAAGGAAGAATCAAAGGTAAAGGAACTATTGGTAAGGAACCACATTCAATTGAGAATGTGTTATATGTTGAAGGATTGAAGCATAACTTGCTTAGTATTAGTCAATTTAGTGATAAAGGTTTTAAAGTTATCTTTGAGGCTTCTCAATGCACTATACTATCCTTGAAGAACAATGAAACTATTTTGGTTGGTAGTAGAGACAATAATGTTTACTCCATTCAATTAAATGATTTAGCTAACCAAGATGTCAAGTGTCTTAGTGCTATTAGTGAAACATCTTGGCTTTGGCATCGAAGACTTGGTCACATGCACATGGAGCACTTGAAGGATATTTCAAGCAAAGAACTTGTGAGGGGTCTCCCGAAGATCAAGTTTGAGAAAGATAAAGTATGTGATGCTTGTCAAATGGGTAAGCAAAAGAAGGTCTCTCACAAACCGAAGAAAATGGTATCTACTTCTAGACCCTTGCAATTACTTCATATGGATTTGTTTGGACCAATTCAAACTACTAGTCTTGGTGGTAAATCATATTGTTTTGTTATTGTTGATGACTTTTCTCGCTATACTTGGACTTTCTTTTTGGCTACCAAAGATGAATCTCTAATTGTGTTCACTTCATTTGCAAAACGTGTTCAAAATCAAAAAGGTTATTTGATTACAAACATTCGGAGTGATCATGGTAGAGAATTTGAAAATTCAAAAATAGGAGCCTTGTGTGATGACTTTGGGATATCACATAATTTTTCGGCTCTTAGAACTCCTCAACAAAATGGTGTTGCCGAAAGAAAGAATATGTCTTTGCAAGAAGCGGCAAGAACAATGCTTAACGAATATGGTTTACCTAAATACTTTTGGGCGGAGGCGGTCAATTGTGCATGCTTTGTTCTTAATAGAGTTATCTTGCGAAAGATTTTGTTAAAAACCCCTTATGAGCTTTTTAATGATAAGAAACCTAAGGTGAGCTTTTTTAGAGTCTTTGGTTGCAAATGCTTTGTTTTAAATACCAAGGATCACCTTAGCAAATTTGATTCCAAAACCTTTGAGGGTATTTTTCTTGGTTACTCTAATAATAGTATGGCATATAGAGTTTATAATAAAAGTACTTTGGTTGTTGAAGAATCCATTAATGTTACTTTTGATGAGACTAATCCTTTTCTTCGGAGGACTAACATTGTTAATGTAGATGACATGGACAATGACTTGAGAACTTTGGACATAAGTGATACACTACAAGGCAACCCCAAAGAAATTGATCTAGGGGAGCAACCATCAAGTTCTCAAGGGGGAAATGAGGAAGCAATCAATGATGCTTCAAACTTGGACGACTCTCAAGAATTACCAAAAGATTGGACTTACAAAAATGATCATCCAAGCGATCAAATCTTAGGTAATCCTTCGAGTGGGGTAAGAACTCGACGCTCTCTTCAACAACATGTTAATATAGCGTTTCTTTCCCAAATTGAACCGAAGAAATTCTCCGAAGCTCTACATCATGAATCTTGGATGCTTGCTATGCAAGAAGAGCTAGTTCAATTTGAAAGAAATCAAGTTTGGACCCTTGTGCCTAAACCTCAAAACTTTAGGATTATAGGCACAAAATGGATTTTTAGAAACAAACTTGATGAATCCGGAGTCGTGGTTAGAAACAAGGCTAGATTAGTGGCCCAAGGTTATAACCAAGAGGAAGGAATTGATTTTGATGAAACTTATGCACCGGTAGCTAGACTTGAATCTATTAGAATGCTTTTAGCTTTTGCTTGCTATAGAGATTTTAAACTCTTTCAAATGGATGTCAAGAGTGCCTTTCTAAATGGTTTTATTTCGGAGGAGGTCTATGTGGCTCAACCTCCCGGCTTTGAACATGAAAAATTTCCAAACCATGTTTTCCGTCTTAGCAAAGCTCTTTATGGTTTAAAACAAGCTCCTAGAGCTTGGTATGAAAGGCTAAGTAATTTTCTTTTAGAAAATGGTTTTTCAAGAGGAAAACTTGACACCACTCTTTTTATAAAATCTAAGGGCAATGACTTATTGTTGGTGCAAATTTATGTTGATGATATTATATTTGGTGCTACTAATGGTTCCTTGTGCGAAGAGTTTGCTTCTTGTATGAGTAAGGAGTTTGAAATGAGCATGATGGGAGAACTCACCTTCTTCCTTGGATTGCAAATCAAACAAAGCAAGGATGGAATCTTTGTCAACCAAGCCAAATACACCAAAGAGCTACTCAAAAGATTTGACATGGAAGCATCAAATGCTTTTGACACTCCAATGAGCTCTTCTTTAAAGATTGATAAAGATGAAAAGGGTAAGGATGTTGATATTAAGCGCTATCGAGGTATGATCGGATCACTCCTTTACCTTACCGCAAGTAGACCCGATATAATGTTTAGTGTTTGTTTATGTGCTAGATTTCAAGCTTGTCCTAAGGAATCTCATTTGATTGTCGTCAAGAGAATCCTTAGATATCTTAAGGGCACTCACGATTTAGGGTTATGGTTTCCTAGAAACACTTCATTTTTTGACCTAATTGGTTACTCTGACGCTGACTATGCCGGTTGTAAAACCGAGCGGAAAAGTACTAGTGGAGGTTGCCAATTCCTAGGTCACTCTCTTGTTTCTTGGAGTTCCAAAAAGCAAAATTCGGTTGCACTCTCTACCACCGAAGCCGAATATATGGCGGTTGGTGCTTGTTGTGCACAAATTCTTTGGATGAAACAAACCCTTTTGGACTTTGGACTCAAGTATGATCACATACCTATCTTATGTGATAACACTAGTGCCATTGACTTGACCAAAAATCCCATCCAACATTCACGCACAAAGCACATAGAAATCAAACACCATTTTATCCGTGATCATGTGCAAAAAGGTGATATTGTTCTTGATTTCGTGGACACAAATCACCAATTAGCGGATATCTTCACTAAACCTTTAGATTCGAAGAGGTTTACCGCTCTTAGAAGAGAACTTGGCATGTCTTCACCTATGTGACTAAATGTTATATCTCTTGTGCATAAACATGCTTGTTGCTCTTTACATGCTTGAGCATTATCTCATATGCTTATAGCATGCTTTGGTTGATTTTTCTCTTTCCAAACAAATGTTGATTTTATTGATTTTTATGATTTGCACACACTTCTATTGCAATATTAATATGCATAATCATGTTCAAGACTGCTTGATTTTTTTGCATTGAAGTCGACTGCATTAGGCAATACAGTCGACTGCATTGGTCATTACAGTCGACTGCATTCAGCATTGCAGTCGACTGCATTACGGGGAAAGGGCATAAATCGAGCCCAGATCTCAGATTTCTGCAGTTTGCCTCTCCCTCTCTTCGAACCGCAGCTTTCCTCTCTCCTAGAACTCATTTCTTCATCGTTTGTCTTGAAATTGGTACGTAAATCCTCCCAACTCTTATTCTAATACATGTTTTACATACTTTCTCTGCTCGTTTTCACCTCCATTGTTCTAAATCTGTTGAAATTCGAAATTGCTCTATATATTATATTTCTTCAGATCCACTCAAATTAAGCATGCTACTATATGTTTTAACGCTTGATTAATGTTTAGGGATGCTTATTACCTGTTCCTACATAGTTTAATTACATGTTTTCATGCAAAATTCATTTTTCCCCAATTTTCATAAACTAGGGTTTTTCAATTGTCAAAATTTCTGCAAATTGATTATGCAATTACATGTTTAATCACTTGATTCATGCTTAGTTATGTCTATTGCTCGATTATACATGGTTAATTTCATTCGATTTGTCCAAAATTAAATTTTCCCCAAATTGCATGAATTAGGATTTATCTTTTTCTCAAATTTTTAATGTTTTCCATTTTTTTTGCATCTTCATTTCTCTTACATTTATGCTTTCTTTGTTTAGACTGTTCAATAATGGCAAGAGAGAAACGTGCACGTGCTAGTTCATCTCGCTCACGAGCTGCACCCGCGCCCGAGCCCGAGCCTATCGCGGTAGAATTTGATCAAAATCGTTATCAGACCCGCGAGGCTGCCGATCGCTTTTCTGCACAACTCTCTTCCCTTCTGACTCCAGGTTTGCGACTGGATACTCCATTCCTTTTCACCATAGGTGTTCTTAGATCCCTTCAGGATAGTCTTCTAGATCGCTTTACTGATAGGAACACTACCCTTTATTATCCTGATGCAATTCGCTTGTTTTATGCAAATTTGAATTGGAGCATTGCTACTGAGTCATGTACCCTCACGTCCTATGTTTTTGGACGCCGCATTTCATTTTCTCAGTCTCGTCTAGCCACTATTCTAGACCTACCCGATAGTGGTTTCTCTTTTTCATTAGACATGATACCTGTTGCTGGTCAGTCACATTGGTTTGACCGACCTTTTACTATTGAGGAGCAGCTTCGACATACACTTCATTGTCGACAGGTTCGGGTTGCGAGTAAGCCCAGCCTACGTGACCTACCACCTCTCTCTCGTCTGTTCCATCATATCATCGCTCATAACGTCATTCCTAGAACAGGAGGTCTTTCACTTGTTTCTTACTTGGATGTTCAGCTCCTGACCTTCTTTCGCTCTAGCACACCGCTTAACCTCCCTCGTCTCATCATGTTAAACATGATTAGGAGCGCCTCACATCCTGCCTTAGCTCTACCATATGGCCTCCTACTCACTCACATTTTTGCTGCCTTTGACATAGCTCTTATGGGTGAGTATATTGAGGTTACTAGGCACCTCGTACTAGACATCTCTACCCTTCGTAGAAATGGCCTTTTAGATGGTCATAACCGCTTCTTACCGGAGCCTGACATGGACGATGTCCCTGTCGATGATGATGAGGATGAGGTTGATGAGGCTGATGGTGATGATGATGAGGACGTTGATGTTGCTGTTGATATTGATGTTGACGCTGATGCTGATCGAGCTGCCGGCGACGGGATTGATCGTGATTCACCTCCCTTGATCTTTTCGAGTACATATGAGGCGAGCACTTCTTCCGGTCCGTCTACTTCTGGATATGACGCGATCCTCGCACGCTTAGATATGATGCAGCAGCATATGCATGCCGGTTTCAGTCGGATGGATCTCGCCCATAGCCAGCTCAGTCGACGCCTTTCTCGCATGGAGGATCATTGTGGGATTCAGTGTCCCGAGGAGGACTTCTTTCATCCACCACCTCCACCATCGGGTCCTTAGGCGTTAGGACTTGTTTTATGTCTTTATTTGCTTATGTTCTCAGACTCATTTATGTATTTCAAAACTTGTCATGGATGTTATGCGTAGTATTATTAAAACTTGGTTTAAATTAGCATTTTGATTCTCGCTTCTCTTGCGGCACGCTTGATTTATATTACGTTTTTTTTATGTGCTATTATTACAAGTCTTGATATACCTTTTGATGGATATTCAAGTACTTATGATTTCTTGTTTTTGAATGCCCTTGTTGGCTATAATGATTATCCATGGATGGATACATACGTTGATCACTTTCACACACCCTTGATTTTTTTTTCAATGATGTCAAAAGGGGGAGAAAATATTATTGATTCATATTTGTGTGGACTTGATATGAGCATATATTACTTAAGTTAGGGGGAGCCCTACATTGCTTAAGATAGGGGGAGCGTTTTGTCATGATTTCTTCTCATGACCCCTTATGGTTTTTAATTGAGATTGTTATGCCTCATTTCGCATATTATCTTATATATCTCATATTATTTGAATCAATGTTTGCCATCATCAAAAAGGGGGAGATTGTTAACCCTACGGTTATTTAACCTAAGATTATATTTGATTTTGATGATAACTAACATTGATGATTATGCTGTCTAACGTGCATTAAGTTGATGAAGCAATAGGAACAATCTCATACTCATGCAAACAGATTATTAGACGAGCATCACGATCAAAGACTCTCAACGGAACGCATCAAAGAGGAAATTCGACAATTGAAGTTTTCATGCTTTTATTTCCGTCTTTGTAAACTAGACATAGAGAGATGATCGTTACGATGACTATATACCTAGAACTTGCCCATAGGTTTCCCTTGCATGCATAAAAAGATTTTCATGCTTTAAAAACAGGAAACAACATTTTCAGGGATGCAGTCGACTGCATTGGGATGCAGTCGACTGCATTGGGATGCAGTCGACTGCATGTAGGCAGTAGAGTATTACAGTCGACTGCATTGAATGCAGTCGACTACAATACTTCCAGTAGCCCATTACAGTCGACTGCATTGCATTGCAGTCGACTGCAAGTTGGAAATTTGAATTTCCAACGGCTACTTTTTGGGTTACAGTCGACTGCAATGGGCATTGCAGTCGACTGCATTTACCGTTTGGCGCATTTAATGCCCTACCTAATCCCAAACGGTCATATTTATTCCCAGCTCTATAAATACTCATCTTGGGCATTGTTTTCATTCATAAATTGCATTCAAAGCTCTCCTATCTTTCATATTCTCAAAGATCAAAGCAATTGTTCAAATCTCTCTTGTTTTCATTGATTTCTCATCCTTTTCAAGAGAGCATTTATTGTGAGCTTACATTAGAGAGAGATACACTTTCATAAATCATCATACACTCATCTCTCTTGTTCTAGTACTTCAACTTGTACTCATCTACTTCTTAAGAGTGAAATCTTGTACTCATTTCATCATTGAAAGGTTCTTGTATCAAAGCTTGGGGTTGTCAAGCTTTGGAGCTTTGGGTTTGTCAAAGCTTGTTCTTGATGTGGGCATAGCATCAAGGGATTGTAAGAGGTTCGATCTTGACCCGTAAGGAAGATCATACTAGTGGATTCTAGGGCCTTTCAAGGGACTTCCTTGAAGGGGTGGACGTAGGCTTGTGGGTATATCAAGCCAAACCATTTAATTCTCATTGTCAAGTATCTCTAAACCCTTCTCTCTTTACATTATTGTTTTACATATTGTGTTCAGATTGATTGTTTGTTTACTTGAGTTTTTGAGATTAAGGTTTGTTGGTTGTTATATCTTAAAGTAATCTTAAAACCCTATTCACCCCCCTTCTAGGGTTATTTTATTGGTTTCAATTACAATGAAAAATGGAACAGGGCAGTTTTATTGTGATAAGTTAAGATGATTTATACATGTGAGAGATGGGATTTGACAGGAATCCCTTGTTCACATGTTGTTGCTGCTATAAACTGGAAGGGGGTCAACCTAGGTTTATATGTTTGCGATTGTTACAAGATGAACACATATATGAAAGGTTATGAAAACATGATTTACCCAATGAATGGGCCTGAGACGTGCCAAGGTCAGGGATGCCTGGAATTGAACCTTCTAAGTTTATGAATAGGCCTGGTAGGCCTAAAACAAGAAAGAAAAGAAATCTAGATAAGAAATAACCGCCACTGTCCTCTGCTACCAATTTGAGGAAGACATGGCAGATGTCATTAAAATGTAGCAGATGTAAGGCATTAGGTCATAATAGGAGAACTTGCACAATGGATGCTATTGTTGCTGCTAGGGGTGAGCAACAAACCGATAAAATCGATCCGAACCGTTGGAACCGAACCGATCGAATCTGAACCGTTGATGAGCTTGAATGGTTTGGTTTGAGATTTTCAAACCGAGGCCGATTTGGTTCGGTTCACGGTTTAGGATTTCCAAACCGGCACTAAACTGAACCGAACCGATGGTTACATTATTATAAAAAATATATATATACCTTACCCTTATTAGTTAATAACCAAGATAGAATAAAACATGCTCACCCTAAATTAGCTTTCTCTTCTAATTCTACCATTTCAAAGCCATTACTCACTATATATTGCATCATTTACACTATGGTTCCTGTAATGTAAACATGGAGCCAATAGGCTAGTTATATCCCGTATTACAGTAGAGTCAAGAATGATAAAATACAAGCCATACCTACTTAAAGGAAAATCAACTAATAAAAACTTTAGATAAGTGCAGATTTGTTAGATATTAAGACTTAGGAAATTATCTGTATTTTTTTACGACCATTGTGATACACGCCCTTTTGGTCTAGTTTCCTAATCAACTGTTAAGAAGTAAGTTCTGAAATTAGTGTTATGTTATTCCAGTAGTAATCATGTTGAAAGCCCAAACAATGTAGGAAAGAGAGCAAGTATTCCCATAAACCATGAGCACCCAAAAAATACGGTAACCGAAAAAAGTTATAAATTAATCTTAAGAAAAGTTATTGGTTATTGTTTTTTTTCTTGAAAACATAATAATATTTAAACTACACTCAAACCGATCCGAACCGTTCAATTTGAACCGTTCAAACCGAGGTGTCTTGGTTCGGTTTGGTTTAAGAATTTGTGAACCGAGGTTCATTGGTTTGGTTTGCTGTTTGACCCCCAAACCGAATGAAACCGAATCGTGCTCACCCCTAGTTGCTGCCAATGATGTTGCTGCTGCCAAAGATCAAGCCCAAGCTCAAACTGCCAAACAAAGGAGGAAGTTGCATGTGAGTACTTTTTTTATCTTTATGTTTAGTGTATTGTAATGTCAAGCATGTACAAACTAAAGAATATGGTGTGGCAGGTGAAAAGGAATATTGTTGCTCCTGCTGCCAATGATCAAGCCCCAGCTCAAAATGCCAATATTGAACCTAGTAGACTTCAGAGGAGGAACTTGCATGTGAGTACTTCTTTTTAATCTTTATGTTCAGTTTATTGTAATGTTAACAATGTAAAAGTAAAAGAATATGGTGTGACGGGTGAAAAGGAATGCAGTAGGCGGGAGCAACCAAGAGAAAATGAAGGTGACATGAAATGCAAAGGCTACACATTTTCCACCTACAAGAATAACAAGAACAACCCTATCATTAAATGTTCCTGACCCAGTGCCTTTGGTATGCACTCACCCTAATTGAATGTGTTGACCTGACAATGAACAATGCACAATGAATGGCTTGAATTTCAGTAAAGGACATCTATTTATTGGCAAGTAATTCAGTTTCGATTATACTTCAAGAATACACATTTCTTGAGCACTGGGGTACATGTTAGGGTACCAGAGACTCAGTTTCAACATGCTAAGGTTGGTGGAGTTAAGGTGGACACAGTCCCATTCAGTCTAGGCACAAGAAAGTTTGTGTCTTTATCTGCATTGCAAGCTGCTACACAGAAGTCTAACAAGCTAAAGAGGTGTGTTGAACTAAAGGCTACTGTAAAGGAGAAGTTTGGAAGAAGAACCCAAACTGAAATGGAGAATGCTGTAATAGACAAGAGTGCAAGTGGTTAGGCTGTTGCTACTGAGAAGGCTGATGCTAGAGTTGAGTCTATTGCTGCTATAGAGAAGGCTACCAAGGGGAAGGCTACTAAGGGGAAGGCTGATAGGTAGGAAGGAAGAGTATAAGTTATATCCTAGGGTACTAGTTTGTGTGATGATTGTGGCTGTAAATTAAGATGGCCTTTTTGTGAACATACATGGCCTTTTTTGTGGTGTAAATCCTTATGAACCTGTGTTGTCAATGGCCACACTCCTCTTTTGTGAACAGAGTATTCCTTTTGTGAACATAGATGGCCTTTTGTGTAAACTGTTAAGCCATGTACTGGTTTTGAAGATTATAAAGTACTCCACTCGATTGTTTTGTTGAATGTGGTTCTTTGCACATGAGTATAAACATATACTTGGACAAACTAATGTAGTCCATAGTTTAATTCATTACACAGGAGTACAAGCATCTATTATGTAGCACATTTAGTCCATAATTCAGTGCATACAATATGCACATTACACAACACATTACATGATCAAATGCCATTTTTATCTTGGGTAATCTTATGGGACCACAACATACAAATTACTCCCCAACTTTGGATCAAAGTCACCCAAGCCACTTTCTTTCTCCTGCTCATGTGCTTTTTTAATCTTACCTCTTCTTCCAAACTCCTAATCTTTCTAAGCAGCCCTGGTATTATGTTCTTGGACCTCTCACACATCTCAGGATCATACCATGCAAAGTAATTGCAACATCCTGCAAACTGGGAACACAAGATTAGCTGTTAAACTAAACACAATTTAGAAGCATTCAACATTAATTTGGAACTTCCTCCATATTTAGCATAACCAATGAACCTTCTGCTAGGATTTTGAAAAGTCCATGATTTTATCAGAACAATTCCCTCTCCACAATGGCAAAAATCAGTCATATTTGATTTTTTCGCTCACTTTTATGTTCTATCTTCTCTTTTCCCCTATTTATTCTCTGTAAATGGGTATTGTATAGATGGAAGAATACAACAACTTTGGGCGCCAAACCCATTACAATCTTCCCTCCTTTTTTTTAATCATTTTGACCAAAATGCCCCCCTTATTTGAGTTAAATTACTTCTTCGGCGAGGCTATTGGCCAGAAAATGGACGGAGGGTGTTTGGCGCCACACTTATGGAAGTTTGGGGTGGTAAATACCTAAAAAAACTTTGTGGTGCAGAGCGCTACCGTGTGAAAACTTGGGGGTGCCGAATGCAATTGACCCTAAATAAAAGGCTAGAAAAGGTTAAAAACTTAAGTCATATAGCATAAGCTGATTTAAACCGAGAAACTAGTCTACAAAAAAATGTATTAAGACAACTAAAGACATGCCCACCAGCACCTTTCATTCTAGCGTCTTATTCTGCAAATGTTAAAAGTGAAGAGCTTTAACATCTCATATGATATTTTTTATTGACCGATTTGTCTAAAATACGAAAACATATTGAAAATCCAAAAGTAAAGACTCATCATGGTTACCAATAACAATAATCAAAACATTTAGCAGTTAGTTTAAAATTTAAATTATAGTAGCACCAGCTGAGAGGTTTTTTAGCAGTGGGAAGACTGCTAGAATAGAATTACCACTACAAACCCCATGGTCAAGCAATTCACAAACCATATAATACCGACCGTAACTCATGTTGGATCTAAAACCAGGAAAATAAAATGTAGTCGTACCCTAAAACAACTTAATCAACCCCGCCAACATCGAGAACATAACTAACTCTAATGGGTTGATTTATGGATGAAGCATTAATGAGAAGATTTTAATTCTTTTTTTACGATACTTACTGGTTCCCCCTCAAAGAGCTACGACACTGTGTGCCATTGAAATTATAGCCAGGGGTAAGATTGGCAGATGACTAAGTTTATAGGGACTGAAATGTAACCAAAGCGTGAACTTTGGAAACTTGGATCTCAAAAGCGTCACTAGGTGACCTTGGTGGAAAGGTTGCACGACAAAAAAAGGCCACTTTTTCTTCATCCCATGCCACGAACCTTATTGGTTAATACTACTGTTATTGATTCTGGTACTTTAAGTAATACCCCAATATTAAATTTGGCTTACGATCAATTGCAATAATTTACTTGGAATATTAGCGATCATTGCTCGTTAGGTGAGAATTCATTGTTTAGCGATGATTTAATGGTATAAATGGAGAAATGTGGAGGTAACATTTTCAGTGGAGCTTGTGACTGAAGTATTTTGATATTTGAAAATATATTCATCGATGGATTAAAATGCGTTAAAGACATTGGGCAGCCCTGTACTTTGAGGTCTTTAGCGCATATACTTTGAAAGTCGCTTGAAATTGTATATGAGTTGTTGCCAACCGTTGAAATGGATATAGTGATATCAATACTCGATGTGTTATGACGATGAATACTGGAAATCAAACATGATTACAAGTGGCAAATTTTGAGGGTAAAATTTCTTTAAAGGGAAGATAACATAATACCCCGAACCTAGGAGTTGGTTTTATTGAAAATTTTAGCATGTTACTTGTTAATTTAGCGACTATATAAGTGATATTATTTGGCGTCTTTAATTAGCGACTATTTTTGCAAGCGTTATTGTTTAGAACCTTTGGCGACAGTTTTTTTTTAATGATCATAAGATGCAATAATAAAGCTGGTTTTATGCTAATTTCTAATCGGTTATTTATTTCATTAGCGGCATCTTCTACAAGTGATATTATTTCGTGTCTTTAGCGGCGATTGGCATGAGCAATATCTTTGACGAGCTTAAGCGACATTTTTATCAAGCAACCATAAGTTGTAAATGATAAAACTAGGTGCAATGGATAATTAGTGAAGATGAATGGGTCGACTTAGGAGACTATAATTATGTTAGATGTTAGTACATAAAATGAAAATTTTTTATGATTATTTGTTTCATTTAATTGCCTATATATCTATATAGATATTTATATAAAGAAGGTCAACAGAGATAGGGAGCAAGAGAGAGCAGAGGGGAGAAATTGGGGGAATTTTGGTTCCTTTATTTTGGTTACACCCCAGAATTAGAGAGGGGGAGAGATAGATAGAGAGGGAGGGGGAAGGTAAGGGGATGGGAGGGAGAGAGAGGAAAGAAGCGAAGGGAAGGAAGTTTCAAAAAAATGAAAGCGAGAGCTGAAGCAATGTGTGTGGGGGTTACGGAAGGGTTGCATGAGGGGTGTGTGACTGTGTGGGCTCTGTGTGCATGTGTTCTCTGTGATGTGGTGTGTGCCTGTGGGATTGTGTATGTGTGTGTGTTAGTTATAGTGTAGTGGTGTGTTATGTGCACATGGGTGTTTGTGTGTGTGCGTAGCGTAAATTACAATCTGTGAGATAAGTGTGCTAGTGCAGTGTGTGAATTCAGTGTGTAGATTGTGTGTACTGTATGTGCGCAAGGGTGTGTCTTCACTAGTGGGCGTAGGTAGGTATGTACATGGAAGGCTATGGGTTATGGTGTGTTTGTGTATGACAGTGTATAGAGTGTGGGTGTGTGGGTGTGCGTGTATTCATATAGTGCGTGTAAGTGTATGTTTGTGTGAATCTCTGTGTGCACATAATTTTTGTGCGTGAATAATAGGTCTTTGGTTGGGTGTGTGAAATGTGGGTCTATATGAAATGGGGTGCACGTGTGTGAAAGGTGTGTGAAATATGCATGTGTGTGTGTGTAAAAAGTATGCGAAGTGGTTGTGCGTAAGATTCTATGTGTAGCAGTACGTGTGTGAAAGGTGTGTGAAATATGCATGTGTGTGTGTGTAAAAAATGTGCGAAGTGGTTGTGCGTGTGTGTGTGTAAGTGTAAGTGTTGTGTGTGTTCGGCTGGAGGTATAAGAGAGTGTGTGTGTGTGTGTGTGTTTCAGGATGTGATAGTGCGTGTGTTTAATCTGTGTAATTAGGAATAGTAAGTGTAATCTTCGCTATCGGTAGTTTACTCTTTAAGCTGTCCCAAACTCCATTTTTTAAAGATAGTTTCTGCTCAGATTTTGGCCAAGTGCAAAACTATAACCCCTGTTATTTTTGCAAGATCTTCAACGTATAAGTTTCTTGAATTTTTTTGCGTCCTAGAAGAGTGTGAAATGATTTTATCTAAAACTGGGATTCTTGATTTACTCCCTCTGTCCTACATAATTTGATCAACTTTTTTTTGTACGTAGATTAATGATTTAAGTGATATATTGTGTGTTTTCCATTTGATCCTTTAGAGAGAGGAGGGGAAGAAAGTAGGTCAGGAGAGAAAAAATAAGCTGGTGGAGTGTTAAATATGGATAGAGAGAAATGAATAAAAAAGTGGGCCAGGAGAAAGAAAATGAGTTGATGGTGATTTAAATGTGGAGAGAGAAGTAGAATAAAAAAAGTATAAAATTTGGAAATTTTTTATCGGGCGGCTCAAAAAGGAAAGTTGATCAAATTATCTGGGACGGAGGGAGTATTAAAAATAACAACATAGATTACTTTTGCCTGAACATTTTACAGTGACATTTTACCACTAAAATGTTTCAGTGTCTAAAGTTTCAAGGCTTTTTAGTATATATGTAATTACTTTGGTCACCTTGTGCGCCGTTAAGAACCGGAGTGAGTGTTCGGAATAAAAGAATGTTTTCAAAGGACTTTTTGGCCTGATTTCAGCCTAATACTTTTTTGGAACATTTTTGAAGTATTTTGAAAATTTTGTTGGTGCAGTATTTTGGTAATTTTACATACATCAGGGGCTGTTTTGTTAATTTTTCATTCCCAGAGGCGAATTTAGTGGTACCATGCGCAGCTGTATCCTATGCTTGTATAGGTGTGCACTATGCATGTATTTGTATATTTTTTACAAAGATTCTCGTGTGAGTGCTATCGAGGAGGGGGGGTGTTGTGTGCATGTTTATAAGAGAAAGAGACATAGAGAAAGAAAGTGGAGGTATTAGTACGTGTTGTCGAGATAATGGGGTATGTTAGTTATTGTCTTGTAGAGTTCAAGAGAGTGAGTCAGAGAGTTAGAAAAACGAGTGGGGTTCGACCCATATGGAGAGAAGGAGAATGAAAGAATTTGAGAAAAAAATGAAAGGATTTACCTAAGGGAGTTGTAAATACCTAAGTGATAAATCCTGTAGTGTGGTGAAATGTTTGAAGTTGCCACGGTTGTGAGTGATGTTTTTTTACTAGCATTTTGGAGGTTATATATGTCACGACCCGAACCCACGGGTAGGCCCATGAGCTAAGCACGTGACCGGCCGCAGAACCAATAGACTCAAACCAAGGGCTCTGTCATGCCTTACTCTCTAAAAATCAATATAAGCTACAGCGAAAATTAAAACTTCTACAAACTTTAATTACATTATCATATTTTTATTTGAATACGACACTTATGCTAAAACTCTTAATAACTCCGTTTGTCAACAACTAAAGCTAAACCAACAGTCTAAATGTTTAGCAACTCATTCAAAGCAGTGTCCGAAGCTCCGCACCAAATTGTCTCTTCCCATGCTCCTCACCATCCCCTTACTTTCAACCTGAAATGATAAGTAAGGGATGAGCTACCACGTGCTCAGTAAGTAACCAATGATTCAACTAGGTGGACCAAAGCATGCAGAAAATAACTCACTTTATATTATAGCCACATTAAGACATCTAAAATCATAAAGTTGGTGATCATCGGGTAAAACAAAATAGAGTACATGAAACCAAAAACTGAAGTATAAAATTATTAGCACAAAACTCATGCCAACCAGTTCAATCCCAACATTAGCTCAAACGATATGCTGCGGTCAGCGTACTGGCCCCGCTGACTAGGGCCCGAAATCCCTCCTACATCCGGGATAAATAATATGTGGACGCAAGGGCGAACCACATGCAACAGTATTGTGCATCAACGTACAAGTCCCGTTGACCAGGGCCCGAAATCCAACTTTCCCCCTTTGGATATGGGGCATAGCAATCGAATAATCTAAAAACCACCTTTGGGTTCATCGTAAATGAAATCACTCATCAATTGATTGTCAACCATCCACACACCCTATCAATAATTATCAAGATGTTCAATATTCACAATAACGTCAATTACCAAACATTTCAAATCTGAGTTCCATTTCAATTTCTAAGCAAAACATCATTTACATGCTGGTCCGGTTTTTATTTGACGAGAAATAAACCAGTAAAAGCTTTTTGGTAAATTAAGCCAGAGCAGTTAAACATAATTAAAACAATCAATGTTGATAAATACCACTTTTTAACAGTAGAAAACATATACATTATATGTAAACATACTAGTTGAATCAAAGGGTCACTTACCTGTCGTTGACACATTTCCTCGATCCAAACTACGCGATGATACCAAACCTCAATCAATAATCTCTGAATAAATCTAGATTGACAATCCATTTGTTAGAATACAATCTATGCTATAATATTATAAACCTAATATCAACTACCCACCACGTGCTCACTTCTAACTCCGAAATCGCTCAACTCAAAGCGCGCCTCGCACGCGGCCAACCTACCCGAAAATCTCGTACACTCCTTAATGCGCAAACCATTTCATTCAACCCACTTATTCCCACAAGACCACTCAACACACTTCACACTTTGATTCAACTAGTATGTTTACATATAATGTATATGTTTTCTACTGTTAAAAAGTGGTATTTATCAACATTGACTGTTTTAATTATGTTTAACTGCTCTAGCTTAATTTACCAAAAAACTTTTAGTGGTTTATTTCTCGTCAAAGAAAACCCGGACCAGCATGTAAATGATGTTTTGCTTAGAAATTGAAATGGAACTCAGATTTGAAATGTTTGGTATTTGACGTTATTGTGAATATTGAACATCTTGATAATTATTGAAAGGGTGTGTGGATGGTTGACAATCAATTGATGAGTGATTTCGTTTACGATGAACCCAAAGGGGGTTTTTAGATTATTCGATTGTTGTGCCCCATATCCAACGGGGGAAAGTTGGATTTCGGGCCCTGGTCAACGGGGCTTGTACGTTGATGCACAATACTGTTGCTTGTGGTTCGCCCTTGCGTCCACAGATTATTTATTCCGGATGTAGGAGGGATTTCGGGCCCTAGTCAGTGGGGCCAGTACGCTGACCGCAGCATATCGTTTGAGCTAATGTTGGGATTGAACTGGTTGTCATGAGTTTTGTGCTAATGATTTTATACTTAAGTTTTTGGTTTCATGTACTATATTTTGTTTTACCCGATGATCACCAACTTTATGATTTTAGATGTCTTAATGTGGCTATAATATAAAGTGAGTTATTTTCTGCATGCTTTGGTCCACCTAGTTGAATCATTGGTTATTTACCGAGCACGTGGAAGCTCATCCCTTACTTATCATTTCAGGTTGAAAGTAAGGGGATGGTGAGGAGCATCGGACGAGACAATTTGGTGCGGAGCTTCGGACACTGCTTTGAATGAGCTGCTAAACATTTAGACTGTTGGTTTAGCTTTAGTTGTTGACAATCGGAGTTATTAAAAGTTTTAGCATAAGTGTTGTATTCAAATAAAAATATGATAATGTAATTAAAGTTTGTAGAAGTTTTAATTTCCGCTGCAGCTTATATTGATTTTTAGAGACTAAGGCCTGACAGAGCCCTTGGTTGGAGTCTATTGGTTCTGCGGCCGGTCATGTGCCTGCCCGTGGGTTCGGGTCGTGACAATATATATCACAATATGAGGACTTATTTTTATTGGGTGAAGTTGGAGTGATATGCTTCTAGTTGCCAATACCTAACCAAGGTTGTAAAACATGTGGCATAATAGCTAGATAGAGATAATGTAAGGATGTGGTCCCTTGAATTTCTGCGACCGTAGAGCGCTAAGTGAAAATTTTCCTATTATGGTGAGGTTGCTGAGTTTATAAGTTTCAATAACAAGGTTTTCGTAGAATAAGAGCACTTTTGAGTTGAAATGTGCAGTTCAAAAAATCAAAAACTAATGTTTGAAAGCATAGAGTCATTGTATTGACTTAGCTTTGAATGGACATTAGAACTTTGGCTTTAGATCTTTTATACCCTCATTCCGATAGGTAGAAGTTATGTGCATATATTGTAGGGATAATTCCATTTTAGTCCCCTGAACTATCCCCGCTTTTTTATTTTGGTCCCTGTATTTCTAAATCCTTGAAAAGAGTCCATGTACTATGCATCTTCTTTAATTTAGTCCCTCCGTTAGCATTTCTGTTATAAATTTAGGGGTATTTCAGTCAATCCCTTGCCTTATAGTCCTCAACCTCTCCCCCTTACCTTTCTCTCTCTTTTCCCTTCGCCGTCTTCATTTCCTCCCTCTCTTCTCCATCCTAGCAGCCACCACCAAAATCATGAACTCCAAATTTCATCCCTCTAAAACTAAACCCATCAATCATCTTCCACTACAATTACATATGACTCACCACATGGAACATCCTTTACCTAATTTAACATACCCTTCCTCCTCCCTCCCAACACCAACACCCCAATTACAGCAAAGGAAACTAGGAAGCCCACCCAATTCCTTCCATTCTCAAATCTGCAATGAAAAATGACAAGAATCTGCAAAGGAAATCCAGGAAGGTCACCCATCTCTATGGAGGGCTTATGCATTCCACCAATTGCTAGAGAAAAGGCAGAAGCGGGGTAGATGAATCTGCAAAGGAAACCCAGGAAGGTTGCCCTTCTGATCTCCACGTTGGACGCCGTCTTTTTCCTCTGCAGTGCCACCGGTGACACCATCACCCTTCTCTGCTCAGAGTCTCAATCGACTCACCGCCTCCACAAGGCGAAGCTCCCCAAGATTGACCACAATTCCATCACGCCCATCACTGACGAATCGACGCCATTCGCCATTTTTTTATTCGGCTGGTGGTGATGGTTGATTTACGGTGGTCGCAGCAGATGTGGGGGAAGAAGAATGGGGGAGAGTGGGGGGTTAATGGCAGGTATGATGAACAGGTCTTTTGTGGTTGAGAATGGTGGTGATCGAATGGCTGGTGGTGATGGTTGATTTATGGTGGTGGTAGCAATAGTGGAAAGGCAAGGGGGTGGGGGGTGGGTTGGGGGAAGGCAGAAAAGGAAGAGATATGAAACATTTTTTCATTATTTGACTAAAATACCCCGAATTTTAACAGCAATGTCAACAGAGGGACTAAATTAATGACGACACATAGTACAAGGACTGATTTAAAGAATTTTAAAGTACAGGGACTAAAATAAAAAAGTGGGGAAAGTACGGGGGACTAAAATGGAATTATCCCTATATTGTACTGTGGCGGAGGTGAATTTAGGTTACGAGTAATGATGGTTTGAGCTTGCACTTTGGGTTTTAGTATATCGCCCAGAGTCCTAGATTGATTGACATACATTGCTTGATCCGACCTCGAGGTATGAACTATCATAATGATAAAGGAATGTAATAGAGGGCAAGAACTAGTTGCTCACCATATTTGACTGGATTAAGAGATTTATTCTTATCTAGTAAAATTGCAAGTTATTTCTTTAGCATGATTATGAACTGAACCACGAGAATTTAAGAGCTCATGACGAGATGAAACCTCATATCGATTAGGAAATTTGAGGACAATTTTTTTTAACGGGGGGAGAATGTAATACCCCAATCTTAAATTTGGCATACGGTCAATCTTACTAATTTACTTGGACTATTAGCGATTATTACTCTTTAGGTGAGAATCTATTGTTTAGCGATGATTTAATGGTATAAATGGATAATTGTGGAGATATCATTTCCATTGAAGCTTATGATTTAAGAGTATTGATATTTGAGACTACATTCATTGGTGAATTAAATTGCGTTAAAGACATTAGGCAGCCATATACTTTGAGTTCTTTAGCGCATATACTCTGTAAGTCGCTTGAAATTGTATATGAGGTGTTGCCACCTGTTGAAATGGATATAGTAATATCGACACTCTAGGTGTTATGTCGACGAATACCGGAGAACAAACATGATTAAGAGTGGCAAATTTTGAGGACAATTTCTTTAAGGGAAAGATAATGTAATACCCGAACCTAGGGGTTGGTTTTATAGTAAATTTCAGCAGGTTACTTGTTAATTTAGCGACAGTGTAAGTGATATTATTTGGGGTCTTTAATTAGCGAATATTATTGCAAGCATTATTGTTTAGGGCCTTTAGCGACATTTTTCTTAAATGATCATAAGATGCAATAGTGAAGCTAGTCTTATGATAATTTCTAGTCGGTTATTTATTTCGTTAGCGACAGCTTCTACAAGTGATATTATTTTGTGTCTTTAGCGACGATTGGCGTGAGCAGTATCATTGACGAGCTTGAGCGACATTTTTATCCAGCAACCATAAGGTGTAAATGATGAAGCTGGGTGCAACGGATAATTAATGAAGATGAAGGGGCCAACTTAAGAAACTATAATTATGTTAGGTTTTAGTACATAAAATGAAATTTGTCTATGATTATTTGTTTCATTTAATTGGTTATATATATATATATATATATAAAGGGGGCAGAAATTTGGGGCATTTTGGTTCCCTTATTTTGGTTACATCCCAGAATCACACACACACACACACACAGAGGAAGGTGGTTTTAGAAAAATAAAAGAGGGGGCTGAAGGTGTGTGTGGTGGGGTGGGGTGGGGGGGGGGGGCTACGTAAGGGGTGTGTTATAGGGAAGGGTTATGTGAAGGGTGTTTGACTGTGTGGGCTCTATGCGTTGGTTCTGTGTGTGATGAGTGTGTGCATGTGTTATGTGTGATGTGGTGTGTGTTTGGTCTGTGCCCGTGAGAGTGTTTATGTGTGTGTTAGTTACAGGGTAGTGGTGTGCCATGTGCACATGGGTGTATATGTGTATGCGTAGCATAAATTACAGTATGTGCGATGAGTGTGCGAGTGATGCGTGCGTGTGTTCAATGTGTGGATTGTGTGTAGTGTATGTGCACAAGGGTGTGTCTGCACTTGTGGGCGTAGGTGGGTATGTGCGTGGAAGGCTATGTGTTGTGGTGTGTTTGTGTACAACAGTGTAGCGAGAGAGAGGGAGAGAGAGAGAGAGTGTGTGTGTGTGTGTATACATATAATGCATGTAAGTGTGTGTTTGTGTGAACCTTTGTGTGTATAGTTTATGTGCGTCAACAGTAGGTCTTTAGACGTGTGTGTGTGTGTGTGAGAGAGAGAGAGAGAGAGAGAGATGTGGGTCTGTATGAAATGGTGTGTGCTATGGGTCTGTATGAAATGGTGTGTGCATGTATTAAAGATGTGTGAAATATGCATGTGTGTGTGTGTGTGTGTAAAAAGTGTGAAGCGGTTGTGTGTGAGATTCTGTGTGTAGTCTGTGTATAAATGTTGTGTGTGTGTTCGGTTGAAGGTAGAAGAGTGTGTGTGTGTGTTAGGGTGTGATAGTGCGTGTGTTTAATCTGTGTAATTAGGAATAGTAAGTGTAATCGTCGTTATATGTAGTTAATCTTTAAGCTCTCCCAAACTCCATTTTTTTAAAGATAGTTTCTGCTCGGATTTTGGCCAAGTAAACGCTCGTTATTTTTGCAAGATTTACAATGTGTAATTTTCTTGGATTTTATCGTGTCTTCGAAGATTATGAAATGATTTTATCTGAAAATGGGGTTCTTGATTTAAAAAAAATAGCAAATTAAATTATTTTTGCCTTAAAAGTTTATCTAGTGACTATTTACCACTAAAATGTATCAGTGTCTAAAGTTTCAAGGCTTTTCAACATCGTTTTTCATGTGTAGTTACTTTGGTCGCCTTGTGTGCCATTAAGAACCGGGGCGAGTTTTTGGAATAGAAGAATGTTTCTTAAAGGACTTTTTGCCCTAATTTCAGCCTAATACTTTTACAGAACTGTTTTGAAGTGTTTTGAAATTTTTGTTGGTGGAATGGCCAACGGGGGATATTATTATATAATTTTACATACGTCAGGGGGTGTTTAGGTAATTTTTCATTCCCGGTCGTGAATTTAGTGGTATCATGCGCAGGTTTATCCTTCGCTTGTATAGATATGCACTATGGTTGTATTTGTGTATTTTTTATTAGGATTATTGTACGAGAGCGATGGGGGTATGTTCGTGGTGTTGTTGATTTGTGTGCGTGTTTGTAAGAGAAAGAGATATAGAGAGAGAGAAATGAGAGGTGTATTAATACGTCATGTCGAGACAGTAGGGTGTGTTAGTTGTTGTCTTGTAGAGTTCAAGAGAGTGAGTCAGAGAGTTAGAAAATCCATGTGGGGTTGGCCACATACGGAGAGAAGGAGAATGAAAGAATTTGAGAAAAAATAATTTTGATTAACTCTAAAAGGGTTTCGGAAGAAGTGGAGATGGGCGCGTATACTACTGGCTCTTTCAAGAGGAGCTTGGAATGGCTTGGACGGTTCTTTTGGTTAGATGCAGCAAGCAATCACCGCACTAGATTCTGGTCAAGGTAGATTAACTCTGAATCACATTGGACTCCATTATGTTTTGATATGAGAATGCATTATAGACTTTGAAACCTTATGTTGAGCCTTAAACGACCATTGAAATTCTTATCGATGCTCGTTATTTATTTCCTATAGAGCATCGATTTATGTGTTGATTTAGCAATTATTGTTTTTTGCATATTGACATGACATAGTGTATTAAGGCGTTATAAGGATGGTCTAAATTGGGGGTGTTATAAGGATGGTTTTTTACTGCGGGAGACACAGGATAGTACCTCGATGGACTAGGTAGTATTCGCATTCATATATAGTTACCATTGTTATTGAGCACTGCCTATATGGCATTGCTAAGTGTTATTGACCATCACATTTGTGGATTTGCTAAGTGTTACCCTACACAACCTATGTGGCTTTGCAATTACTCATGTTCAATATCATATGATTCTATTACATTGTATCTGAAAGCAATTTCTGGTTATATTTGATCAAAGGAATTGAGTTGACACTCTTCCCAATATTGTTATCCAACTGTTTGTGGTCATTTGAAACTCTTCAAAAAAAATTGCCATCGAATTGAATCTGTGTTTCATTTCGTAATACATTTGCTTGGTTCTTGAACGACTTTATTGAGATCTCAAAAGCTCACCCTTATTTGATTTCCTTCTACAGGTAATAATCACCAGTAGATTGCTTGGGAATGAGTTTAAAGCCTGAGTCAGAATCTGGAGTATCTGCCACTATTTGTATTGTTAGGACCCCTGCATGGGTAAACGATGTTAAGCTCGTTCTGTTAGACAGCTTAAGTCTTTATTTATGGCCATATGTTTTAATGAATTTGAGGCATTGCACTGAGTAGAAGCTTTGACATATATTTGAAAAGTCGGTTATGTGAAACGAGGTTTTTATGTCATTAAGTGAGTGATTGTTTTAATGCTCCAGAGGTTCGGGGTGTTAATGCTCTGGATTTTTGAGTCGTTACATTTTATGTATGAAGCTAAAAATAGAACAAGTAATAAATCACATAATGTACCATTAAAAGTAACAGCCAAAACTAGAGAGAACGCATAAAGTCAATAAGCATTTTGTGACTCACAAAATAAACTCTACACTTATTTAGGCTGTAACAATCTTAACACATATCTGTCAGTGGAATCGACTGAATACTGAAGCACTTTCGTGGTGAAACACTCGACACTTCTACATATTCCCTCGAAGTGTACCTACATCTGTGGAATTGACTAAAGCTGGGTGCCTTTTTCTTGGTGAAATACGAGGCCTTTTTGGCATATTTCCTTGATTTAGGTGCAGTTACATCTATTGATGTGACTGCACCCTAAACTCGTGGCAAATGTTGCATACTCCATTGATGTACTAATTAAATTAGGGGAGCTTCTGATTAATCGGGAACCTTTACCAATAGCATATGTGGTTAGCATGCACTTATAGAAGACAAAATTTCAAATTGGAGGGAAACATTAAAACTTAACTTGTCTAGTTGCCTAAGAATTAGAAGTGTGTGGAAGATGTTAACTTACGCAAAGAGCTAGGTATCTTGTCGTCCACTGAAAGTCTGAGGTCCCCTCGTAGATGACCATTTAGTTGTTCTAGATTGGTCAAAATAGCTGATCCATACTCTACGATAGATAGATTTAAGGGATAAGGTGGGATAAGAAGAAGAAGGCAAGTGTGCACATTAGCTAACCAGTGCTATGTCAACAAGTCAACATTTGATGGAAGCCCCCGAGTTTCAAGCTTTTGCTAGTCTACTCAAATAAAACCAAGAATCTTCAATTGTTGTTGAACACTTCAAAGAGACTCCATGTATGTTAGAACTCCTAGTTTTTCATATTTAAGATTTATAAGCCTCACGAGGTCAAATTATGCACCCGATTTCATCTTTTTTCTAATTACGACGTGAGCGGGAACCATTGTTGGGTTCAATAGGCTTGACATCGTCACGTAAGAACTGATTAGATAACAAATTCACAATGTGCAATAAAATCAAAGGAGTAAAAAAGATTTTCCATAATCTGGGAGCAGCAAAATCCCAAACTGTAACACCCTCACATTTTATGAGCGCCCAACACAACAGTGCACCCTAAGAAGTCGGAGCCAATAGAAACAAGAGTCAACTACTCAGTTGACCCCTACTGTTAGGCAAATTCAACTTTGGTTACTGGATACTGATTTGTGTCAAAGTGACAACTAAAGTTTGAAATCCATTTCAATCAAGTCACTCTGTTAACTTTTGTCAATCCAAGTCCGTTAATTTGAGGATAAAACCGTCTTTTCATTGTTCACCTTCTTCATTCTTCTTCACAGGCACGCACGCACGCACACACACACACACACACTCTGTCACACCCCCTACATACACCCACTGTTACACCCACACGCACACGCACACGCATATACACATAAAGTCACACATGCAAAACCCCCAACCCCCCTCTTCACACCCACACCTACACATAGTCACACCCACCCACCCCCATACACAAACTGCTATCTCTCTCTCTCTCTCTCTCTCTCTCTCTCTTACATACAAAAACACACCCACACCCCCCCATACACACCCCTATAGTGTCGTGACACCCCCTACCCCCACACAAACAACACACACATCACACTGTAGTGGTGCTGTGTGTGTTTTGTGTGTGGGGGTGGGGGGTGTCATAACAGTTTCTGTGTGTGTAACAGTGGATATTTGTGTGTGTGTGTGTGTGGAGTCACCATATTATTTAATTAGGGAAAATAGAAAAATAAGAAAAACCCTTAAAATGACTCTAAAGTGTCCAAAAGGACGAATAATCTATTGAAAATCGGGAGATGGGTTCGCGGACTAAGTTACGCAATGGGAAGGCGTTAGGCACCCACCGCGCCATTTCGGTCGCTGCTTCATTTCTACTGATTATTGGCCTTCAAAGCACATAAAATGTAATAAAACTTACCCTAAGTTGATTTTTATATTTTCGGCTTGAACTCGACATCAGGGGTCGAATTGCTTATGTATCTAGTCGGACTAATCGAAATCAAAATCGCCATAGTTCAACTCTTGTCCTACAAGAAGTAATTTACATTTCGAACCTTGACATAAACAAATGAATGTAAAAGACCATTTTTCTATTTTTTTAATAGAAACGTGATTACGGGATTGGGAAAGAACTCTAAAGTGATTTCTACACTAAAAAGCTAATAAAGATACCTCTTGAAGTAGCATGTCTCAAAGACTTGGGAACGCTCCCCGAATAATCCATGATGTAAGGAATAAAAGGATTATTTTTAAGTGAATTTGAATTGTTAGGATTCTCGAGAGAGACAATGTATCACTTCACGAAGAAATGGTACTTAAACTATAAAGAGAACAAGCTTTCTGAACTGACTAAAATTCGAAATGTCAAAGGGCCGGGCTTGGGCCGGCCCAGCCCAAGCCCATCGGGCCTGCTAACGGGCCGGGCCGGGCCCCGGCCAAGAGAGGGGGAAAACGGGCCGGGCCGGGCCGGGCCTGGCGAAGGGAATCCTAGGCCTGGTCCAGGCCCAGGCCCTAAGCCCAATATTTAGGGCCGGGCTTGGGCCGGGCCCGGGCCCTTTTTTTTTCATGTTATTCAATTTTAAAGATAGGGAGTTTTAGATGCATATTACTTAAATGACCGGTCTGAACTGTTGAAACTTTGATTAAATCTTATTTAACATGCGCAACTTTCACAAAATGTTTTAATAGTAAACCAACTTCAAATTAATCAACCTAATGTTCTCAAAAATGAGAAAGTGATGAGGGCAAGCTTTGCTGATGTTTCTTGTTAGCAAATACTCAGTTTCTAGGGTTCTTTAAGTGGAAGAAACTTGCAAAGGCACAATGGAATGGCCAAGATCAGCAAGTTAGGAATATCTTACCTAACAAACTTCTTGATAAAGCCTAATAACCCTGCAATTTCTTTATTCCAAATGTACAGTTTCTGAGCCCAAGGGCTAATGTAAGAATGTTTGCGAGAATATCGTTGATGATGATCTCTCATCGTGAACATGTATATTTCGCAGATTTGTTATCTCTAAACACAGATTTTCTAAAAGTTATTTCAACAACATTTGAGATTGCCACCATTAAATCTTAGAAGTCTCTGGCTAAAGGTGTTCATTATAATAAATGTGTTCATAGGCCCTCCTCCTTTTATCCGGGCTTGGACCGGCTGCTTGTAAACAAACAGACGAAGTTACCTATTTTATTATATATACAAAAAAATATATATCTTGCGTGTAAAAAATTATTTTATATATATGGAAAAAAGTATATTTTGTGAAAAAATTTATTCTTAAAACTCTAACAATCAAAATAATAATGCATGTCTATCCAAAATATCAGCAATCAAAGATCAAGAAATCTGCAACGTCAACCAAAAGGATCAAAAGAGGAAAATAAAAACAAATTACCTAATCATCCGGAAGTACTTCAATATCCGAGTCACTGCTCTTCCTATCATCAATCGGTTTATCTTGCTCGCGGTATTTCGCATCAAGATAATCCTTCCAACATACACATAAACAGAGCGACTCGGGGTTAAGACGACTCCTCCTGTCATCCAAAACCCTCCCGCTTGCTGAAAATGCCGACTCTGAAGCAACCGTGGAGGCTTGCACTGGCAGTACATCCCGTGCAATTTGGGATAAAGTTTTATACATGTTTTGATTTTGTTTCCAAAAATTTAACAAATTAAAATTAATCTGTTCTTGCCTTGATAAATCAGAATAATGATCAGTATTTGCATATACACCAATCTCATTAAAAGAGGAAAAATTATACGAACCTCCCGAATTAGAAGTACCTTCACCTGGTAGTTGTCTTGCTACTAGATGTTCAAAGCCTTGAAGGTATGGCGCATAATACCTCTCAGCAGTGGATGATGATGTAGCTCGCCCGCGCACGTCAGCAGAATTACGATAGAGGTTGAACAAGTCCTCAAACCTCTTGCTCACTTTTGCTGTGAGCAAGGTTGTGTCATCTGCTGTGTAGCGCATTAATTTCGATATCTCTTGTATCGAGGCGTTCACGCCATGCAACTTTAACCTAGGATCTAAACAAGTAGCCACAGTAAAAATAGCAGGCAGTTTCTTCCAATATTTATTAAATTTTTGATCCATCACTTGTACTATTTCCCTAAAGGGTCCTATATATCTCCATTTTGTTAACATTGTAGCCATCTTCAGAATTTCTATTACAGCGAGAGGAGAGGTGGGATAGTACGTACCAGACAATAAATTGGTAGACGTGTAGAATACCTCCAAAAATTCAGCTAGGTATGTGGCCATCTGCCATTCCTCTTGAGTTGGCAAGCCGGCTGGGAACTGGGTTAGTAGAAAATGCGTGTAGACTTCTCGGTATGCCAGAATGTGTAAAAGCATGTGATATGTAGAGTTCCACCTGTGGACCACATCTGTAACTGCTCTCCTGCGAGGCATATTATATTGAACACACAACGTTTTAAATTGTTGTGTTCTCAAACTCGAGCCATTAACATACGCTGTCATACCCCTCATTTTGAGCAGAATATCTCATGCAGCACCTAAACCATCTTGAACAATTAAGTTAATAATGTGACAAACACAACGAACATGAAATAATTCACCATCAAGTACAGGTTGAAGCGTCTCCTTTAAAGCTGCAACAGCAGCTTTATTATTAGAAGCATTATCAAAACTAACACTCATAATCTTATCCTTAATTTTAAATGTGTTGCATGCTTTTAATATAAGAGTAGCAATGTTCATTCCATCGTGCGGATAAGGGAAGTGCTCGAAAGTGATGATTCTCTTGTGCATAACCCAATCTGCATCAATCCAATGAGCGGTCACACAAGAATAACTAACAAAAGTATAAGGAGATTGCCAAATATCAGAAGTAAGACTAACTTTACCGTCAAATTTATCGAAATAATCGATAAGGCGTGCTTTGGCAGCCTTGTACTGTCGGAGTGCATCGGACCTCGTTGTGTTTCTATGAACCTTTTTGTACAAAGGTTGAACGTAGGTGTTCATATATCTAGAGTGCTTAGGATTATCGGCAAAAGAAAAGGCTTGTTCATCGTGAATAACAAATTCAGCGAGACCGTCTCTTTGCTCTCGCTGATTATAAACAAATAACTTACCGTCAAAAGATAATTGCGTTTGGGTAGGTTCGACGTGGCCTTGTCGAGGTGCACACTGAGGGTAATGCCTGTTAAGATGTCCATTACCACTACCAGTCGAAAATAATTTAAGACAGTACTTACATTGAGCTTTTCGGATGTCGTCCACCGTAATTAAGTCGAAATGATTCCAACACTCGGCTTTCTTCTTTTTCCCCCTTTGGACTTCTGGCACGTTATCGGAGGCATTGCTCGGCCCTTCTTCATCATGACCAGGCATAGGGTTGAGATTATGCCACTGAGTAGTAGCTTCGCCAACCGAGCTGCGTCCTTGACTATAATGCGGGGGGTCTTCATCAGGCGTGTATTCAAAATCTGGAATGTTTTGATTGAACTCCCAATTGGCTTGGGTATCTATCATAGAGCCTGTACTCATTCGTCCACGAACGAATGGTTGTGTTGGTGCTTGGATTGGTGTTTCTGATGGCCGTGGCGCTGGCGCTTGTGCTGGTGGTGGTGCTTGCGATGATGATGATTTCTTTCGTGATGACGTTGCACACCTCATTTTGTTCAATAATCCAGACATATTTCACGCTAAACTTTGTAAGAGTAACTAAATACACAAGTATAAGAGTAGTAATAAGAAATAACAATTAAAAGAATGAACGAGTAACAAATATTAGAGAGTTAGTAATTAAAAAGAATTTAGCAAGACTAGTAATTAATAAACAAGAGTACTAATTAGTAAATACTAGTAGTAATTAAAAGAATGAACGAGTAACAAATATTAGAGAGTAAGAGTAATTAAAAAGAATTTAGCAAGACTAGTAATTAATAAACAAGAGTACTAATTACTAAATACTAGTAGTAATTAGCAAGACTAGTAATTGGAGAGGAAACTAGTAGCAAAGCTTGTTGTGAGAGTAAGAAGAGAGTAAGAAGATTGGTGTGAAAAATTGGAGAGAAATGGTGTGAATTTATAGATTTTAGAAACTTCACAAAAGACCAAAATACCCCTACAAACTATCCGTTTATAGTTGTTGGGGAGGGTAAGAGTGTAAAGGAGTTGAAAAATATAGGTTAGACTAAAATACCCCCCAAACTAGCCGTTATATAGCTGTTGGGGGGGTAAAAGTGGAAGTTTGGAAAAGGGGGAGAAGAAAGGGGGGGAAAAGCAAAAGATTCAAAAAAAGTGGGGCCAAAACCGGGCCAAAATTCGGGCCGCAGACCGGGCCAGGTAACCGGGCCGGGCCAAACCCGGGCCGGGCCGTTTTCCAGATTCTTCAGGCCTGGTCCAGGCCCAGGCCCCAGGCCCTATGTGTGCGGGCCGCTACTGTTCATCCACGGGGCCGGGCCAGCCCGGGCCAAAACCGGGCCGGGTCGGGCCAGCCCGCGGGCCGCCCGGCCCGTTTGACAACTCTAACTAAAATCAAGATTAGAGACCAGAGACACCTGAATATGAACGCCAAGGGCTCTATTTATAATGCTCTGGATCGTGGAATCTGATAAGATTGCAAGATTGGAGATAAGTTAGAATATTGAATAAAATTGCAGGTTGACAAAAGTCAATTAATCGACCGGTTAGTCAAAAATCGGTCGGTTCATCCCATAGTTTAAAATTGATTTTTTTGAATTTCAAGGCATTATCTGACTCTAATTTTGCTATTTGTTTCTGATTTTTTAGATGGGATGTACTAGATTCAAGATAATTTATCTCCTAACCATAGAATTGATTGATTTCCTCTTTGCATCATGGATAATTCATTGATTATTTCCCTAATTATCTAGACAAACTAATTCAATTAAATTATAAAATCTACACACTACACTAGACTGACACAATGGCCAACTGGACTGGACCAATTATTAATTCGACTAGACATCTAAACTAGACTGGACGTGTAACTGGATAGTGGGTATGGACAAGACCAATGGATTTGATTATTTAACAATTTGTTGGACCAGACTGGACTAAATTGATTAACTAAGTCACATTACTAGGCTTAAACTCAATAATGCCCTCTAATTGATAATAAAGCTTGTTAATTATTAATGACTACAAATATGGGGTGTCTGTAGAGCCCCTCGTTGAGGGAGCTCGTGCATGGGCGAACATCATCGAAAGACAACACATTTTTATAGGAAAACACATAAAGGACCACAAGACTCGGGACAGACTCAAAGACTATGACACACATATGTGGTCAGACCTTTAAAGGGCTTCATACGTATCCTCCAAACAGGAATCAGACACATGTAGTTCGAAGTAAAGTACATATATTGTTCGAAGCCGGAGCCAACAGTAACAACAATTTATCGTCGAACAATGGGTGCATCTTTAAAAGTCGGAGCCTACAATAACAATGATTGGTGGTCTAAGGATGCTGGAACTGGAAAACTCACTGCCTAAGAGCCAGAGCCAATAATAATAAAGATTGGTCTCTTAGGCCAATGAGGATAGCGTATCTAAAATTTGAAGCCAATAGTAGCGAAGATTGGCTGTCGAACAATAAATTACAAGGGAGATTGATATCAAACCTTGTCTGGAGTCGGAGCCAACGTCGTGTGCAAAAGGTTGGTCGACAGGTAAGGGGCGTATCCTTAGAAGCCGGAGCCAAAAATGTGTACAAATGGTTGGTCGTCTAAGGATACTACAAGATTATGTCTAAGAGCCGGAGCCGACAATGTGTATAAATAGTTGTTCATTTGGACATAAAGAATACATCCAAGAGCCGAAGCCAATAATGTGTACAAACGGTTCAACAACGTGTACAAACGGCTGGTCGTTTGGATGTATGGAACACATTCAACAGCCAGAGCCAATAATGTGTATAAATGGTTGGTGGCTTGGATGTATGAAAGGGGGTGAACCTAAGAGTCAAAGCTGACAATGTGTACAAACAGTTGGTCGCTTAAGCACACTGGGCTTATATCTAAGAGTCGGAGCCAACAAAGTGTACAAATGTTGGTCACTTGGAGATACAGAGATTTTAGGAATAACACTGCAGGCTGGAGCCAACAATGTCACCAGGACAGCTGGTCATTGAGTACTGAACATATCAATACAATTGATACAAAGAAAATGTTTCTTCTAGCAACATGCGCGGGATTTTGTACTGGCCTTACACTGTACAAAAATCACTGAACTGAGCAACAGATTTGAAAATTTGGATCGCAAAACAATCCAGGGATAAGACAATGGACATGCGCAGGCAAGCATGCAAACTACATAAGCACGCAAAACATGCAAACTTAGGAAAAAACGGTCACGAAAACACACAAGGCACACAAGCACACAAAGGCCCACAACAATATATATAACTAGACTGAGACAGGACTGACTGGAACTGGGAATGGGACTTGAATTGAACTAGGACTGAGACTGGAAACTGGGACTGAGAGTTGGATTGTACGTAATGTCTGGGCACCAACCTAAATTTAAGGTTTATACCCTTGGACATAGACCAGGATTGAGACTAGGACTGGAACTGGGCAATAACCGGACAGAGGAAGGTACAGGGTATCTGCATCCCAACCTAGATGAAGGAATTTTACACTAAAACGTAGACTTAGACTAGACAATCGCTGCACCCTCCAGAGGTTACCTACATACCCTAGATCAAGGAAATTATAGTTCGGACTGGATCTAAAAAGAAGAATGTATGTGACCTCCACATACTAACATAGACTGAGGGTCAAGTGCCCTCGGACATGGATCTGGACTGAGACTGAACGAGGACTGGACAAAGGATGGTAAGTAGTATTTGCGTGCCAACCTGGATTCTGAATATCTACCACTGGACATGGTTTTGAATTATGAGCCTGGAATTAGAAAGAAGGCCGCATGTGACCTCCAGGTATTAACCCTACACCGAGGGTTAATACCCTCGACCATTAACTGGGACTGAAAATGGAGAATGTAAGTGACTTTCCCGTACATAATCGAACTGAGGGTTAAGTACTATTGGACATAAACCTAGACTAGCAGATGGCTGTACTCGACGAAGGTTGCCTGCATACGCTCGTCCAAAAGGGATTAAGCCAAATGTAGTTCGAACTGGATCTCAAGAAAAGATGATAGTGAAAGGCTGGAGAGACATGTTGACTCTAACCTAGAGTCAAGAAGTATATAAGCGTTACTGAAACTCACAACGAAAAATCAGATTTGTTTTTATTTTCTTTTCAAATTTTTACTTTTATACATACTTATTTCTTTTTTTTAAGAAAAAAACTCTTTTGAAGACAAAGGTTAAGAAGCAAACTCTTAAGACATAGACTTAGACGAGACAAAGACACTGACCACGAATATCGGGACAGGGAATTACATGGAACCCCTCGAAAAAACGCATGTAGAAGGAACTGGCTATTCAATGGACTGACCAAACAAGGGCATCCATTATCCTGAGTATCAGTAGAAGAGAATCACAAAGAGTCCCTAGAAGAAATGCATGTAGATGAAACTAACAAATGCAATGCATTGGGCGAACAAAAATAGACATTATCATTACTGTCAAGAGAGGGGAATCACAAGGAGCCCCTAGACAAAATGCACACAGATGAAACGGACAATTACAAGACATATAATATCATGACTGTAATGGTTGGGGAATCACAGGGAGCCTCTAGACAAAATGCATACAGACAATGTTCAGCATGTGATGAACCGGGTGAATAAAAGTCAGACATAATTGTCCGTCGCCAAAGGTCCCTTTTCTTGTAGTGGCAGTGAGCTACTAGACAAAAAGGCATGTGGACAAAACGACCAAAAAATGGACTGATGAGGACAAACTCTATCACACATGTCCTGAAAGGGAAATCGTATAGAGCCTCTAGACAAAAGTGCATGTACACAAAATTGACCATTCAATGAGTTAGATGAAGACTGACAATATCATGACAGTCAGGGAATGGAGCCCCTAGATTAAGATAAAATGCATGGAAAACAGACACTATCCAAACTGTCATGAAAAAGGAACTAGGGAGCCCCTTAAGCTAAGTGCAGGCATACGATGCTGACTATGCTATAAACTAAACAAACAAAGACAGAAATTTTTATGACTGTCGTAAGAGGAGACTCATAGAGAGCCCCTAGGTGAACAGAAGAATGACATAGAAAAAGACAATATCCTGACTCTCTTGAGAGTGGACTCCTAGGGAGACCCTAGACGAAATGCATATGGATAAGACTGACCATGTACTAGACTGGAGGAAGACAGACTCTATCATGACTGTCACGGGACGGGACTTACAGGGGGCCCCTAGAAAAAAATACCGACAATGCACCTCACAAGACGACCTAAGACAAACATTGTCCAGAGTGTCAAGACAGGGGATCTACATGGAGTCCCTAGAAAAAAATGAAGTTAGATTTAAACTATAATAAAAGGGGAATCACATGGGAAAGCCCGTGAAAGACATCGAAAAAGAAGAACCTAAGATGAAGTTAATATTCTTTCACTGTCCCAGAGTGTGTTTGAAGTTAAAAATCATTTAGATTGTCTGATATGGTAAATCGACCATTCACTTCAATATATATTCTCTTTTTTTTTTTTTGTTGTTAAAATCATTTTTTCATTGGAATTTCAGGCAATAATAGCCACTATGTTGACACGTCCCTCTCTACCCAAAGAGAGAAGATCGCTAAAGTTTTTGTGTCAAAAAGAATTTCAAATCCTTATTATTCGATGTCATTTAACTTCACAGAAAAATTTGGTTCTTAACTTTAACACACGAGTTCAGATCCTTAAGACTACCACGAAAAAGGTTGGGCCCAAAAGTGTGTAGCGGAGATGTATCATAACTTGTGGGTCTGATGTTTATTGTGTAGGACTGTATAACCTGAGCCAAAATATTAATGTTTGATGACTGGGCTGAAGAAAAGTACATGATCATCAAATGCATGAAGAAAAGGCACAAAATAGAGTCATAAGGCCTTTTATATTGTCATTGAGCTAGTGGCAAATATATCAAACTGCCTTTCAGAATAGGGTAGGTCAGATAGGTTATGAAGATCAATGGGTCATCATCAGGCCATAGGGAGGTGAACACATCAGGTTTAGAGAAATCAGGAGTTGAAAGGTCATCCAACAAGCGATAGGGATGTGAACATATCAAATCATAATAGAGCGAGCTCAGAAAGGTGCATGGACCATTATCTTCCCTTTTTTAATATTTTTTTTTCCAATATTTATCATATTTTTTTTCGACGTCATCAAAATGTAAAAGAGCATTTGTCTCTCTTAAATAAGCATAACCTCCGGGAGGACTTTATATATAGGACATAATGTATGACAGGGTATGGGCTAAAAAACGAATGGTAATAAGGCTCAAAAACCCAAGTATGAAACTAAAGCACCTAGTGTGTGCCAATGGAGACTAAACCTAGAAGGTAACTAAGCTGTCTATGTATTCCCATTGGGGAAATCAGGTCAGACGTAGTTCAAACTAGATTTGCTAAATATCTATTCTTTGAACTCAATCCGTGACAATTCCATGCTGAATTTTTACTATTATTCTCCAACCTTTCTATTTCTTTTCCTTTTTTCTTCTTCTTTTTTTTATTTTTCTTCAATACTTCTTCCTTCTTTCGAGATAGAACAAATGATCACCACAATTTCAATCATCACATATCTTCAAGACCTTGGTTCCTACAAAAGGGACCCCTTCCCATGTTGAGTTGGCTTTGCTGCATTACTTAGGACATAGGCACACGCAATGAGACTACCTACCCCAAGGTTAGAAATATAGGCTTCCAAAAAGAAAGGCTAAACTCTTTAGGTACAATGCGCTAGCAAGTGGTAAAATTTTAGTATAGGGTAATCAGAATGATGTGTTGGCCAATCGATGGCCTCCAATCATTGGGAATGCTCATATCAAGGAAGACTTGTGGAAGCCTATATTCTTTCGAGGTCTCTCTTTTTTATTATTATTATTTTTTTGTCTTGTTCTAACTTCTGCCTAGACCGCCCTTTTGAGGATTGTTATTTTAGCGGGCTTTTTCTTCTTCTCTTTTTTTTTTTCAAGATAACTGGTCAAAGCTAGGAGAGGGAGTAAGCGAGCTTTGAAATGGAGAATATCTTGACATCCTATGACACCTCATTATCTTTGCGAATTTGACTTGTTTCTGGTGAAGAGGGGTTGGCCAAGAAAGGAAGTCACAGCCTTTTCTTGATAATCTCTTAGATTCTTACTCGAATGTTTAGATTTCAAACCAAATTCTTCCATTAAGTTTCTAACATTCAATGTCAAAGAAATTGAAATTTTGGTTTTTAAGCTTGAAAATACAGGGAACACAACCCCCCCCCCCCCCAAGAATGCAAAGGAGAAGTATTAATGAAATATACCACTTGTCTTAAATTCAAAATCATCTTTTTTATAAGTTTGTAAAGTGATTGGTCAACATGAAATCGGACAATTACCTCTCCCATTTGAAATTTTTTTTGTATGCCTTCGACTGGCTAAGGATGGACACTATATTTAATAGAGATACAACGTCTATCTGACTCAAACCTTAAAAGAGACTTCTAAGAGTTGAATTTTTTCTCTTTTTTTAAAAATTTATTTTTAAGAATTCAGGGGAAAAGAAAGGGTGACTAAATCAAGAAACTAGGAAGACAAATCGAAGGATGCACATACACACTATTTATTTTCTTCAACTCTTTTTTTTTCTTTCTTTTGATTGTTTATTTATAAAGCGAGATGAAAGCGGGGAAGAACATACGACTCAATGAAGAAATTAGAACCACACAATTGGGGGACACACATAAGCACACCACAAAATAAAACATTAAACTGGCCAATTTATACCCATACAAAAATTGGACATTTTTTTAACCGGGCAGTCAACCAAGTGGGTTAACCATCTGGTTGTTCAGTGGATAATTCTAGATTTTGGAAAACTGTCTGAAAAAGTGGGGTAAGGGATTTCAAAATTTTTGGGAAGGTCAGAGTTATGAATAACTGTCTGGTAACCTTGGAGGTTAACCGGCCGGTTGGTCAGTGGGTCTAGGGTTTGATTTTAAAAAGTTCTGGAATTGGAAAAGTTTTGACTAACCATCTGATCACTCAGGAGGTTAACCGGCCGGTTGGTCAGTGGTCTAGGGTGTTTTCGAAAAAAATTCTAGAGCAGGGATGGTTCTGACTAACCGTCCAGGCATCTGGGTGGATAAATCAGTCGGTTGGATAGTAGTATCAGGGTTCATTTCTGAGAATTTTTTGGGATAGGACAAGTTCTGACAAACTGTTCGCTCATCCGAGTGGATAAACCGGTGGGTCGGTCGGTGTGTTAGGGTTTATTTTTTGTAACGCCCCGAATTTTCAGAGCGTTAATATCAAATAAACAAAGTCAGAAAACCTCAAATTTCCAAAAGTCTCCCAAACAAGTTATTCAGAGCATCTAATCAGAAAATCTCCAATTTACACAATTAAATGTCAAATAGGCCTAAAACAGTAATTTAATCCCGAATTTACTCCTACAAGGAGTTCCAAATGAAACATCGAAATCCAAATATTTCCTCTTATTATAATTTCTAAAAAAATAATCAAAGTAGCTCAGAGATTAAACCGCTAGCTCTCAGTCAAATTGCTAGGCCCGTATTCCAATCCCCTCTACTGATCACCTGAAAATAAAATAATAAGGGGGTGAGCCAAATGCCCAGTAAGGTTGCTCAACGGACCAATCAAAATGGGATACAAAGATATCTGAGAAAACAAGATCGGACGTACAGAATTTTAACAGAACATATACGAACCAGAATTGTCAAAATACAAAATATGTTTCGTAGAAAGACAAAATTTCAAAATGTATTCTTATACAGAAACTGACACTAGAGAGCCATTCAGAATAAGGTCACACATGCCATCACCGACATGTGGAACTAGGTTCAGAAACAAGATCGCGATCTCTAGCTCATTCCACTGAGCTAGCCCACGTTCCAATCCACGTGAGTAAGTCAGAAACAGAGTAGTCACGTACACCGTGGCATGGCTCATAGACTTACTTACGCATATGTTCAACAAAATATTTTATTAGACACCAAAAGTCCTAAACGATGTAATATGACGAGTGGCTCCGACTAACCAAGAGTCACTAGCTTAAGTCAATAAGGCAGAAAGTCAGAAACGTAAATATTAATGACAACTCTCAATGAGATATATCAACGATCCCAAAAATTCTCAAAAGTAAATTTAAAACGACGAACATGAAAATTCAAGTTCAACGAAAGCCATACGAATACAATCGAAATTTACACGAGTTCAGAATGTTGCCATGTAAAGGAGTTGCCACAAAATGTATTTGGGCTAATTACACCTATGTCCCTGAGGTTTTGGGGTAATTACACGCGAGGACACAAAGTTTCAAAATGTAACACTTGTGTCCATTGACAAACGGAATACAAAAATACTTAACGGTTCTGACAAAAAGACCAAGTTGCCCCTAAATAAAAGTTGAAACCCTGATTTGCCCCTGGGACCACATGAAACCCTAATTTTCATTGTCTTCCCCCCACCCCTCCCCACCCCATCTACATCCCCCTCGTCCTTCCCCGTCACCCACCCACCCCGCCTGCTTCCTTTTCCCGGTGCCGCACCCCGCCTGCCCCCCTTCCCCGGCGCCGCACACCGCCTGCTTCCCTTCCCCGGCGCCACACCCCGCCTGCTCCCCTTCCCCGGCGCCGCACCCCGCCTGTTCCCCTTCCCCGGCGCCGCACCCCGTCTGCCTCCCCTTCCCCAGCGCCGCACCCCGCATGCCTCCTCCTTCCTCGTCACCCCGTCACCGCCCACCCTGTCTACCTCCCTTTCCTCGTCACCGCCCACCCCAAGCCACCGCGTGTAATCTCATGCCGGCGTCGAAACCTATCGCTGGCGTGGTGGGGTGGTATGGACAGGGGCTGCCGGCGGCGAGGGGCCGGGGAAGGAGGGACTGCCGATGGCGGGGGCGGGGGAGGGAGGCGACGGCCGGCAGGGAGGCGACGGCCGGCAGGGACTTCAGATTCACCGGCAATGGGAGAGAGAACATAAAACCCTAATTTGCAAATTAGGGTTTCAAGAAAACCCTAATTTGCAAATTAGGGTTTCAAGAAAATCCTAATTTGCAAATTAGGGTTTCAAGAATATCCTAAAACTAAAACTGATAAATAAATCATATATAATAATAAACAGATATTTTTCAATATATAGAGTACAAGGGGTAGTATCGTCATTTTAAAAATACATATTGATGACATCATACAAAAAGTACAATTTTTGGATGGAACCCTAACGGATGGACACGGCTGATACATTTTAAAAGTGTTTGGTCACGGAATGTTACATTTTGAAACTCGTTGTCCTTGACTGTAATTATACCCAAACCTCAGGGATATAAGTGTAATTTGCCCATGTATTTAAAGAAAACAATGGAACTAACCATGTGAGAAGCCTGATGCAAAATAAATTTGGCATGAATGAATACCAGTTCCATCATTGACAAGTAATGACGTAGGAAGAGAAGTTTCTAACATAAAGTCCAAACAAGTACTGACTTGTTAATTTATTGGATAAAGAGCGTGAGAAATAGGGATATGGTTATCAACGTACTACCTGGAGCATTAGAGGACATATGAATGAACACAGTAATAGTGACGGCTCAAGCAATGAACGGCCACTAAATGTGAGTCATGATGACAATTCACGTGAACAAGATTTTTTACTTAAGAATTTATTGAACGTCAACAAATTTCAGCCACCAGACGGCATACTTCAGAGTAGAAAAACGAAGCCCAACGCACAGATTACAAGACGATGGGTCGCAAGGATTAACAACGAAAACAAAGGAATACCTTACGGAAAATATAATCATCCGAATCTAATGGTATTCTGAATTTAAAAGAATAAATCATTACGAACATACGATTGATTAGTCCAACGCTGATTTAGATTTCAAAAAGTAAAACCCTTACCTCTGATCGTGATTAAACCCAAAATCTGATTTCCTCAATTCAATTGTATCAAAGTCCTAAAAATTGACAAACCCAAAGGTTTCAAATCAAATTCTAATGACAACGAAATTCGTAAACTACTACAATCCCAAATCAAAAATCAATTTAAATTCTTACCTCAAGCAATTTGTCAAAATCCCAAGAAGTCTCTTCCTAAGAATTCCTTGGAGGCTCTTCTGAATTTTGGTGTGCTCTTAGGGTTCTTAGAGAATATATAGTACGTAAATTATCAATAACCTAAAAGAACAATTCTTATATTCCTAAAACAAATTGAATTTCAAAATACCCATTACGTCCCAAACTCTCTAATTTTTTTTAAGCATTTAAACATGAGGGGTCTAACATCCTCCCCCCCTAAATAAAAATTCTGTCCTCGGAATCAAAATGTACCTGAGGTGCCAAAAAGGTGCGGATAAGTACGTCGCATATATTCTTCAGATTCCCAAGTAGCCTCCTCACTTTCATGGTTCTGCCATAAAACCTTAACTAAGGGAATGACTTTCGTCCTTAACACCTGATCACGACTGTCAAGAATCTCAACTGGTTGCTCTTCGTAGGAAAGGTTCTCCTGCACTGATAAAGGCTCATACGGCACAATGTGCGTCGGATCATAAACGTACTTCCTCGTATTCGAAACATGAAAAACATTATGAACGTGTGAAAGCTCTGGCGGCAATGCAACTCTGTAAGCCACGGGACCGATCCTCTCCAAAATCTCGAATGGCCCGACAAACCTAGGGCTAAGCTTGCCCTTCTTACCGAAACGCATCACCCCCTTCCAAGGCGAAACTCTTAAGAACATGTGATCAACTACTTCAAACTCTAGTTCGCGGCGACGGTGAGATGTATGACTGCGCTGTCTGTCCTGAGCTGTTTTGAGACGTTCCCGAATCAAGTTAACTTTTTGAGTAGTCAACAGTACCAACTCTGGTCCCAATAATCGTCTCTCCCCTACCTCATCCCAACATAGTGGCGTCATGCACCTCCGTCCATATAATGCCTCAAACGGTGCCATCTTAATACTTGCCTGATAGCTGTTATTGTAGGCAAACTCAACTAAAGGTAAATGGCTATACCAGCTACCACCGAGGTCTAGTGTGCAAGCTCTCAACATGTCCTATAGTGTCTGAATAGTACGTTCTGATTGCCCATCTATTTGTGGGTGGTAAGCAGTGCTAAAATAGATATCGGTACCCATGGAATTCTGGAAGCTCCTCTAGAATTTTGAAGTAAAATGTGGATCTCGATCGGACACTATTGATAATGGTACTCCATGTAACCTCACTATCTTATCAATATATATTTGCACTAGCTCAGATAATGGTGTTGTAGCTCGGATTGGAAGGAAATGTGCAGACTTTGTCAACCTATCAACAATAACCCAAATAGTGTCAAAACCCTTGACTGTCCTTGGTAAGCCTACCACAAAATCAGTTGTTACATGCTCCCACTTCCACTGCAGAATCTCAAGTGGCTGAAGTGGTCCGCTAGGCTTCTGATGCTCTGTCTTCACTCTTTGACAGACCAAGCAATGAGAGACAAATTCTGCTATATCCGACTTCATGCCGCTCCACCAAAAATGTTCCTTAAGGTCATGATACATCTTTGTTCCTCCTAGGGGGATAGAGAAACTAGAGTTATGAGCCTCTGACAATAATTCCCTCCTCAAGGACATATCTGTCGGTACACAAAGTCTCTTATGGAACCAAACTACACCGTGCTCATCAACTCTGAACTCAGACTGTTTTCCATTGTTAATGTTCTCGATAATGCGAACTATACCAGAATCTCCATCTTGAGCTTCCTTGATCCTGTTAGTCAAGGTAGGTTGTACCTGCAATGCAGCCAAGTACTATCCACCATCTTGCCATCTAGTCTCCAAATCCAGGTTCTTCATGTCTTCTAATAATTGGGGTTGACAGGTGATAAGTGCTGCTAGGTTTCCTGTGCTCTTCCTGCTGAGTGCGTCGGCCACGACATTCGCCTTACCCGGGTGATAGTGAATCGTGCAGTCATAGTCTTTCAAAAGTTCCAACCAACGCCTCTGTCTCATGTTCAGCTCCTTCTGGGTGAAAATATACTTAAGACTTTTATGGTCAGTATATATCTCACAGGTCTCACCATACAAGTAGTGCCTCCATATCTTCAAAGAAAATATCACAGCTGCTAACTCAAGATCATGGGTGGGTAGTTCTGCTCGTAAGGTTTAAGCTGTCTAGAAGCATAGGCAATCACCTTACCATGCTGCATTAAAACACAACCTAAGCCTTTCTTTGAGGCATCACTATATATCACAAAACCTCCAGAACCAGATGGTAAGGTTAATACAGGTGCAGACACCAACCTCTTCTTCAGTTCTTGAAAATTAGCTTCACACTCCTCACTCCAAACAAATCGGGTGTTCTTCTTAGTCAACTGAGTCAAAGGCATTGCTATTCTCGAAAAACCTTCTACAAATCGGCGGTAGTAACCTGCCAATCCCAAAAAGCTTCTCACTTCAGTAACAGTGCTAGGCCTCTGCCAATCAGTCACCGCCACAATCTTAGAGGGGTCAACAGCTATTCCATCCTTAGACACCACATGTCCCAGAAATGTAACTTGCTAAAGCCAAAACTTGCATTTCTTAATTTTTGCATACAACTAGTTGTCCTTCAAAGTCTGTAAGATAACTCTCAGGTGCTCACTATGCTCCTCGTCAGACTTAGAGTACACCAAAATGTCATCAATGAAAATAATAACAAACTTATCCAAATACTGCCTAAACACACGATTCATCAGATCCATAAAAGCTGCAGGAGCATTAGTCAACCTGAAAGGCATCACTAAGAACTCGTAATGACCGTAACGAGTCCTAAATGCGGTCTTTGACACATCCTCTATCCTAACTTTTAGCTGATGGTATCCAGAACGTAGATCTATTTTTGTGAAAAAACTTGCTCCCTGAAGTTGGTCAAACAAATCATCTATACGCGACAACGGGTATTTGTTACGTATGGTGATCTTATTCAACTCACGGTAGTCAATGCAAAGTCTCAATGTGCCATCCTTCTTCTTGACAAACAAGACAGGGGCACCCTAAGGTGAAACACTAGGCCGTATAAACCCCCTATCAAGTAGCTCTTGAAGCTGTTCCTTTAACTCCTTCATTTCTGTAGGCGCCATTCGATACGGAGCCTTGGAAATAGGTGACGCACCAGGCACCAAATCAATCGTGAATTCAATCTCACGATCAATGGGTTTTCCCGGCAACTCCTCGGGAAACACCTTAGAAAAGTCGCGTACTATCGGTACGTCTGATATCTCAACACCTCCATGATTAGTATCAAGGATGTGTGCAATGTAACCCTCACAACCCTTATGAAGCATACGACAAGCCGAAATAGCTGAGATAATAGACAACCCGCTAGGCTTTGAACCCCAAAACTCAAACTCAGATGAATCAGATAAACAGAAATGGACTCGCTTCTCAAAGCAATCAACTAAGGCATGATAGGATGCCAACCAATCCATACCCAAAATCATGTCAAAATCATGGATATCTAAAAGAACTAGATCCCCAAGAAGGTCCCTATCACAAATATGGATCTTACAATTCCTCAATACTGACTTAACTACCACAGAATCCCCAACAGGAGTACCCACAGACAACTCACAGTCAAGAGACTGGGGTTTAACCCTAAGGCGATGTGCAAACGAAAGAGAAACAAAAGAGTGTGTGGCACCAGAGTCAAACAATACATGCGCATCAATTGAGTTAATCTGAATCGTACCTGCCACCACATCCTTCGAACCTGATGCATCCTTAGCTGTCATGTTGAACACCCTGCCGGTAATCTTAGGTTTCTGCCCTCCGGTTGACTGACTCGTACTCTGCCTTGGGCCTGAGGCTGTACTCCCTACAACAGAACCCTGCGGTCCAGATTGCCCTGATGCTGGAATAGGACAATCTCTGATATGGTGACCCTTCTGGCCATACCTAAAGCATGCTCATGTATCCCAATGGCAACTCTGGCCGCCATGTCGCTTATTGCACCTCTGACAAACAGGGTCGGAACCTGTAGATGGGGACCTCTGAGCAAAGTTCTGACTAGAACCCCTACTCAAATTACTCTGACCCTGACTCTGTCTCTGACCTTGGCCCCTCTGACCAAAAGAAATCGAGGAAGAAGTTTGTCTGCGTTTTTCATCACCAGGTACCATTTGTGGCTGGGATAGTTCTGGACGGTCTCTCTTGCCTGCCTTGGCGTCTTTTTTCTCTCTGTAGTCCCTTGCCTCAGCTTCGATAGTCTTCGCAATGTCAACACACTGAACATAAGTGTCTATTGGAACTGGAACAATGCGCTACCTAATGCTAGGCTTGAGACCCCAAGTAAACATCTGCACTCTATCCTTCTCGTTTACAACCAACTGCTTACCATAACGAGACAGCCGTGTAAACTTGACCTCATACTCGGCAACACTCTCGTTTTCCCCCTGCCTTAAGTTAAGAAAATCACGATACATTTGTTCTTTTACACTCCTAGGAAAATAGCGGTCGAAGAACAAGTCCTTAAACTGATCCCATGTCATCGCTTTCCGTTGTTCCACCGTTTTACTATCCTCAATAGTTTTCCACCAGTGGTCTGCTTCCCCGTCTAGCTTATACACTGTGAGTTCTATCTTTTCCTCATCAGTGCAACCCATAGGCCTAAATACTTTCTCAAGTCGAGAAATCCACTTCTCTGCAACAATCGGATCGTCTGTACCTCCAAAAGGTTTTACATTCTTCTTGTCAAACTGCTCTAATAAGCTACGAGTTTGAGCCTGCCCGTGATTAGGATTGGGATTTGGGTTCGGCTAATTCTGTTGATTTAGATGAGCTTGTTGGTTCGCCAGCAGCTGAGTCAGCTGAGCTTGCTGATTTGCCATGATAGTCAGAAGATCTGGCAGATTCTCATTCCCTGTGACGTTCTGACGCTCCGCATCTCAATTGTTGGCTCGCCTATTAGTACGACCGCTCGCCATTACTATAAAAGAAAACTAGAATTAGATACTGACTAGGACAATAAACTTAAATCTACCCATCCTACCCACCTCACAACTTATCTGATCCTAAGCATATAAGTCTACATGAGTTTAAACCTATAGCTCTGATACCAACTATAACGCCCCTAATTTTTGGAGCGTTAATATCAAATAAACAAAGTCAGAAAACCTCAAATTTCCAAAAGTCTCCCAAACAGGTTATTCAGAGCATCTAATCAGAAAATCTCCAATTTACACAATTAAATGTCAAATAGGCCTAAAACAGTAATTTAATCTCGAATTTACTCCTACAAGGAGTTCCAAATGAAACATCGAAATCCAAATATTTCCCCTTATTATTTTATTTTCAGGTGATCAGTAGAGGGGATTGGAATACGGGCCTAGCAATTTGACTGCACGAGGACCCCTCGCCACGGACTCTGAGCATTGAGCTGCAAGCATGTCCGCTCATGTTACCATTGATCATCGACACCGCCAGGGCAATGACCATCGGGTCACTCCGAGACGGGAGCAAGCCCTCGGAGGGAATCGCGCCTAACTCGCCTGACAGTTGGCTACAGGGGCAACCCTCACCGCTATCAGGATATCCGCGCATCTCTTGACGCATCTCGTGGGATTCAGTAAGGGCTTGGACTGGAGGCTGGGGCAACGGGCTACTCTGACCATGCTACCGCGGTATGGTCAGTCTCCTCAGACATGTAGAAGGATGCTGCATGGGCAGGGCAGTACGAACTCGGGGACCAGCAGTTCAACGGAGAATGGGTACTTTGGGACCCCCTGGTGACGTGTCGCTCCCAGGGGACGACACGTGTCAGCTGATGACACATGCACATTTTTGCCTATAAATAGTGAACTTTGGAGCTTATTCAAGGACTTCTCTCTCATTTGACATTTTCACTCTCTCTCTAAAAAAACCTCATTCTCTCTGGATTTCTAGTGAGAGAAAGACATTTGGACTCTTGTTATCAGACCCTTGACGTTGCACCCTTAACTTGGACTATTGACCACCGTCCTGTTCGTCGTCACCCTGCATGCGCGGCGCTGCCAGCCCTCGCGACCTGTCTGGGGAGCCTTGCTCTCAGCCCTTACTCCATCCTTGATGTCTCCCACTTTGCCTACTTGGAAGCCAACTCAGATTGCATCTTTTGTGGCACCTCTACGTGGCTACGAACCCTCTTTCTTTGGCAACATTTGGCGACTCCGCTGGGGAGGTGAGCATGGTGTTGTGGTCTGCTTCACCTAAGCACCATGCCGGTACAACGAAAAGTTACAAGGGCGACCAGCCAGGGCCTTATCCGTACCATACGAGAAGGAGACCACTCGGGTGAACAAGAGGGGACTAGTGTTGTACGTCTCTAAGACCGTCCCGCATCTGACGTGCAGGTTGCAGTCAATGTGGCCATCCAGCAGTTCACTCCCACCATAGCCAGCATACAGGACTCACAAGCTTCTCTCATGACCGCCATATTGGAAATGCAGAAATCTATACAAACGATGGCCTCACAACAAATTGTTCCACCGGTCCAGCCTGTAGGACCCGGGCCGTCCCCTGACGTTGCCCAGGCCCCGGTGTCACGACCACCGCCGCCTCGACCATCCAGACCCTTGGCGGTAGGACTCGCGACATCTTCCCCGCTCGTAGCTGACACACTGCGTCCTGTGATGCCACCACATAGACTACAGCCGGATCTTGGGCCAGTATTGCAACAAGTCCCCCCTACTGTTGCGCCTCAACATGTACCAGCCAGGAGCTCTTCTGAGACTCACGAATCCATTAAGATGGAGCCTAACCCCTACCCGACGGACCAGCATCAAACGACCATCCAAGTGGTGGATATGTCTCGTTCGCCCACCCATGCTACCGTACATCTGCCCGCATCAACACCTGCCATGTATCGTCATTCCACTGCTCCTGCCCACCAAGTCACACCATTAGGGGACTCTGGGGCTCGCGGAGCACCGGCCAGCCATCAACCTTTAGTCGGCCAGGAAGAGCCGCCATCCCACTATGTTTCCAAGGCCGACTTCGACGCACTTCTTCGCCGGCTGTCACAGTATTCTGCACCCGACTCATCAGACCGATTGACAGGCCACGCGCCGTATGCTAATGAGATAGCCATCATACCATATCCACTCAAAGTACAAAGTAACCCACTTTTTTGCTCTTTAATGGACGTGAAGGCAATGCCCGTGAGCACTTAACCAGATTCGTCGGTTCGTTGGAGCAATATGGATCGGGCGATAGTTTGAAGCTGAGGGAGTTTCACAAGTCCCTCACAAGCTTGGCGTATACTTGGTACCATCAGATCCTTGCGGGGACGGTCCATTCATGGAATGAGATGGTCCAACTCTTCTTGAACAAATTCCACTATGAAGTTGAACGCGTCACCATAGTAGACATCGCCGGCATTCGCCAGGCCCCCGGCGAAGACTTGACCAAATATGTGCACCGTTTTCATCTTAAGTGTCTCGAATGTACAGATTTCAGTAAAGATGAGACATTGGTGCCCATATGCATCAAGAACATGAACGACGTCTACCGGGTGCACCTCGAGAACTTGCAGTTGAAATCATGGGGACACCTTAAAGAAACGACACGGCGTACTTACGAGACAGTCGGGCCCGTCAAACCATGGAGGCCTCGCCCGTAGAATGCACTGCTGGCCTCAACAGACACATCCAGCACCCAGTGCAACAGCAATAACACCAGCACCAGCAACAACAACATCAATAATTACACTGGCTTTAAGCGTCAGTTCCCGGATGGGGACCAACGCTCTGACAAACGACGACAACAGGAGACTCCACCTGTCTTTCCATGTGATTTGAATATGGTGAAAGAGCTCTTGACAGAATGGGTTGCTAATGAAAACAACTTCCAATTGCCACCTGTACGAATCCCCATCACAGATGAAGAAAGAACCAGGCCCAACTACTGCCCCTTCCACTAGGCCCTTGGCCACCCTCTCAAGAACTGCAATGCATTGCGAGCCATCTTTGCATGGAAGATTGCTTCAGGCGACCTACAGCTACGAAAGAACCACGATGTGCGGAAAGACCCGTACCCAAATCATGGCAACAATAACCGCGAGCATCAAGTGCTCATGGTTGCTACCGACCACATCGAGTCCCTTGTCCCCGAAGCTCCTGCGGAAATCTCGCCTATGGTCACAACTTGTATACCTCCTGCCCCCCAGCTAGTGTCCTCGGCTGGCCAAATGACGAAGATCAAAGGCTTCTTTGATAAAATGGAATTTTCACCCGTGACACGGACCTATCTCTCGGACTGCTTGATCGAGGTCACCACAGGCCTCGGGCCCGAATGCTTCGCCACCCAGTCCGAGCTCAGACATATCCCTTCCACCGCATTCATTTTTTTGGACGAGGACTCACCACCAGTTGAGCACCATAATCGGCCGATGTACCTTGAGTGCACTGTTAACGGCACTGGCTTTCGCCGCGCCTCGGTAGACTGCGGCGCCTCATTCTACATCACCCCTCTCATCACTTTGCAGCAGGCCGGTATACCACCAAGGAGGACCATCCGTCACCCCATCAAAATTACTGGCTTCGGGCAAGGCCCCCAATCCACCCTTGGCCACATTACTGTCGACCTCATGGTCGGAACTGTCCGTCGTGACACTACTTTTCATGTGATAGACAACGAGTCTTCCTTCCACCTCCTGCTTGGGCGACCTTGGATTCATATCAACAAGGCTGTTCCCTCGACCTACCACCAGTGTGTGAAACTGGTGGCCGGTCCTACGGGACATGAGGTAGCAGTAACCATCCCCGCGACCAAGGCCCCTTTTGAATGTGCCGAGTCTTACTTCGCCGAGGCCTGCTTCTTCACTGAGCTTGCTGCAGATGGTGAGAATGCTACTCACATCCATTCCACCAAACTACCAGATTGGCACGAGCTGTGTGGAAACAAGCCCTCCAAGTCCAAGTCCAAGTCCAAGTCCAAGAAAAGCAACAGAAACAAAGCATCAACCTCGACAGCGCCGTCTGCTGTCCCGACCAATTCCCCGCCTTCATCCCCCAAGTCCAAGAAACACAAGTTTGAAGCCACCTTCCAACGCGTCATCAAAGACGGAAGAGTGATCTACCAGTTATGACGGTGTTCGGGGGCTCCAGGGGGTCCGCTGCCTGACCCCCTCGACCCCGACCTACCTACAGAGACATAGTGGTGTTGTACAGCCGAGCATTGCCCGCTAGAACCTGAGCTTACCCCGGGCGCTGCCCCGCCCTGCTATGAAGACAGTCCTCGACCGCATGCCGAAGATCTTGAAGAAAATAACCTGGCTGATCCGAGCGAGGAACCTCGACTGACTTACATTGGCACGAAACTCACCCCGGGCCGAAGAGAGGGACTGGTTACCCTCCTCCGCGAATATCGCGACGTATTGGCATGGAGTTACAAGGAAATGCCCGGATTGGATCCTGCCTTGGTGACACACCATCTCAACATTGCTAACGGGTTCAGCCCTGTTCGACAGCATTCGCGATCCTTTCGCCTCAAACTCAAATTAAAAATCAAGCAAGAGATCGAACGACTTCTACAGGCTGGCTTTATTGAACCCATCACTCATCCTATCTGGTTGGCCAATGTTATTCCTGTACAAAAGAAGAACGGGCAGGTCCGCATTTGTATTGACTTTCGCGATTTGAATAAGGCGTGCCCTAAAGATGAATTTCCACTGCCCAATATTGACATGCTCACGGAGGCTACCACCGGACACGAGACCTTTCCCTTCATGGATGGCTTCACCGGCTACAACCAAATTCGAATGAACCCAGACGACTGTGCCAAGAAAGCTTTTCGGACCCCAATGGGTAACTTTTGTTGGAAAGTCATGCCCTTCGGTCTCAATAATGCGGGTGCTACCTATCAGCGAGCTATGAGAGCTATCTTCCACGACATGATACACCGCACAGTGGAAGACTATGATGACGACCTCATTATCAAGTCTAAAAAGGAAAGTGAGCATCTTACGGACCTTCGAGTAGTCTTCGACCGGTGTCGCCAGTACAACATGCGGATGAACCCGCTCAAATGTGCCTTTGGAGTCTCCTCCGGCAAGTTCCTCGGCTTCTTGGTCAGTCTACAGGGTATCGACGTTGACCCCTCCAAAGCCGCCTCTATCCGAGAGATGCCACCGCCCAAAAGCACCAAGCAGTTAAAAAGCTTCCTCGGTAAAGGTTTCTTATCTCCGCAGGTTCATCCCTGCCTTGGCCGAGCTTATCACGCCCTTCCAGCATTTGACACGTAAGAGCACACTGTGGGATTGGGGTGCGCCCCAACAGCAAGCATTTGAGCAAATCAAAGTGGTCCTCATGTCACCGTAGACTATGGTCGTGCCACAACGTGGTCTCCCGCTCTTGCTTTACTTAACCTCCACCCCCAGATCCATAGGGGCGTTACTTGCTCAGGAAATAGACGGAGTGGAGCGCCCGGTTTATTATCTCAGTCGGTCAATCAGGGGACCCGAGGCCAATTATTCTGAACTCGAAAAACATTGCTTCACCTTGGTCTACGCCTCGCAGAAATTCAGGCACTACTTCTTGTCACACCAGATTACACTCGTCACCAAGGCTGATCCATTACGATACATGCTCACGCGCCCTGCCCTGTCTGGCCGACTTACTCGTTGGTTGCTGCTATTGGCCGAATTCGGCCTATCCATCAAGAATCCTACGGCTTTACGAAGCCAAGCACTCGCGGACCTCTTGGCCTTCTTCCCGCGCCAACAATATAAACCAACCTCACATCAATTGCCAGGGGAAGAGATGGCCTTAATTTCTGACATTGATGAATTTTGGACGCTTGAGTTCAACGGCTCAGCCACTAGCAAAGGTCACAATGGAGCTCCCCTCTGGCAAGAAGGTGCCGACATTGTCCTTCGTAACCCAGAGGGTGTTACCACATCCCTATCCTTCAAGCTTGCATTCCCGGTATCTAACAATGAAGCTGAGTACGAGGCCCTCGTCCTCGGCCACATGCTAGCCATCAGCATGGGGGCTAAGTCATTATGTATAAAAGGGGACTCGAACTTGATCATGAAGAAGGCTGACGGAGAATTCGTGGTCAAAGAGCCAGCTTTGGCACCTTATCGTGCCCTGGTACAACACTTGGAGGGACGGCTTGGCCATGTTCAATATGAACATCACAACAGGTGCCACAACCGACATGCGGACAGATTAGCCACAATCACGTCAAAAATAGATATTGACGGTGAACAGTGCATACTAACCATTATCAGAAGGACAGCACCATGCACAGCATTGAATTTAGTCCCAAAGGACACTACGACCGATGATTGGAGGTAGCCGATTGTCGACCAACTTAGGGCGCCGTCACTCGCTTCCGTCTCCACCCTCACAGATTTCTTAATGTTGGGAGACGTCTTGTACAGACGATGTCCCGGAGGCACTCTGGCCCGATGTTTGGCCCCAGCAGAAGCAAAGCACAAGCTGCAATTGGGACATCAAAAGTGTTATGGCCTCGACGGACCACCTCTATACCGTCGTCTCCAACGAATGGGCCTCTTTTGGCCATCCATGGCCAAAGATGCTTCGGATATACAGTAGGATTGTTCGGAATGCCTATATGCGCCAGACAGTACGGAAGCTCTTGTCATCAACATCGAGGGTGACTGGCGTCAGCCTTTCCTACAATATCTATCCCATGGACTACTACCCCTGACCACAGCTCGGCACGATCTATCAAGCGCAAGTCGGTCAAGTATTTCGTGACGGAAGGCGAGTTGTTTCGCAAGGGATTTTCAGGACGCACCCTGCGATGCTTGCAGGGTGCCCAAGCAGTCGAGGTGATCAATGAAGTGCACAATGATGCTTGTGGTGAGCATCAAGGCTCTCAGAAGTTGTATGCAGAGCTGCTAAGGTTGGGGTACTACTGGCCGACTATGGAATCTGACGCGATATCTCATGTCCGACACTGCCAACCCTGCCAGAGACACGCCAATAGAATGCACATGCCAGCATCCAACCTTCATATGATTGTGGCCCCTTGGCCATTTCATTCTTGGGCTCTCGACCTTATCAACCCCATTCATCAGCCATCGAGAGGTCACATTTGGATCATGGTCGTAACGGAGCGTTTCAAAAAGTGGGTCGAAGCCATACCTCTGCGAAAAGCCACGGGGGGGCGCCATCACCAACTTTTTGCGCGATCACATCATATGTCGCTTCGGCATCCCCCGATGCATCATCTCTGACAACGGCACGCCATTCATCAATCGGGATGTTCAGACTCTCACAGAAGCAGATGACATCAATCATGCCACGTCAACTCCTTATTATCTGCAAGGCAACAGTCAAGCTGAAGCCTCCAACAAAACTCTGTTGCGCATTTTGTCACGCATGGTCCATGACGCGAGCAACTCCTGGACCGAAAAGCTAAGCCATGCCCTTTGGGCTTACAGGACTTCCAGACACACAGCCACGAAGGCCACACCCTTCTCCCTCGTCTACGGGGACGAATGCGTGGTGCCTGCCGAGATTGCAGTCGCCTCGGCAGGACTATCCCTCAACAGTGGTCTCTGGGAAGAAGAAACCAGAATGATGGCACTTGAGGGCCTTGATGAAAAAAGAGCCAACGCCATGCGCCGAATGAAAAAATATCATGACAAACTTGTCAAAGCCTTTGGGAAGACTGCCAAACCTCGCTCCTTCACAGAAGGCGACCTTGTCCTCCAAGCCGCCAAGCATGTACGGGCCAACCTGTCAGCCCCTAAGTTCACACCCAACTGGGAGGGGCCATTTGAAGTACATACAGCCAGAAGCAACGGCTCCTATCTCCTGCTCAATCCAGATGATGGACAGCTTACCGCCCCTATCAATGGTCGCTACCTAAAGAAGTACTATGCATGACCGGTTTGCAGCTTGTTCCCCTCCGACCCACCGCCTGCAGTTTAGAACGCTTAACACAGCATTTTGTGTATATTCACACATGTACTGGCTTGTAACTTCTGTTGCTTATTACGAGTTCCTTTTATGTAATGGCATTTCTTTGATCCAAGCATTATCAATATACAGTCTTTTCATTACATACATTTATGCTTAGCCTACACTTTTGTATTCTTTTATGGTCATTAAGTGTTTGCCCTCGACAAAGAAAAAGAAAAGAAAAAAACAAGGAGGGAAGGGGGGAACACCAACAGACAACCAACATGCGCAAGACATTCAAACAATCGCAACAGACAACGATCGTACCATGCATCCACGACAAATATTAACAAGACAGCACACAGCTACACTTTACATACCAACAAGATATATATATATATATATATATATATATATATATATATATATATATATATATATGCATACGAAGTTGTCAGCCACTATCGGGCACTGCCTATACATCAAATCTATAGTAAGACCTATAGAAAGCTAGATAACAAAGCTACTACCGGATGAGAGCTAAACACCTGTAATGTCTGACGCTGAACCTGTAGTGCCGACGACCCCGCCTCGAACTCGGCATGCCGCCTCAGACGATCAGCCTCTCGCACCTCCACATCAGCCCGCCGCCCTTAGAGATCGCTCAGCAGTCTCTCTAAGTCAGACAGCTGCCTCTCTATCTCCGCCACCTCCCTGTCAATCACGACCAACTCTCCGTTGATCTCTGACCGCTCCACCTTTAACCCTGTGCGCCGTCTCTCGAGCAACACCTCCTCCATACGCACCAAGGCCATCTTCTCACCCACACCACCACCCTAGCTCCTCGACCTAAAGAAGTCAGCCAGCCAATCTAGCTGCAAGCCTAAAGAGGTGAACGTCGCGAAGTCTGTCAGCGACCGCTCAATAAACTATGTCGTCCAGCCCGCCGCGGGAACACTCGCAAAAGGCAGCAGCCACTCCACAAACCCTGAGTACACCCACCTCAGCAGAACCAGGTTCCCCACAGTACACCCACCTCTGTGGGTACGCCGCCTTCACCAGCTCCAACCGGCGCATCGTCTCAGAAGGTACCTGGAGGTTCTCCCATGATGCCACATCGGCCTGGCCGCTCGACGATCCCCTGCTCACCTCTCTAACTACTGTGCCACTCACTACCATCACAGGCCTCTCTCGCACTCCTCCTGCTGCCTGTACACCGACGGTCATCGAGTGCATCACCATCAATGTCGAACTCACCTTAATTGCCGACCCTGACGATGCCCCCGTAACAGAGTGCACTGGCTGCACCGGGATCTCCACCTCCTTAATCGGGGCTGCCACCGCAGGCTCCAACTCCACCGAATCCTCCCGCTTAACCACCGCGGCCTCCGTCACCGTACCTATCCACCAGTAGCCGCTAGCATCGAACATCAGCGACTCGTCAACCGCCCCACCGTACACATCCTCCACTATCTCCTTAGCACTCGGCAATGGACTCACCCTGCCGCTCACGCCAGCCCTCGATGTACCGGCCGCCGCCAGCTCATCCCAGCCTACCGGCTCATCCACCTCAACTGCCTCCACCTCCTCTGTATCGGCAATCGCACCTGCATCACCGACTTCCTCCACTGTCTGCTCCTCATATTCCTGTCAAAAAGAATCGTCAGTACCTAAGCTTTCTTTTTTTCTTATGGTATCAACAAGCGAGACTTAATCAATATATATATATATATATATATATATAGCTATCACAAGGCTTACCTCAACCGCTGCCTCCTCCGATGCCTCTCGCGGCCTCTTCGACCCTGCCAAACATGAGCCCGAAGCGCCTGCACTCACCTGACGAGCACTCTCCATCATACCCACCCGAAGCACCGAAAGTAGCCCCTTGTCGGCCCCTGGAACCCGCGGTGCCGCCACCACCGGCTCCTCGCCATGGTCCTCCTCCGGGGCATCCTCCTCGGACCCCTCACCCTCATCCTCCGGCTCCTCATCTGGATCTCTCTCAGGGCCCACAACCGTATTCCCCGACACCAACGCTAACATGCCAGCCTGCCTCGCAGCTGTCGCCGATATCAAGCTTAATGCCCGGTCACATGCAAACACGTCCACCAAGCGGCGTGTGCCTGATGGCTGTGCCAACCACCCTGCCCAATTCGCCTGTAGCCGCTCCTACCACTGGGCGTACTCCATGGTCACTACCCCCGTAACAGCTATCCCTGGCCGTCTCCACTCCGTCGCCGGTGTCGGCCACTCACGGACCCTGTCATACCGCGTCTACAAAAACGTGGTCGTCAGACTCCACGGGCCGCGGTACCCACACGGCGACTCCAAGTCATAGCCAAACGCCCACAATAGCCGGTCCGGGCAATAACGGGCCACGTAATACAGGTTCTCCGCGGGCTTCCCACCATCATCTGTCATCACTGGAAGCCACCCTGGAAAATAGGCTACCAACAGCGCAACATCTGCCGGCGCCAAGGCCCCCCCACTTGGTCAAGTCCCTTGTCATCTCCTGTCCGTGCAACTAGGGTGTACTCCATACGAAGCATGCATATCTCTGTACGGCCGCGCCAAGCATGCCTCACGCAAATCTAGCAGCCGTGACAGCGGACAATCCGGCCTCTTGATCCCCGCCCATGCAAACGCCCGTGACCCGCTACACCACAGCGCCACCTCTCTGCGTCACCGTCCTCATCGTCGGCACTGGGTGCTCGCGCGGGTAGTCTACCGGCCGATAATCTGGGAAGCATTCGTACAGGTACCTCTGCAGGAACATCCAATCTACATATGTCGCTACTTGGTACCGTCCATGCAACCACTTCACATCGTTCACGAACTGATCCAGCCGTGAGAACATGGTGCCCAGATACACGGGAGCCAACCCGACGCGCTTCCCCTGCGCCATCCGAATCGCCAAGGGAATCACCCTCGGAGATATGCCATCCTCCGGCGTCCCCTCAAACACGAATCTGCAAACAAATAGCAACTCGTTATATAAGGCATCAAACAAAGTTACACAGGAACGCGTACGAGCAACGGAAAGTGCAATACTTACCTCGACAGGAACATCGTCAGGAAGGCCACCATCTCATATCGCTCGTCCTTGTGATACGGCCCCATCACAAAATGAGCAACAACGCCCGATCTCTGCCCCGACCTCGCCTGCGCCGTACCATAAAACAATCGGAGCCACCCACCGTACGTCCCCTTCCGATGATGCCTCGTCTCCACTAACATGTCAAGCAACTGCGTCTGTAACACACACTCCTCCCCAGTGAGTCGCGTCACACGTGCATCCAACTCTCCATGCATCGGTAGCCCCGTCAGCATCATCACATCCAACAGTATGGGCCCGATCTCTCCAAACTCCGTCATGAAGGTATGCGTCTGAGTGCTCTACCTCGACAGCAGCAGGGTCATCCCGGGCGTATTCCTACACAACTCCAGCCCCCTCCCCGTAATGTTCACAGCCAGCAGTAACCCCAATGTCTGCAATAATGCCTCCCACTGCAGTGTCTATAACATATGCTGACACTAGAAGTCCCACCCGAGCGGCATCGCACCATGTCCCTTGAACACTACATGTGCCCAGGGTATATCCTCCCGCTCCACCAACAACCCCGCCACATACCTTGGCGACGGCACGGGTGCATCCTCCCAGCTCGACGCCCGCACGTATGGTGACGGCACTCGCGGCTCCTCGCCCAGTGACTCACCGCTCCAACGCACTGTGAATGCACCATCAGCCACCCGGATGGCCAGCTCCCTCCACAACTCCCGGTCAGGTACGGCGGGTACTACTCCCTTCACTCCCAGTAGCGTGTTCGTCTTGTCCGGATACAGATCATATGTTCTAACCAACGCATCGTCAAACTCCAACGGCAACCCCGCCTCCCCATCAGGCGCAGCTGCGGCCTCGTCTGTCGGTGGCACCGGCACTGGCTCCGTCGTCACAACCCGAGGTTGTCGCACTGTGCTCACCGCACCACCTCGCAGTTTTGCACCACCTTCTGCTTCAGCTTCTTCGGAGCGGGCGCCGGCTCGGTAGGTGTGGCCTTGGCCCCGGCCCTTGGCCCAGCCAACCCCCTACACCCGCCGACCCCCATACACCCGCTGACCCCCTTGGGCCCACCTACTCCCTCTACTTTCTTCGTGATTCCTCTCTTTCCCTTCCCCCCGCGACAGCAGATCCCCCCGTAACTCCATGTCTGTCCGACCTCCCTGGGGTGGCCGACCCCCCTCGTGTGGCCGAGCCACCTCGTGCGGCCGACCCCCCTCCCCTCTCTCCCTTTCTTCCCTCCCTTCTCTCCTTCTCTCCCCCGTGCTAGCCGACCCCTCTGGGGTGGCCGACCCTCCTCTTCTGGCCGACCCCCCTCCCCCCGCCGACTCTCCTCTTCTGGCCGAGCTCCCTCCCCCGCCGACCCACCTCTTCCGGCCGAGCCCCCTCCCCTTTCCCCTCTTTCTTCCATCCTTCCCCCTTCCCCTCTTTTTTCCTTCTCTCCACCCCCGCCGACCCCTTTGCCGCGCCGACCACCATCTCCGACCGACCCCTCGGCCGCTTGCTTTCCCTCTCTCACCATTTCGCCCTTTTCTCTCTTTTTCTCTTCTCTCTTACTTACTCAAGGTGCAAATAGATTTTTTTTCCAAACCTCTCCATCCCTTCACTATTTATAGGGGTGGCCATCTCCCATCTCAACCACCCATTTCACAAAAAAAATAAAAAATATTCCCAGCTCTTTTTTTTCATCAGTTACGCATTTTTGCGCTCTTTGTTCCTCTCTCCGTTGCACCGTGTTGACACTCCACCATATCTTCCTTTTTCGCATAATTCATGTTTCGCTCCCTGAGCGCAACCAACAACGTTTATGCATGCGGTGCCCGCTCGGGTTGCCTCTCCGCGCACCCCGCACTCAGGGGGCTTATATTCACAACCTATCCGGACCGCACCCCAGGGCCCGCTAAGGGACCCCTATTGCACGACACGTCACCCGCTTGTCAGTCAAAATTGTTCAAACAGCATTAGTTGGTCAAAGCGCTCCGTGCCTCGGGCATCCGGACGGCAGTCGAAAGTGTGTTTCTCCCCAGAGGGGTCGGCCACACCCTGAGAAGGGGCTCGGCCACCCTCTTTAAAGGAGGGGTCGGCCACCCTCTTTGTAAGGGGTTCGGCCACCCTCTTTAAGGGGGGTCGGCCACTCTCTTTGTAAGGGGGTCAGCCACCCTCCTTAAAAGGGGGTCGACCACCCTTGTCTTTGGGGGGGGGGGACATGCTTTACGCTGCTGACTTCTCGCTCAACACATTCTGCAACGCTCACCCACCATCATCAGTAGTGCGACGCCCATTGTCGCCCACACATCGTCTTCACAACAACTGTCACCCACGAACGCACGTCGTCATCTAGATACCATTCCACGACACTCGTCGCCGCTCCGGCCGTCGCCGACACAGTCAACCGAGGGCTTTGGCCCTCACCCGTACAATCAACCGACGGGCTCCGGCCCTCGCGGCGGGATGGGCTCACAACCCTAAGGCCCTCGCCGGCACACTCAACCGGTGGCTCCAGCCCTCGCCCGCACACTCAACTGACGGGCTCTGGCCCTCGCAGCGAGATGGGCTCACAATCCTGAGGCCCTCGCCGGCACACTCAACCGGGGGCTCTGGCCCTCGCCCACACTATCAACCGACGGGCTTCGGCCCTCGCAGTGGGATGGGCTTACAACCCTAAGGCCCTCGCCGACACACTCAACCGGGGGCTCTGGCCCTCGCAGCAGGATAGGCTCACAACCCCGAAGCCATCGCCGGCACAATCGTCTGACGTGCTCACAGGGGGCTCCGCTCATAGTGCTCCGGCATGAGGACCCCTCGCCACGGACTCTGAGCATTGAGCTGCAAGCATGTCCGCTCATGTTACCATTGATCATCGACACCGCCAGGGTAGGGCAATGACCACCGGGTCACTCCGCGACCTGTCTGGGGAGCCTTGCTCTCAGCCCTTACTCCATCCTTGATGTCTCCCACTTTGCCTACTTGGAGGCCAACTCAGATTGCATCCTTTGTGGCACCTCTACGTGGCTATGAACCCTCTTTCTTTGGCAACATATTTTTTCAAATTTTGAGGCAATATCTGACTCTTATTTCGGTAATTATTTCTGATTTTGCAAATGGGATGTACCATATTCGGGATAATTCATCTCCTAACTATAAAATTGATTGATTTCATATTTGCATCAAGGCTGATTCACATATTATTTCCCTTATTATCTAGGCAAATTAATTCAATTAAATTATAAAATCTAGACACTGGACTGACACAATTGCCAACTGGACTGGACCAATTACTAACTGGACTGGACATCTAAACATGATTGGACATGTAATTGGACTGTGGGTCCGGACAAGACCAATGGACTTGGACATTCAACAATTTGGCTTGATCGGACTAGTCTAAATTGATTATCTAAGTCACATTACAAGGCCTAAACTCAACAATGCACTCTAAGTAATAATAAAGCCAGTTAATTATTTAATTATTAATAACTACAAGAATGGGGTATCTATAGGGGGCGGAGGTAGGGGAGTTTGTGTTTGACAGTGTGTGTGAGACTGAGATGGAAAGAAGAGAGAGGGCGAAAGAGAGAAAGAAGATGGAAATTGAGAAAGAATAGGGTAAAATGACCAATATACCTCTGAGTAAATGGATAGCGTTAAGCATAATTTGACAGAGTGACCTGATTGAAACGAATTTCATAGTCTAGCGATTACTTTGACACAAATCGATGTCCAATGACCAAAACTGAATTTGTCTAACAATATAGTGGTCAACCAAGTAATTAACTCTAGTGACAATTATTGGTCATCTAGGATACTAAAAGGGGACTCATACTTAAGAGTTGGAGCCAACAATATCAATTATTGATCACTTAGACATAAGAAGAAAAGCTCATCCAGATTTTGGATTCCACAGATCAATAGTGTTGGTCGTCTAGACATATTGAAAATAAAATTTATTTGGAGCCGAAGCCAACAAACCGATCATGTTGGTCGCTAGACAACGTACAAATTCCTAAGATTTTGGAGCCAATAGATCAATTGTGTTGGTTGTCTATGGATACTAAAAACTCATGATAAGGGGTCAGCGCCAACATATCGATCATTTTGGTTGCTTAGTCACAAGGAGAGAAACATATCTAGATTCCAGAGCCAACGAATTCATCATGTTGGTCATTTAGACATACTGAGAATAGCGAATCCTAAGAGCTGGAACCAACAACATACGGAAGCGGTTGGTTAGGAATACTGATAACAGCATCAAAAGAGCCACTCAAAGCGGGAGCAATACTGAACAATACTTGGTCGACAAATGATGAGAACATGATAGGTCGACTCTATTCTAAAGTCAAGAAAAAAATCGAAACAATAACAGAATATAAAGGCACACAAGACACAAGAGATACGTGGTTTGGCGAAGCCTACTCCACGATGGTAGCAGCGATTTCACTATGTCTGGCAATGGAGATTGCATCTTTGTCTCTTTTAACAAACCCTCTCAAAAAATGGCTCATCTCTCTTAACCCTAAGAAAATACAAGACGACGTATATATACTTAGAGCTAAGTTGTGACCTTTTCTAAATGACCGATGTGGGATGAGACGACTTATATACTTAGGGCTAAGTTGCGACCTTCTCTAAATAACCCATGTAGGACATCCACACATAAACCAATTTTTGGGTCGCTCGAGTCCTAAACGGGGTTTTCTCCAAGACAAATTATCACAAATTTCTATCTTGGCCTGGATGAAACAAGCCACAAACAACCTGAAAATATCATTTGCTGCTCCGACACCTCAAATTTTCCCTTAGGGCTGCACCTCAAATACTACTGATATCGATCAAATCTAAGCAATGCTTAAACTTGATCTCTGGAATATGCTTTGTCATCATGTCGGCTGGATTTTCAACTGTAGAAATCTGCTATATTATAACACTACGTTGAGAAACCACATCCAAAATAAAATGAAATCTGACATCATTGTGCTTGGTCTGCTCATGGAACATCTAATTTTTTGTCAGAAATATGGTACTTTGGCTGTCGTAGTAAACAGTGCTAGACTCCTGCTTCAACCCTAAATCACCAACCAAGCCTTTCTATCAAATGGCTTCCTTCACTACTTTGGTCGCCGCTATATACTCATCTTCTGTAGTAGACAACGCAACAATACTCTGTAGAGTAGCCTTCCAACTGATTACACAGCTCAAAAAAATGAAGACATAACATGTCAAAGATCTCATCCTATCCAAATCTCCAGCGTAGTGTGAGTCTACATATCCAATAACTCTACCATTTGCATCATTGCCCCGATGGTAGACTAAATCAGTATCTGCAGTACCTGAGAGGTATCAAAGTATCCATTTCACTACCTGCCGATGAGCTTTCCCAGGATTACCCATGTACCTGTTAACCACCCTGACTGCATGAGAAATGTCGGGTCTTGTACAAACCGTAGCATACATGAAACCGCCCACTGCACTAGCATATAGAACATACGCCGTGTGCTCCACCTTCTCCTGGGTTTGTGGGGAATCAGCTACTGAAAGCTTGAAGTGTGCCGCCGAAGTAGTTGTCACCGGTTTGGAGTTTTCCAACCCAAAGCACTGCAGTACTCGCTCAATGTACCTTCTATGGGACAGGTACAAAATTCCCACAGGCCGATCCCTCTGAATCTCTATTCCTAATATCCTATTTGCTGCACCCAAGTCTTTCATCTCAAATTCCATTTTCAACTGCTTTTCAAACCATTGATAGCTGACATTGTTTTTGCAGCAATCAACATGTCATCAACATACAACACCAAGTATATATGAGAACCATCCGCAAGATTCTGGTGATACACACAACTATCATAGGCACTCCTGGTGTAACCTTTTTTTGCCATGAAAGTGTCGAAACGCGTATACCACTGCCTTGGAGATTGTTTTAATCATACAAGGATTTCTTCAATAAGAAAACATGATCTTCCTTATCCTGGATCACGAACCCCTCTGGCTGACGCATAAATATCTGCTCTTCCAACTCACCATGTAGAAAAGTTGTTTTGACATCCAACTGTTGTAACTCCAAATCATACAGAGCAACCATAGTAAGCAACATTTTTATCGAAGTATGTTTTAGTACAGGAGAAAATATTTCATTGTAATCAATACCTTCTCTCTTAGTAAAACCCTTAGCTACCAAGTGTGCTTTATACCTTGCATCTTCCATTCCAGGAATTCCCTATTTCTTCTTGTAGACCTATTTGCAACCAACAATCTTATGGCCCACAGGCGGTTTGACCAATTCCCACGTTTGATTCTTATAAAGAGATTCCATCTCCTCACTCATAGCAACTGTCCAACGCGCTGATTATATGCTCTTGATGGCCTCTTTATATGTAACAGGCTCTTTAACCTCAATAGCCTCTGCCACACTAAAAGCATTAGCAACTATATATGTATATCCATAATTCTAAGGAGGTCGAATATCTCTTCTCGACCTGTTTCTAGCAATGTTATATCGTTGTTCCTGATGTTCTTCATTCTCCTAGATAGAATGAGAACCTTCTTCCCCACTTGTAGGAATTATAGGCAAAGAATCTGGAGCTCCACCCTGTAGCTCCACCTTCTCCCTGACACCGTGGTCTTTCCTTGGATCAATCAACTCCTCCTTCTTGGAAAGCATCAAAGACTCATCAAAGGTCATGTCTCTGCTAATTAGGAACTTGGATCACTTAGAATCAGGACACCACAACCTGTACCCTTTTACCCCACTTGCATAACCTAAGAAAATGCACTTCTTTGCTCTCGGCTCAAGTTTACCATCATTAACATGAGCATAAGTAGGACAACAAAATATCCTCAAATGTTCATAATTAGCATGCTACGGTTACCAGACCAAACTTTTTTCAGGAGTCTTACAATCAGTTGCAGTCGATGTAGACCTATTCACCAAATATGCAGCTAATGTTAATAGCTTTTGCCCAAAATTCCTTTGATAACCCGGAATTTAATTTGAAAGCATGCACCGAACCCTGTCAAAGAGAGTCATATTCATCCTTTTTGCAACCCCATTCTGTTGTAGCATTTCTCTGACAATGCGATGCCTTACTATGCCTTCATTCTTGCAAAATTCAGTGAACTCATCCAAACAGAATCCCATGCATTGTTAGTCCTCAAGCATTTAATTTATTTTCCGGTCTATTTTTCAATCATCATTTTAAACTGCTTCCACTGAACAAAGACATCACTCTTTTTTTTCAGAATGTACACCTAGACCTTTCTTGAGAAGTCATTAATAAAAGTCAACATGTATCTGCCACCACCCTTAGAAGGAATCGTGGAAGGACCCCAAAGATCTGAATGGATATAATCCACCATACATTTGTTGATATGAACAGCCTAACTGGATTTCACCCTGCACTGCTTTCTAAAGACACAATGCTCAGAAAAATCTAGCTTTCTTATTTTCTTGCTTCCCAGCAAACCTTGGTTGCTCAGCACATCCACACCCGTCTTACTCCTATGCCTAAGAGCATATGCCATAGCTTGGTAGTGTCAGAATTTATATCAGAAGATGAAGCTGCTGCTATTCCTCATGTAATTGTGCTACCCCATAACAAACAAACACTATTTTGTTTAAACCCCTTCATTACAATAAAAGAACCCTTCATTATCCTCATAACTCTACCTGCGGCTTGATAGCTATAACCATTGGAGTCAAGTGTACCCAAAAAATTAGATTTTCCTTAGCTCTGGAACGTGCCTAACATCAGTCAAAGTTCTCACAATACCATCATGCATCCTAATCATAATTAAACCTATCACAACCACCTTACAGGCAATATCGTTTCCCGTAAGAACTTTATCACCATCAAATTAGTGATAATGGAAAACCAGTCCCTATTGAGACACATATGATAGGAGCAACCCGTATCAAGAATCCATCCTCTATTCAAGGAACTTATAGTAACTGAAAGAACATCCGCACCCTCAAAATTATCTTCTACTACTTCGGCAGCATCAGCTATCTTAGAATTATCCTTTTTCTTCCCCTTACGCACATGACAATCCTTTCTATAGTACCCTTCCTTGTGACAATGGTAGCACTTCAATTTTCTGGCCTTTGATTGATACCTCGATCTTCTTTTATTTCTAGAGTTAGCATGGTCAGTGCTTCTCCCTCGAGCCATCAAACAATCACCATGTTCTTCTCCCCTATTTTATGTAATCTTCTTCCTTAATTCCTGAGAATTTATCACAGCCTCAACCTCCTCCCAAGAGATAATGTCCTTCCCATTGAATAAGGTAGTAACAAGATGTTCATGTGACGGAGGAAAAGAACTCATCAACAATAAAGCTTTATCCTCATCTTCTATCTTGATATCAATATTTTACAGGTCTAATATACCTTATTATATTCATCAAGATAATCACTAATCGATGTACCTTTTTTTCATTTGGAGACTATACAACTAATGCTTCAAATATAGGTGATTTGTTAAAGACTTCGTCCTGTACAAGATCTCCAATTCTAGCCACACAATCATTTCCTGAGAAACCTTTCACAATATGTTGTCGACGAAATGCAGCAATAGAGCACTATGGGCTCTTTCCAACATGTCTTCTTTTTCATCAGTAGACATCATCTCAGGAAGTCCTCAATTCCCCTTTAATGCTTTCAACAACCCTTGTTAAACCAGAACAACACGCATCTTCATCCTCTATAAACTGAATTTGTTCGATCCATCAAACTTCCCCAAATCATACTTCTTTGAAGTATTTAGCGCCATCGCAAGGTGCTTTCAATCTAACGTAAATCTCAGCTCTTGATACCACTTAAGAAAAAATATACTAGATTTCGCACCAAGCAATAAAGAAAAGAATTGAAAACAATATCAAAAAATAAAGGCACATAAGACACAAGATTTACGTGGTTCAATGAAAGCCTACTCCATAGTAGTAGCAACCATTTCACTATGTCTGGCAATGAAGATTACAGATCTTTATCTCTCTCAACAAACCCTCTCAAAGAATGAATCCTCTCTCTTGACCCTAAAAACAATACAAGACGACTTATATATACTTAGAGCTAAGTCGTGACCTTTTCTAAATAACCGATGTGGGACAAGATGACGTATATCATTAGGGCTAAGTCGTGACCTTCTCTAAATAACCCATGTGGGACATCCACGCATAAACCAATTTTTGGGTCGCTCGAGTTGTAAATGAGTTTTTATCCAAGACAAATATTCACAAAAACGACCCCAAATCTTCTAGTTTAATAGATCATGGAGTGAAGAAGGGGTATGAAAAGGGCCCAAAAGCTGGTCGATCGAAGAAATTCCATCCAAGTTCATGGGCGAAAGACAAGAGCATTGCCGTAAAGAATCAAGAGCTATATTTTTCGTACTAATTCTATATTGGCCAGGTACGAATCGAGATCTCTGGCTGATTTTAACTCCAGTGCATCATTCTAGGGCTGTAAGGCACACTTTGCAGATAACGATTATTAGAATATGATAATTCAAATTGTGCACTTAAATTGACAAAATATGCATTAAGATGTCCACACATTTTGAATGCACACAACGAATACTAATTTTATCAATGAAAAATGCCAAAGTAATGCCATAAAATTGAAGCGCACCAAATGCTCGATGAAAGCCTAGAAAAAGTGCATTATTGATTTCTTGCCCTCTTCTATATTTTTAGCCACATCCATCCGGCGTTAGGCTTACTGGATCCCCATATATGTTGCGGTATTGGTATAAACAAAACCCCGCGCACTTATTTCAAGGACAAGGTGTCGGCCCAGGTTTGGCACATTCTTGGACGGGATACACTTTTTCACTAAGAACAAACGGCTCCTTTTGGCTTTGATGAAGTGTTGGTGGGATACCACTAACACATTCCATCTTTTGCTTAGTTAGGTGATGTTGAGCTTATACAATTTTATGAATATCACCAAAGGCTTCATTTTGTATGCATTTAGGGATACACTTTTCAGCAACACAAATGACTCTACCATTTATGGTGCTTGAGGGCACTATATCATATTGATCAAATCAGGGTGTATAACTGGGGGATTTCGGTGCTATCTCAGCTCTACCACATGATGAACCTGGTGTCACACATTGTGACCGCAAGCTTCATAGGCTAAAGCGACATTTGGGATGTACATTCTAACATGCTCTTCAAAATCAATAGTCGACATGTTTCTTGTAATATTCTAATCATCTTTTCAATATTGTCACAACTATGGGCATATAAAGTCTTCTTTCTATGGTGCCTAACTTTGGGCCCGTAGGCCGAAGGGGCAAAGAGCCCACCATGGACAGGTGGAACTACTGAGCAGAACGATCAGGCTTTAGTGCTTCCATCTAGTGTGAGTGTATGAACAACTACATTTAACAACTGGTGATGTCTCAAAATCTTTGCAATTCACATGATTTTTTTTACTCTAATCATGTTATGACTAACACATGTCTTACCTCAGGAGTCGCTCAAAAAATGACGGACAGAGGCTTGGTACTCGTAGGAATTGAGGCTGACATGGAGTCACGCGCTGTTGATTGGCTTCTCCAACCAATAGCTCTATCTGGGGGGGAAAAGTATGTTGCAGCACCACTCAGGAGCGGAGCCATGGATTCCACATGATCGACATGCGCAGATGTTTGTCCCGGTGACCTTGATCCATAGAGAAGACAAGCGGAGCTAATGAGAAGGGTGCCAATTGATAACTATTTCCCATATAACCACCAACAACCTTACAAGATTTCCCCCTAAAAAGAGTTGGCCCCTTCCTTGAGGATGGATCAGATAGTGGGACACCCAGCACTGCTATGGACGGTGAATGTAATGCAGCCAGACGGTGGCTTCGAGGTGACACTGATCCCTAGATTGAAGCTGCAAGAGGAAGTGTTTGGGCTTAAGGCCTTAGAGCATGTGAAAAAGGTATCCCTTGTACTTTCGTTAAATTTGCCCTCTTTTTTCATCATGCACTTCTAAGTTTCTATATATTTCACAAGTTCATGCCATCAATATTTGTGGCGTGTACAAGATGATACACAGCTTGAAGGATATGGTCATTAAGCTAACAATTCAGATTCAGTGCTGGAAGATCACAACCAGGGTGGATAGGGGTCCTACTCTTCTATCTCACGAGCCGAGGAGGAGCGCGGGGCCGCAAGGAGTGAGCAAAGGCAAAGGGAAAGCCCCAGTGTTACAGAAAATGAATGAGAAGATACTAGTCATCTCAAAGAAGAAGAAGAAGAGCATGTCGGCTCTGCCCAACAAGCTAAAAGAGTCGAATTCGGGGACTCCCACGTATAGTAATGACGATGAGCTCCGGGAGATTGACAAGTTCAGAGGAGATGACTCAAACTTTGAGGCGAAGGAGAGCTCGGGCTCAACAAATTACAAGCCAATAGTGAAGAAGACTATGGGTAGGAAGTAGACTTCTACAATTAGTCTAGGCGAAACAATATATATATATATATATATATATATATATATATATATATATATATATATATATATAAGGAGCTGATCCGTTGCTAGCGCTAGCACTAGCACCGTCCGCTACATAATGTAGCGGACGGTAAATTATCGTCCGCTACATTATGTAGCGGACGGCAAAACAGCGCTAGCAACGTGCTAGCGCTAGCAATGGATCACGACCCATATATATATATATATATATATATATATTGTTACTTTTTAGGACTTATAAGTAAAAACTTGTATTTTCCTACTCTAGAATTTCATTTATTCAATAGTAAATGAATATAATGCAATGTGCATATGTGCAGATATGCATATACATGAAGTAAGTATGGAAAAGTATTGGAGTTTGATCATTGAGATTGAAACAGGCACATGGATAGGCCAAATAATAAAGAAAACCACACAAAATTTCTACCCCGAGGTGTACCGGTCGGTTCACCAAGGGAGTGTTTTAATACTCAACAATATCGACTGGTGTACTGAAATTTACCAATATCGGCCAGTTTAACATTAAACTTAATTTGAAAACATTAGAGTACCGGTTGGTAAGCTCGACAAATATGCCAAAATTTACTCATTTTGGGATTTCTTTCTACTTGGTATCAAGATTTTCCTTGACACATTTAACACAGAAAAATTCTAGTGCCACAAGCCAGAAAGGATCCCAAGCTTTCGAAGTTCAATTTCATTCTATCGCAGATTCTTTTAACAAGGTTAAGCTTATCCATCTTGAAGGATGCTTCCACCTAAAAGCGATCATGAGTTTATGTCATGTGCATATCCATGAAGACGTCACGAGGGCAACATGCAAATTTTGGGATCCAAACGATCATGTTTTCCAATGTAGTCACGATGAGCTCTGTCCAACATAAGAGGAATATTTTGTCAAAGTGAAAGGGTTACCTAATCCCTGGCCAAATCTTGCAGAGGCCACTAATGCCATAATTAAAGTTCATAAAGATCCCACTGCTGAATTCAAATGTAGCACATTGCTTTCTATTCTAGCTTCTAGATCGCGTGAGACTTACAACTGATCCCGGTGGCATAAGATACCTACCTCATTCTTTAGAGCCCGTCATCTCATATTCAAAGTTCACTTAGGGATTGATGCCCATAGCCTCTGGAGTGATTGAGAAGAAATTTGATGCTGAGGGGAACGTTAGCAGAAGACTCGCATCTAACGAGAATAGGCATAATGAAGACTTTTCATATCAGCCTCATGCATCCCAGACATTGTTTGTTGCTAAGAAAGAGAGCCAAAACACCGAATGAGCCGAAAAATTGAATAGACGCTTATATTTCTGGTACTTTCGACTGGACATTTGGACGGCAACAAAGGGCTTCTGCCAAAGGAATAAATGGTTATCTCGAGGGTATGTTTGACCGATGAAGAATAAGAGGTAGGGGAACCGAAGAAGGTACACCGGCAGGATATAGGAAAAGCTAAAATCATGATAGAGGACCTAGCGAAAAAAAAATGAAGCGTAGAAAGGAAGGGAACCTGTAACCGAATGACCGAGCTTCAAGGGAAATAATAAAAGAAAGTTTGGTTGCACTGTTCTTTTAGACCAAAGAAACCTTCCCCTAACCAGAAGAAGAAAATGACTTTGATGAGATACATTTGCTTCTCGATTGGACTTGGAAGTTTATATATATATATATATATGTGTGTGTGTGTGTGTGTGTGTGTTTATCACTTTTCAACCTCACAAAAAAGGAGCATTCGACTCCCTTAAACCAACATTAACCTCAAGAAAGACTTTGTATATGGGACATAATGCAGGCTTGGGTGTGGGCTTAGAAACGGATGGTAATAAGGCTCAAGAACCAAATATGATACCAAAGCCCCTGATGTGTTCCCATAGAGACCAAGCCTAACACAGTTACTAAGCTACCTATGTGTCCCTACTGGGAGAATCGGGTCTGACGTAGTCCAAATCATCAAACATGCTGAACACGTATTCTTCAAACCCAAATAATGTCAATCTATGCGCCGCATCTCGACAATCATTCTTCAACACCTTCAATTTCTTTTCTTTTTTTTCCTAATTCTTCCTTTCAATGCATGCTCTTCTTCTTTTAATTTTAGAACATTATCTTTTTTTTTCAGGAACGATTCAAGTTTTGATTATATATCTTCTTTATCATTAAGAACTTGGTTCCCGTGAGAAAAAAAAAACCTTTCTAAGTTTAGGACAAAGGCACACACAGACAGACTTACCAGCCCCAAGGTTAGGAACATAGATGATCAAGCATAAGATGATCAAGATAATATGTGGTGGTTGAATAATGGCCTACAACCACTGAATGCTTATATTCAGGAAAGTACATGCCAAATTTACACTCTTTTAAGGTTGTTCTTGAAAAAAGAATTCAAGTCAATTTGCTATGATTCATCATTGACTGTATTGATTAATTCATCAATACTAAAACCGACAATCAAAGTGTAAGCAGAATCAACGACTATATTATCAATCAAAAAGTTAGCAAAAACATAATAAAATAAAAAGATAACATAATAGGAAAGATCATCTAAAATAGAAACAAAAATTGAATCAAATAGAGATGTCAGCTCGGAACCAGAGTCATATCGGCATAGTATTGTTCCAAATAGCTAGCAGATTGTATTCAATCTGTCAATTCTTCACCTTGCCTCGAGATAAAGTAATTTAACTGACTGATCCACAATCTTCCCATCCTTATCCTGGATAAGCACAAGGATGTACATATCGTTGAAGCACATTGTCCTACCTTCTAGTTCCATGTAGTTCATGCAATCCGATGTAGTATTTTCACTGTCAGACTTGGAATCTTGTCCACCTCGACCTAATCACAATCATTGAAAATCTCCCACTCTTTGGTCATTTTCTTAGTCTCATTGTTATAGACTGGCTTTGGGAATCCATATTAATGGGAGACTAAGAATCACTTTCATTTGTCCAACTAGAACTATAAGTGTAGAAGGATCTAACGGCCGAAGAGACGTCTCAATAAGGTTCATCAAGTATGGGGGTAAAGGCTCTTTCTTCACATTACGTTTGGCAGAAAGGGTTATTCCCCCTTAAAATTGATGTCCTTGTTAGCTGTCTGAGTGTAAAGCACCTTTTATATAGTGTCTGGCTCTTTGGTGATATTCACAACGAGCATGCACATCATAACCTTCGGGTATCACCGCGGGCATAGGGGTAGGTGCAAGCCTGGAAACCGTACCTCTGCAAAGCAACTGTTCAGGCACCTTAGCCGAATGAGCATTCAGAGGGGTGAACTTCTATCAGGGCTCACTAGATGGCTCCTTGGAAACCACTTCTTGAGATCTGACAGTGTTGACATCATTAGTCGTGGCTGTCTTTAGCTGAATACTGAGACTCTTTGGACCAACCTTGTATTATCTTGGCTTCTCATCTTTGGATATCGTGCTTTTATTGATGGCGTCCTCTATTTTAGTGAGAAAACTATCAAGGCTTTGTACATAGTGTGATAATTACTCAAGATGTGGTCGTGATAGACTAGGAGAAGGTAATTTCTCACCGTGTTGAATTGTTTTTACTGCGAATGGCAATTAAACATCTGAGCAGTTTTGTTCGTCCATCATATAATAAAGCAGAAACTAACTCTAGTGGCTCTTGCTTGGTATCCTTTAATGTGCAAAATCTTGAATCCTTGAAAGTGAGAACCACCGAGCAGCAACATGTATCAGGGTACGGTGAAATAGTTGCACTAACTGATTTTGCTTAAAAACTCCGAGAGGAGCTAATGTGGGGATGTACATTTTGACATGGATCTTGGGGTCTAAAGTTCCTCGCACTTATCTGGGTCGGGCACCTTGAACTTGAGCAAAAACATGTCACCGGGGATCGGCGCTGAGGTCCATGGGATCATATGCTCTCTCCTCATCCGAATGGCTTTGGATTCTAAAGTGGCTAATTTTTCCTTCCAATCATCAGGTATCTATGGTTTGTCTTCCCCGGTGGACTCGTACTGCCAGTCTGGATCTTTCCTCTTCTCTTCCTTTTCTTTTCTTCTCTTCTTTCTTCTACTCCTCATGTTTATGCTCCGAGTGAAAATTTTCCCTCTTCAGGAGTTCTAGCTCCTCGATAGTCCTCACCTGGTGTGCAAATAAAGCTTCAACACTTTCCTAAAAGTCCTTTTACATTACTCCAAGCTTACAAACAAGATCGCTAAGCTGAGGGTATTTGGCCATTGGCACATTAACCAAGTTTTCTCAAACTTAACTATGCAAATAATTGCATTTTTTTTAAAAAAAAAGTTCCAACATATTGGGAAAATACAAAAAAATGGATAGTACACCTACAAACTGTCCCATTCACCTGCTTTATGTCGGCCGGCTTAGCAGGTAAAAATTTTGGAGTAAAAATCCCGTCGAACATACTAGTCAACACGTATGCCTATAGGTTCATAATAGTACCAAGCTGGTAACTTTTTGGGTTTTTGAATTCTGGGAGGCGTGCCATCTGGTTTTCATCATCCTAAAAAGGTAGCCCCTATTTAACCGTTTGGTACACTCGCTAAAGTGTAGCAAACGGTTCACCAGAGACACGTACAAGCTATTTTTGAGGTGTACCAGTCGGTCTCTAAGCCTATACACCCTAAAATTGACGAGGGCTCTCGTTAATGAGGAAATCCCTTAAACCAGTCCATGTGTGCGTGGTTGTCACTTTGACGACAGGCATCGGAAAAAGACTAAGGTTTTCCAGTTGCCATCTTATTTTTTAGGTTAATTAAAATCATTAATAGGGAACACAATGAATCCCTAAATCCGACTCTACATGTCTACTAGAGCTTTCTAATCTTAAGGAATACAATGGGATATACGGTCTCTATTTGCTCCAGTGTGATTTTTACTGCTTGTATCAAACACACATAATGGAAAAATAAGCCTTAAAATAAACCTAATTTTGTTTGAACTCAGCAACAGGGGTCGAGTGGCCTACATACCTGACCGGACTAGTCGACATCAAAACCATGTAGTTTTAATATTAAGGGAAGCGACCTAAATCCTGGTTTACAATTTTGAGAAATCTAATTCAAATGAATTTCTTCTAGTTGTAAGAATTTATTTTTTTTCTTTGTTGTTCTTTGCGGACCAAAATTCGATTCGTGGGGAACTAATCTAATCTCGGACTAGTCTAAACTAATCTATGGAAAGTAAACGACAAGGGTAGAGAATTGTGCCTCCTGCTTGGACTGCGAGCTGTCAACTCTCGATTATCCACGATAAAATGCGATGCACGAACAATGAACACGCACAAGTGTACAGAAGAAAGGACTCACTACCCTCTCTACTGGCGAGCTGTCAACTCTCGATTATCCACGATATAATGCGATGCACGAACGATGAACGCGCACAAGTGTACAGAAGGAAGGATTCACTACTCTCTCTCTCTCTCTCTCTCTCTCTCTCTCTCTCACACACACACACACACACACAGAAAACTAGCACCCTCTTGGGTTATTTCTCTTTCTAATTGATTACACCTATTAGGGTAGCATGTGGCTGTCTACATAGAGGTCTGGGGAGCTGAAGAATTAGAAAATGATAAGACTGAGGAATCAAGAGACTTAAATACCCTTACCAGCCGGTACATTTAAACCTCTTAGAAGAATCGGCGCATTTAGACAAAAACCGGCTACTACTCATTCGCTTCTTAATTTAGTTTTAAGTCCAACTCTAGAAGGAAAAGAGGGTACCTTTTTTAATTAAAACATGCATGATAATAACAAGTCATGAGAGAAATCCAAAAAGACCAAATTAACATCTGGACACGTTATCCTATCTAAAGTGTAACATGTGTTTAGTCCAAATTGAGTGGGCTAACCAATTGGACCGAATGAATTAGGCTGGGCTAACTAACTAGACTCATATATTTACGCTTATAAAATATACACAATAAAGTCTAATAATTGTACAAAATAAAACCTACAAAAATGGAGTATCTAAAGTTAATATAGTGAGGTGTTGTTCAAATAATCTAGCATTGTTATGATAAATCCCACTTAATGAGGAGTGTAATAAATGTGCGCTACTAATTCCCACAATGGACAAGAGCTTTTTTTTTTTATAGGTTTACATACCTGGTGAAAGGAACAGTATAAATGGAATTAGGCTCTACACATACGCTTCTTTTGGCGCTTTTATAGGGGTGCATTTGACACTAACATAAACATGTCCTTTCATGTCGTAATATATAATATCTTCAGGGCAGTCAGTAACAACTTTTTGAAGAGTTGCAATTATTTAATATCAGTTCCAATTTATATAAACCCCTCTTGTCTCATTTACGACAATTCCAACAACTGAAAATTCCTCCTCTTCTTCCTTCGCTTTTAAATGTCATGAAGGGAAGTCAGGAATATGATGTTGTATCCTGGAGGAGACTAGTCCAAAATCTCAATTCCTAATGGGCTGTGGAGCAATACTCTTTCAAGATACTGATACGCACGCCTCAAAGCCTTGCGATTTCTGTTTGGAATTCAATATTCACCAATAATTTGTGTTGTTGGTTACTTGTGTAACCAACCTCAACTTAATCAGTAGGTAAAGTAGCAAGTAAATCAGCACTTGAATCACGACCAGACTCGGGATCTTTTGTTTGGCTTCTATAGTCAAATCTTTGCCATGACAATTTCGTTCTTTATTTTGCATCCACTCAAAATATGATCAACTCTCCTCTGCATTCACTCATTGAGTAGTGATATACTGTGAGATCTCACATTGGATGTGGAATAATTTATAATGTCATGCATATAAACTCATATGTACTTATTTGACCTATCCCTTTGAGGGAGACATCGCACTTTGGTGGTGACATGTACTCAGTCGTTACATATGGTATCTGACTGAACTCTCAAAAGCTCGGACTAGACTATCAAGTCGGGTCGACTCGAATCGGATGTGATATGGTTCGCCTGTCGGTATTATCTAACAATGGCTAGAGAAGAAAATTCCTAACTGTGACTAAGTTGAATTTGGACCTTGATAGGGATCCTATAATAAAAAGAGAGGAGAATGTGATATACCCCATGGGAATCAGGAGGTTTTGAGTGGCGTTATATCATGCTGCCAAGAAACTCATAAGCATACCTATTTTGACTAGCTCTTTTTAGGAAGACATTACCGTATGACGTTGACGTGGACCAAATCATTACATAGTGGTACTTCAAAATTATGAAATTCGAAATTATGTGTCATTCACAAATTTAAGATGTAAGGACCTCATCGTTATTAAGTTAAATGCGGAATGTGTCACCTCTTGAGCACTAACATTTGGATTAGGGTTGTAACTTGGGTGGGCTGGACGGGCATTAGGTTCACACCATGCTCAGCCCACTTTCAAAAACTCGTGCCCGTGTCCAGCCCATTTACGGGACAAATAATATATGTCCACGCCTAGCACATGAGAGCTTTGGTGGGCACAAGCTGGACATTAGCTGCCTACATGTTGTCTATGGTTTCATATTAGTTTTTATTTACTTAGCTTTAACGCGTTTCAATTATCATCAAATTCTACTAATTAATCATGAGTTTTTATTTATTTAATTTTTAAGCATATCATTTACTACTGAAATATACTGTGATAATAAATAATAATATAGTGAAATCTCAAAATGGATTAGTTATAGGCATGGAAACAAAGTTTCAGGACAAATAAAAGAAAAAGAAAAAACAAGGGTTTCGAAACAATCTTATGAAGTCTAGTCTTGTAATAAAGAAGAAGGAAGAAAAAAAAGGTCTTCAAATGTGTCTAAACGCATATGATTAATGGATTTTAAATACTAAATAAAAAAATAACGTATCTTATACACGTAAAATTTATACATATAATTCGTATATTATTTTAAAGTTCCAACGGATTGGGTTTCTTATGAACTGGGCAGGTTTTGAAAAACATTTGCCCATGCGCAGCCAATATTTTTTATGGACTCAAAATCTTGTGCCCATTTCCACCACGGTGACTAGAATATTAAGTCCATGTCCATATTTCTACGGGTTGGCACGAGTTGCCCAGCTGAAGTTGCATCCCTAATTTGGATCCCCCAACCCAACACCAAACCCCCCAACCAAAAGATCCCTGCCTTGGCACTAGACCATCCTTTAAATCCTTACACCAACTGCACGGATTCAATGAATAAAAGAACAAAGCAACATATGTAGACTGAAGGCCTTACACAAACTCCAATCTTCTCGAAACGTGTCAATGTCATCTGATCATGAAGAATGTGTTGATCTAACCACCCTATAGAGACTAGCGACCTGATTTCAATCATTTTAAGCACAGCATTTCCCTCCACGACATTCTTGGAATGCTTCCTTCTCTTTCAAACTTTGTCTCTTCACGACTATAGATCCCGATTCCAGTAGACGTGGCCTCTCCAATATCTGAAAGTTGTGTAGACTTGTCAGAAAACATACTCCGCAGCAAACTACAGCAGAATCATGCGTGTAGACTTGTCAGAAAACATACTCCGCAGCAAACTACAGCAGAATCATGCATGTTTTTTGAGAGCTCCAGAGGCATTTTTGAGGTCCAAGAACAGTTTTGCAGTATTATGCAACTTTTTGCCACTGAGCAAGATCGCTTCTTAAAAGCAGAAACATGCAGGTCTAGCCTAGTCGCAAAAGGAAAGTTAAAGAAAAGGGTTATGAAACATGATCGGCATGATGTCATTAAGATGTTATGGAGACATAATGTGTGCTTCAGCATTTTTATCCCCCAAAAGGGATCCAAGGGTATGTAAACGAGTGTTAAGCTATCTAAAGAGGTAACCATATTTACCCGTTGGGTCCGAGTGTTTCGATGAATGTAGGTTACAATAAGTTGCGCAAAACATAAGGACAAGAAAGTATAAAACAGTAAGACACTTACAAGAGTAAATTGGACGTTTATATGAGAATGCAGGGTGAGCATATAAGCTGCCAGAAACCCAATTGCGAAGCATAAAAAGCTAAAAACATATGCTGTATGTGACTAGTTATATGATGACATAACTCATCAATTCATGCTCCAAAAGGATCCATATAATTCACAGGCATTAGTTTGATCTATATTGGCAAGATGGATGGAACACTACCAAATCAAGAAAATCACTAAGATGTTTGCGGATCCATCAACACGAAAAGAAAAGAGCACCTTCCCCCTAGAGTTTACCTTCAAGGCGAGTTCTTTGAAGCATTGCTGTACATTTTCTCTAGTTTTAGCACTACATTCATAGAACAAGCACTGATGATGCTCTGCTAAAGCCATTCCCTCTTCCTTAGTTACAGCTCTTTCACTATCCTGATAAAAAGCATGCGTCAATAGAACAATGTAAGTAATCTTCACGATGGTGCATTCACATTCTCAGTGGTAGTAGACAAAAATGAGCAGGCCATACAACTTACCCTATCAACTTTGTTCCCGACAAGTATCTTGATACATTCTCGATTTGTAGAGTAAAGCTCGATCTCCTTCGCCCATATCTCTGACAAATTTGTAAAAGTTTCTCGCCGCGTTACATCATAGACTATAATGAGAAGTGAAAAAGAAAAACTCTAGTTAACTAAACAATCGTGCCAATAAGATACCGTAGAGAAAGGCTATTCTAAAAAAGCTGAGGAAAATCTAATCTTTGCAAAAGGTCCACAGTCACGGCAGAGAAAAAAATTGAAGTGACAGGTTACACCTGCCAAATAAATTCATGATGTATTTTTATTTGTATTTTTTTACCTCGTTTGTCAAAGCCAGTTAGAAGGTGATATAATCGTTCTATGGGAAGGGGGGTGGGGGCGGGGGCCGTATGCCCGATTCTTTTGCTTTCCATCAACTCTAAAAGCATAGATATTATCAATATATTTAACTTGTAAACCACAGTTTCCATCTAGTACTTTGAGAAGGGGCCTAGTTAAAGAACCCAATAAAGGTGAAACTAAAATCAAGCTTGTTATAGTCATGATGCACCGAGCTCAATGACTGAATCTCAATGAGCCAAAACTTGCATGTTCCTACTCATACTTACATAAAACATAGGTAGTTTGACTAGGATCATGTTGCTCCCATTTCTATAACTGTTATAGCCGAACCTAAGGACTGCTCTAAATGTATACTCTAGATGAAGCAATAACTTCTTGGTTTGGCTATGCCTACAATGGCGAATGGAAGCTAGCAAGATCCCCTCATCCAAAAGATGGAGCTCACAATAACTTCAGCTCACAATAACCTCAAATCCCCACCCAAATAGTGCCATTCATACTCTCAAATTACAAGAGTCTGTACGCTCCTACTAAAGCTTCCACTGAACGTAGACAGTTTGACCAGGATCATGTTGCTCCTATTGTTATAACTTTTATTAGAAAACCTTAATAACTGCTCTGAATGCTTGATCCAGATATGAAGGAAAATGAAAATATGACCACAACCACCCCTACACAATCACAAAGACCAGCACACCTTGGTTTGGCTATGTCTACCACTGCAAAGCAAAAGTAGAAAGATCTACTCAAACACAACGATGGAGCTCATAATAAGCCCAAATCCCTTCCCAAACAGCGCCACTGCTCTCAAATTCAAGAGAAGATACCCAAAATACAACTAACCAGTTGTATTATGGCCTATATGACCAACAACACTCCCCCCCCCCCCCCCCCGCCCCCCACTTGAAGGTGAAGCTCAAATTTGTCTCCCATCAGAATGTACAAGAATTATTGATAGATTTGATGGTCATCTATCAGGTACTAAACTAGTACCAAATTTAGACCTTTATGATGCTTAGTTGATTAGGTAATAAAATTAAGGCTCTGCATCTTTAGTACACCTCATACAGTATATTTCCTAGCTTTACCATATCTTTTGTTGTACTTCGCTGGTTATCTGACAGATTCAATGAAAATCAAATTCATACCTTGAAATGGAAAATAGTAGCACAATATAAACAAAGTTAGGAGTAAGTCTACCTGGTATTCTGTTTACTGGCCAATATGGTACTAAATGCATCCCTTTAATGTTATCGTCGGGATTAGAAGTTCTAAGATTTAAAATTAGTGTTTTTGGTAACTAAATTGGACCGTGAATAACGAAGAAACTTCACGAGAATGATTATGTTCGTATAAATATGTTCCATAGTGCAAAGACTTCATGTGCATAAGTATCTATAGTTGCCTACCAAGAATGACACCATGTGCACCTCTGTAGTATGAGCTTACCAATGTACCGAACCTCTCCTGTCCGGCTGCAGCACAACACAAATCTAAGTAAGTCCAATCCATTGAATTTGCTACAACAAGAAACTCTCATATTCAGCGATACAAAATAAACAACATGTTTAAAAGGCCATAGCTGTGCAATTGGAAAGACGAATGAACTTCCACGACAGAAATGCAGATAGACTGAGGAATCGCCGTCATTGGATTTTCTAATGTAGGTTATAACAAAATATTTGAACCACAGACATCCAAGCAAGCATATCATGAAGTTCAAGCCCACCTAAAAACCCCGAAGCTGAAGTAGAAAAAACTTACCAAGTACTACAGAAACACGATTAACCCTTAAAATTTTATGCATGTGGTACAGAGAGTTGACTAACGCCACTTGTAGTGTTATAACATTGATCTATACTTGAATAAGCGATTTCCTAACATCATTTGGAAAAAATATCACAATCGTTATTGAAGGTGTCACATTAAGTTTACTCAAGTAATGACTGTGCTAGAACCGTTTAGGTGGAATGATATGTATATATCCACAAATATCTGCGTAAACAATCATTTTTTTCCAACCATTCAGAAAGTTTCCATCATTATTCATAATACGCGTGTTCACTGCAAACTTTCTACAAAAATTATTATACTGGACGCCAAGTATTTCCAAGGTTAACTGAAGCTCCTTGTGGGTTTAATTTAAGTTACTTGGGGAAAGAAGAGTTGGTTAAACTAAATGTCCAACTGTTTTTCGTTCCATAAGTGAATTAATTCGAAAGATTCACCGTGCTTCTTATTAGAAACATTTTACTAACGAAAGTAGCATGGTAGGTGTCTTAAAGTATGAACAACTCCAGCAGTACATAACGATTAATAAGACTAACCAGCATGAGGGGAAAAAGTAAGAGAATTAAGTTGCACCAAATATGTGAATAAATATATCACATTGATCAACAATACTTACAAGCATAAATAATCACCAATGTATTACCTGTATCCCAGATTGTTAATTTCATCCTTTTCCCACTAACTGTGAGCAGTTTTATCTTGAAATCCACACCTGGACATGGAGAAAATAACCGTCAAAGGTCCTTATAATGTATTCTACATATAAAAGTATGATTATGTGCAAAACATATTTGAGCATCATAATGCCTGTCATATATATATAAATTTACAACTAATGTAGAGTTCTAGTTTCTTCTATATATATTACAATTTTACATTACAATTTTACAACTAATGTGTAGTCAAAATTACCGATAGTCACATAAAATATTGTTTCCTTAAAGCGGGGGCGGACCTCGGAACGTCTATTTGTGGGGGCCACAATAATTTAGAAGAAACTTTTTTCATATTGTGTTCAAGATTTCACTCTCAGTATGATAGAGAGCCAGAGTTATCTGCTTGACAGTGAAATCTCAATCAGTCTGTTTACCCAGTTATAGTCTCCATATGTGCAAATATTTCTTGCCCTTCGTTGTAATGCTTCTAATAAGTAAATAATGAGAGCTTCGTACTCCGCCTCATTTCTTGAGCATGGAAAAGCTATTAGAAATAAATTAAAGACCGCGCCCAATGAAGAGAGCGCATGAGTCAGCACGTGTGACGTGCTGTGTATGAGTTATAGACGCAAAAACCCCACATAAAGAATTGTGAGCTATGCTCACCACATAACACAACTATGGTCGAGTTTAATGAAATCAATACTTGATTATGAAACTCGAGTAGTGTAAACTCAAGTAATATGATTTCAAAAGCCTTATTAAACTTGAATGGAACTGCAGCGGCCTTCAAGAAAGTAATATGTGCTTAAAGACCCTCAAGGTCTAAAAGAGGATCTCAGAACTGAAAATAATTAAAGGTCCGAGAAGTCAGCCTAGAGGAAAGCAGGGCCTCAGAAGAAGTCAATCTCGAAGGAAAGATGGCCTCGGAGCATCAACTATCTCCAAAGAAGTTAGCTTCGAAAGGCGCTCACCTCGACAGAAATTCCAGACTCGGATGACAAAGCTGCCTCGACTAAATTCGGAAACCACCTCGACTTATTTAGCCTCAATTAAGGCATGCAGGTTCCATAATAAACACGGAACCGTTGTCTATAAATACGTCCTTGTATCTAAGCAAATATTCATTCGTGACTCTTTGAGGTTACAAGTGATAAAATGTTTTTACTGTGTTTTACCTAGTGTTGATCCTTTTTCATATCTTTCACAAATTATGTCACAGTTGCCTGATTGTAACGCCATGGTCTCTTAAGGATTGGACCATACTACCCCTGAGAATTACTTATTACAACCTACATTCTGTACATCATTAATAACCAAACCAATTCAATCACAATACAAGTTGATAAACAATAACTAAAGTTAAGTCGTATAGTATGCATTCTACATGGTTATAGATTACCCTTGACAAAGAATCTTTATACTACCATGATGTACACATCGATATTGTGCCGAAATCGAAAAATATATTCTGAAAAGCACAACTTTTATCCCTGAAGATAACCTCTAGTGGGTTTGGCCCGTTCTATACTGTTTTAGATCTTGGAAAGAGACACAATTTATGCTTTTTAGTTTTCCAAATCAAATATCATATGAGAGATTTAGAGTTGTTTGAAGTTCAGATATGTGTTGAATCTGGGAAGAACGAATTTAGCATTTTCTTAGGCGATATTGGAGAGGGAAGCTAACAAGGTTAAAAAGCTTATCAATTCCTCTCCCTGGGAATACAACCTCAATTTGTAGCTTTCAAAAACTTGGAGGCTAAGAAAACCAACCTGAATGTAAAAAAACTTGTGTACTCTTAAAACCGCCAAACCTGAAAGTTAGCTGTGCAGATGGGTCAAGTTTAGGTCCTTGGTCCTCTCTCAACAAAGTCTAATTTGGCGTACATTATATAAATGGTGTAATTTCATTCAACTAGAGTCGTTCAACCTATGAAATATATCTTGAGATACGTAAGGAATACTAAAGATGTGTTAGATCCCAAACAAGTTCAATTATCCATAATTATCTCAATCAATAGTTAGTGATATTACGCTCATGATATGTCCATCAAAAGATAATTTAAAGACCTTCCAGATGATGTAATGATTCATAAAGTAAATCTTCAATATGATTAAACTACAATTCCACAAAGTGAACTGTTGCGCGCTTGCACCAGAATTGGACTCCTAACAAGCATAAAAATTCAAGACAAGCATAAATAATTATCTAAAACACATGAAACATAATAGAACATGCTATGAACATATCGATTGTAATGGTAATGATGAGATAACCATACACACAAAATGACACATAGACGGATGCAACAATGCAAGTGTCCCATAGTTTACAACCCCCCCCCCCCCCCCCCTTCCCGTCTAGTATCAACAGATGCTGGCAATTAACATGAATTTAGAGATGAAAATAGGTAATGAGGGAAGAGAGTCCTCACCGTATATGTGATAAAGAACTAATTAGCAAGGATATAATTTACTATTAAATTCGGGCAGAACCCACAATTGTTTGAACTTTATGTTTCCCAAGCTCGGCCTAATGTCAGTTAGCCTTAATTTTTTGTCGAGCTCGGCTCAACTCACACCCAATTAAGACTCAGCGACAATAAGGCAGGGCCAAACAAGAGGGCTAGGGGCTTGCTACAGTATCACACCTGGTCTGATAACTAGTGTATGGTGGAAGGTAGTAAAGACATGCAAAAAATTCAAATCCCTCACCAGTTTCACTGACGAAATAAAAATTGCACCAAATCTTAGACCCTATAATTTTAACGCTAAACTCTCTCTAAGCTTCAGACAGCACTGCCGTCATTATTTAAAGAGCAACCATCTCACCTGAGTACTCACCATTGGGTCTTCTTTTGCTTTAAACCGTTCATAGCGAACCAACATTTATGATAAGTTATTACATCTTATTGAGCCAACATTTATGATAAGTTATTACATCTTATTGACGAGTAATTTGTGTACTAGTTTCCATTACTTCAACACTAGACTTGGATGCGTGGAAAAAGCGATGCAAGTCACGGTGTAAGAAAAGAAAATCTATATATATCAAACTTGTTTGGAGTCTTATCTAAATCACCAACGCTCTCCCTCTATATTCTTTTGCACTGTGGCTAGCAAATCTAGAAATACTGTTCGCATCAGCATCGGCTCTTGTTTCCTTTCCTTCCATTATTGTCGGTTGTGAATTACCATGGGATTGTCAATTGTGCAATGCCAAATATGATCAAACCTTAAGATTTGAGCCTACGTGCAATTGTATATATATCGATCTCCCTCTCACAGGACCGGAAACAAAATATTTCATTAAAAGACTTCTACAGAGTGCACCAGTTAAACTAGTGACCTTGCCATCATGAAGATACAACTCTCTGTGGCACTTTGCAAAAGAAAAAAGAAAAAACGAAAAAGAACTCGTAAAAAGGGGGTGCATAGGCTATTTCACCCTGCAAAAGAACTAACAAACTATTGCTAAACTGAATTTTTGCAGCCAACAAGGGTAGAGAAGGGGTGAAAATATATAGAAATCTCGTCATGTGAAGAAGGAAAAGCGAGGTGCAGGGGAGGCATACCTATGGTGGGGGAAAGATCTTGAAGAGAGTACTGAGCTGGTTTGGAGTTCAAGAAACTGAGAAGAAGACTGCTCTTGCCGACACCCGAATCACCAACCAGCAGTATCTTGAAAGAGTAGTCATAGTTGCTACTACTACTGTTTGGGCTCAAAATTACTTTCCCTCCTCTGCTAGCATGACTGTCACAAGATGAACATGTCGATGACGACGATGAATAAGAAGAAGAAGATAATGAATCCATCATGATTCATGTACTGTGAAATTCGAAATGTGTGTCCGATTTCCTTCTCGCTCTGATAAACAAGTAGAGGAGAGACAGGGGGGGAAGGAATGCAAGTACGTTGGTGGGTGTGGGGTTTGGCGAGTGAACAGATGTTTCGTTGAGAAATAATACAATTCGAGGAGGTGGTTTTCAGCGACAAATGTCTTGTTCTTATTGAAACAGTTGTGCTCTGCTGTTCCACGTGCCGCCTGCAAGACATCAGCAGGGGGGCCCCACCAGACATTTAGCCGTTTCAAAAACGCGCCATTTCTTTTTTCTGTTTTTGGCATTGTCAGTTCGTCACGTTGTTATGAAAACGGCTCTCCCTTTGAACTGAAGTTCTTTTATTTTGCCTTCTTGGACGACGGATGTTCTACGGCGTGACGGAACAACTCATGTGTTGCAGACGAGGGACACAAACAATTAACAATGAACAGTCCTCTTAACCTTCTACTTTGTGCTAGCTTGGGGCTACTCTCAAACTGGTGGCAGTTGTTGGCAGAAGGGTGTCAATATAAGATGTTATCAACTCATCTTGGTCAGTAGCAGCAGCAGCGGAGTCAAGTCAAACAAATTATACAAGGTGAACACCTAATTGACCAAAAAAAATTCTAAACTTGAATGTTTTACAAAACTCAGCAATCATGTGATCCGACTGAGCATATGTTGAATTAAGTATTCATTTCACATACCGCTTCCGGCCCTTATGGAAGGATTAATCGGCGAGTTACGTACCCACAAATTCTTTTATCAATAAATACCTTATTAATAACAAATACCACTAAATAGTCCAAGATTTGTGTCACATCTTTTGTCAAACACATGGACAATGCAAGTATGCACAAGCGTGGCAAAGTTCAATTGGCAGTACGCCAGAGTAAGAGAAAACAAAAAAAATAACCTATAACTAAAAAAGGGATCCAAGGAATTCAATTATTTAAGAAACTCGGATCTTACATTACTTTGGCTTTTGGATGTTGAGAAATTAGGGTTAAATGCTTGAAGATAGGTTCAAAAACTCCACAAACCAGTCCAAATTCGACAAGACGAGGAGAGGACAATCATTGGTTGGTGGGAAATCCACTGGGAAAACCGTCGCGAACCGGTTAAGGTTTGTGGTGTAGCGATAGCTGTCATTTTGATTGTGTGCTATGTGCGTTGTGCTAAATGTTGACTTTATTCGTTTGGAATTAGTTTTGTTTTGGTTATTTATGTAAGTTTAGCATTTAAAATGACCAAAATGACATTTGTTTCAACTATACCTATCATTTTAGGTACTTTAACGTGTAAAATGACTAAAAGGACATCTCCTTCAAGTATTTTTTTTAATTTTTTAGGTGAGTACTTTTGTCATTGTGAGCAAAAAATATGATATAAATGGGAAAAAAAAACAGTAGGACAAGCAGATGGGCACCGGCCCACGGGTGCCACCCGCTGGCTCAGCCTCTAATCTTGGTCACACCTTTTGACCGCTCGTGGGCTCATTTCTATTACAGGTCAATAATTCTCAGCGGTCAAAGTTTAACCCGAATAAATCTGTCAACTCGAAGCGCATGCTCAAATCACTGGTTGGCCTCCGACCTTCCCCCCATGGTTGTCCCTAGCTCTTCCCCAGGGGCTCACCAGCATTGGCCTCTCTTCTTCACCGAAACTCTTTGTTATGTGACGCCCATTGCCGCGCTTGAACGCTACAATGCCCGACCATGCCCAAGTGCTTTCTCCACATCACGTGCCCCAGGCACGTACAATGCTCATCTCTGCGTCCAAGCGCCACAACCCGACTGCTACCATGAGCCATCTATGCGTCACATGCCCCCAACACAATGCCCGACACGGCTCCTGAGCTCCGTGACACCCGACAACCCTGAGCAAGTTCTTCGCGTCACGTGCCCCCATGATGACGCCCAACCCTCGTGACGTTTGGATGTGCCTGAGCGTCGCCTCTCATCATACTTGCCCCTAGCAGTCCATCGCTCTATCGTGGCTACATGTTGTCATCGTGTCACGTGCCCCGTACAACATTCATTCACCGCTCCCTCGTGCCATTGAGCTTGCCCCTGGCACTGCACACATCCTCGCGCGCTACTTACACTGTTTTGCCCTCGGCACCCTACCACACTACCACCCCCGTGCATTGGTCCACCTATTCACCACACCATGCGCGCTCCGCCTTGGATGCAGAACATGCTTTGAACCACTCTCTGCAATGTGTAGCACTGGTAGGGGCTTTGCTAATAATTCTCTTGCATGAGGACCCTTTGCGGGATAGGCTCGTTTTTTAAGACAATATCTTCGTCTGGGGTGAGTCTCATAGCACTAAGCATGCCTAAGATGTGACCCCATCGCACTCACTTTACCAGTGATCCTCAACGCGCCCAGGATGATGACCCGCAAGTCATTCTGAGATGGGCGCAGGTCTCGGGAGGGCATCATGCCTAGTCCGCCTGACAATCGAGCGTAGGGACCTTACCTCACCACTGTCAGGTTCTCCACGTATCTTGACACCCCCACCTCTTCCCTGTGGGACACAGTTAGGGCTTTGGACCGTCGGCTTGATCAAGGGTTTTCTCTGGCCATGTCGGCACTATGTGGTCAGTCTTCTTAGATAGAGAAGGAAGCCATGTAAGGCAGCTAGGGCTAATATATGATCCGACAGTCCGAGGAACACCGGCACTTGTTGGCCCCCAGGTGATGTGACACTCCCACAGAGCGCCACATGTTGCCTGATAACACAGGCATATCTTTGCATATAGATAGTTAACTTGGATTACATTTTAAGGACTTGAATTTCAATTACAAAAATCACTTTCTCACTCTAGAATCCAGAGCTAGAGATTCTAGAAAGATAAAGTTCTTGAACTCCGACTCAATACCCTAACTTGGACCTTAACATATGGATCGTGAAACTAGTGGACCTCAGATCGGACTGTCTATCAGCCTTTATTCACCTCAGCCATTACCCTAGCAGTACTGCCATTCCTCAGGCTCTGTCTAGGAAGCCTTTGTCTGTGCCCTCGCTCTACCTTTTCTTTGTCCCACTGTTGAACTCTTGACAGCTGATTCGGACTGTATCATTCCCCTAGTATCATGAATTAGCGTTGCATATAATGCACTTGCTTAAATAGAGTGCAAAATCAAACATGACACTCAAAATGGTTATGAAATGAATAATGGAGTCTATGGCTACAGAAGATCTATTCATGACTTGGAGAGTTCCTATGAGCACTTAACAAAAATAGTACAAACACCGCAATATTAGAGATTTTGTTGTTAATAATGAAACATGTGGCTCCTACGATATATTTGTACATGAATGTTTGGTAGTAGCACCAACTATCTTAGACTGTAAGGATCTTCTTTGGTAGAGTACGTGACTTAATAACGGCAGCAGCAGGAAAGTAGATCAAGGGATCAAGCGTTATTTGAAGTTTTTATTAATGACGGTATGTATATACCGACGAGAGTTGTTGAAGTTAAAGAAGTTCTCGATAAATTATATTTAGAGGAAACAGCACAAATGGTCCCCGAACTTTTAGGCCATTCGGGGTTTAGTCCATGTAGTTTCATTTCGTACAAGTAGTCCCTAAACTATTCAACTGTAGCCCATTAAGCCATTTTTCCACGTCTGTCTAATTTATGTCGTTAATGCGCCCCGCGGCGGAGGGGAACTTTAGTCTTTTCTCCTCACCTTTCAGCCTCCACGATCCTCCAAACTATTGTTGCTGCAAAATGGGATAGATCAGTGAAAGATTTACCCTCATTGATCTTCATAGCTTATGAGAAAGGGATGATAGGCGGCGAAGCTCAGTCGTATTTGGCAGTTCACAAGAATTGGTGTGATAGGTGGCGATGGGGGCTTCTGGCGACAACGGCAGCGGTGTGGGTCTTGAGGCAATTGATGTCTTACGATCGCCGTACCTAGTAGTTGCTGATCTCACCAAAACGCTGGCTTTGGACAAGATGATGTTGCTTTTAGATGTGGCGGTGGTGGGCAGAAGGGTAGTGTTAGTGGTGGACAGCGACAGTAAGTAACTGTTGGAAGGGTGTTGGTGGTTGGAGTTGCCCTTGGTATTTAATAACCGATGGGATTCAAGGACAATAGGGGGGCTGGTGTTCAATTAATGGACAACAATGGTGGAAGGGCGGTGGCCGCAACTGTAATGGTGGAAAGGTGGCGGCGGCTGTGATGAGAAAGAAGAAAGATTTAGGGTGAGGGCATACTAATGTCAAATTACGAGGTTACCCATAATACAGAACATCTTATGTTTTGTCAGGGAGGCCATTTTGGTCAGGAATCTGAAATGTGAGGAGAAAAGACAAAAATGCCCCCCCGACATAAGGCACACTAAGGGCTGAAAATAGACGGAAGTATGAAAAAGGACTGAATGGACTAAACTTAAAACTAAACCCCCGAATGTCTCAAATTCAGGGACCATTTGTGTTGTTTTCTTTTTTATTTGCATGAAAAGTTTAAAAGAAAACTGAGAAATCTACATACTAACACACTGACATGTAAAAGAAGGCGTAAACAGAAAAAGTATATGCAATTTGTCGATTATTGGAGTTCCCATACCATCGACCCTCAAATAATTAATAATCATGGGAGATTGAAAAGTTATTACGTCACGACTCAAACTCACGGTTGGGCCCTTGAGTTAGGTCTGTGACTGGCCGCAGGTGCATTGGACTTACATTAAGGGCTCTACTAGTACTTGTACATAGCCATTCTTAAAAGACTATTAATACCAAACCATTAATCAAGCTATTAAGAGCCAACCTTAAAAATTTCTCAAAACGACTCTAACAATATCTCAAAATGAGTACGCTACTGGGCAAGTAAAACCCTAAGTTCATGGAGACATAAACTCCTTACAATTTCCAATAAAACTTTATTAACTACAAGCCATTATGAATTATCAAAGTGTAAAAGGCCTCCATTACTCTTGAGGTCATCTCCCACGGCCTCTACTTCTTGACCCTCGTAAGTGCTAGATCTAACTAGGTAGTCGCCTGAAAAATAAAAGAGTGAGCTAGAGCCAACAAGCACACATACCACGTACTAGAATAAGTTTAAAGTTTTGTAAACATGCCATGGTTTTCATGTCAAAACCGGGGATCAGTACATATGATGACAACATACATATGTTCCGTACTGCACACACTATTGTATAAATAAAACAATTTTGAGACATAGAAACCATATAACATGAAAAGTGGTCATATGACTGATACAGCTCAACAATCACTCTTATGTTACGATCAGCGTACATAACCCCACCGACTTGGGCCCGGAATCCCTCCTCAAGATAAACATTATCTTGGAAGCAGTGCTGATCACTTACAATAGTAATGCACATCAACGCACATAACCCCATTGATAAGGGCCTGAAATGTAACTTTTCCTATCAGATATGGGGCACAACAACCAATAAAATCTTTTCCATCTCACTCAAGGTAAACCGAGTTTATAAATGACTAGCAACAAATGAGCACTTTCATTTATCTCATCAAACGGTTTAAAATATACGCAGTAACATTTTGTTAAAATAATTTCACACATATAACATATACGAATACACACACACGTGTAAGTTGAGTTACCAACGCGATCTAGCCGTCTGTCCATCGTGGATGGACGGACCAGATCTAACTTTTAAAAGAAAAAAAAGTCTTCCGCTACATTATGTAGCGAACGGGAATTTTGATCAAAATGCCCCGAAGGGATTTAATGAGTTGCAAGGATTCCTAGGCAAATGGGGAGGTAATGTCATAATTTTTACCCTTCGCTACATAATGTGGCGGACGATTGAAAAACTTAAAAAAAAATAGATCTAGCCCGTCCATCCACGATTGATGGATGACCAACTGGCGCAGGAAACTTAGCTTCAGTTGCCTATGTGAGTATTTTATCAGCTCCCATATATATATAAAATGAGTAATAGGCGAGGACATGACAATAATACTTACTTGACGCTAGAAAAAGCCGAACTTTATTTCAAATCCCAATCATAGTCATCCTCGACCGAATGCTAAAACTTCATGAGTCAAAGGTAAATTAATTCTTTTACCAAATTAAAATCTCGTTCCGCCCTCTTAATCCCATCGTGCGAGTACACATGCTACCCCATATCTAAAATACACACACACACAGTTGTACACACATATCACACACACACACACTTGTACAATACACACACGCGCGATATAGTGCCTTACCGCATACACACACTGTATACCCATACACTTATTTGGCACGCCACACCTACACTCTGTTGACAGTTCATGCCACACATTTACACACTCACAACACTGCACATACTACACACACAAATGCACACACATACAGACACACACTACACGATACACAGTAGCCCAAACATACCCACAATATAAATTTGAAACTTATGGAAACTATGAACACACACATGCGCGCGCAAAGAAACTTGCACATACACAACACACACATACACCACCACAGACAAGGCTGCAACACGCACACCATACACACTCATAACACACACACATACACTCCGCACACACACACACACACAATACACACACACATTGCGCGCATACACACGCACACGCATACATGCTTGTTTACACACAGCAAGTTTCACACACACACACGCACACGCAAAAACATATACACAGTACACTGCAGAGACCATACACACACTACTACACAAACATTACACACATTGTTTACACACACACACATACACTTTGTATGCACCCACACATACCAAACACATACATACAGTAAACACACACATGTCTACATAAACACACAACACATTTTACATGTACACAGACACACACATACACATGACATTGCACACACCATGGCTGCTTGGCAGCCCCTTCCATCCACACACACCATATACACGCACAAAACACGCGCGCGCGCGCCCGCACACACACACATGTTACACCTACACACCACGGATGCATGGTAACCCCCTCCTTCCAAACACACCCCACCTAATCACACACACACACACACTCAAACACACACATCATGCACAAGTCTACAAACACACCACACAGTATGTAACACACATGGCAACAACCACACACACTAAAAAACATGTATGTACGCAAACCCACAAACAGTAAACACCCATCAATAATTTGCAGAATTTTAATTCATGTAAAAGGTTGAAGCTTATCGGCAATCGCACCCCACTTTGTTAGACTACGCGCCACGATTCAGTCCTTTCTCTTGTGCCAATTTTTGCCTCATGTACACGTACACGCACACTTAACCCCTCTTTGGATTTTCTTTGCTCTCCATCTGAATTTTGAATCCCTTCACTTCAATCACTCAAACACATCACCAAATGTTCCCATTGTCCCCCTTGATTCCCAGATTTTATCCTATATTTTTTCTCTCGATTTCCAAATATCTCTCCCTCTTTCTTCTCTCTTCTTCTGACGTTCTAAATATGTTAATAGATAGACTTGCATAATAATCCCAGTCAAACTATAATTTCCCAAAGTCACCCATTCACTTCCATTTATTTCTCTATCGCCCCTAACTTCATTACAATACAATTTTGACTACTTATCAAATTTTAGAGCAGCAGTTATTATAATAATCATATGAACGAATAAGTAAATAACAAAATAAATAACTGGATTGATGTAGGATATTACATTCTCGAACCTTTAAAACATTTGGACCTCCAAATTTACATACCTCAAGATTGGAACAAATTGTGATATTTTCCTTTGAGTTCATCGTCGCACTATCAAGTGGCCTCCTCAACCGCGTGGTTTCTTCAAAGAACTTGAACAAATAGAATTTTCTTAAATTTGAGCAGTGTTATTAAAGGCGCAAGGCGTATCTAAGGCACAAAAGGTCCCTGGAGCCTAAATGCAACGCGCAGGTGCGGGCCTTTTCAAAGCGAGGCATAAAATAAAAAATAAATGAATAATAGTTCATTAAAACAATTAAATTACGTGAGAAAAAATAATTCAGAACATGAAGGCGCGGGCCTTTTCGAAGCGAGGCGTAAAATCAAAATAAATGAATAATAGTTCATTAAAATAATTAATTTACATAAAAAAATAATTCAGAACATGACGATTAACAAACTTCCAAACACTAGAAAAAGTTTCAAGTTTGATAACATGAATATTTAACAAACTTTCAACATTAGAAAAGTTTAATATCCATTAAAAAACAACATAACACTATATTCTAAGTGAGCATGACACCACAATCATCATCGTCGCCAAAGGCCAAGGCAGCGACAATTTTTCGAAGGGAAACATAGGCTCAAGTCTGGAAGTAGAAGATGCAATTGACACTCAGTTGAGTAAACATAAGAGAGCAAATGGTTATTTGGGAAAAACCTCTTTGTACTTTAACTCGTTCCCTTGACAAGCACTTGCAATAGTATCTTTAACTTTATCCATACCCTTCTAAATGTACCCATTGGAGGTCTTTTCTTACCATCAACCAACCTAAGTACTGATACGAGTGCATGCTACCTTTAAAGTATATACGAGATTATTCCAAAATGAAGGCATCGATACTATTTTTGCCACTCTTTTGCTTTGAACCTCTTTGACCATTTGCTATTTGCCATCTCTTCTGATTCAAAAAAAAAATTCACTTTATTTTGCTCTTTATGGATCCTTGACAAATTGATAATGGCAGTTGCAAATCTTGTTTTGTCAGGCCTATGCAACTCTCTTCTTGCAAATTTCCTTAATGAGTTTACACCTGGGCGATTATATATGTAATCATTCAAAAGAATAGCTTTTGAAATGTTGACTTCACCTTAGGTAACTTAAATATGTCCTCTAAGATCAAGTATATGCAATGGGCATCACATGGTGTCCTAAAATAAGTGTGGATAATCACACTCCAATAACTTGCCTATCCTATAAAATTGCAAATAGATTGAGAAATAAAATGTGAAACTATCTATTAGCTAATAATATCGTATATTTATTAAATTTAAGTTACTTGAACCATACTATATGTTAAAATATTCTAACCTGCCTTTACGTTGCTTGAGGCACTATAAGTGACAATTTGAACCACATTCTTTGACCCGACCCTCTCAATAGTAGTCTTAATCAAGTCTTACATCAAGTCTCCAGCCTTTGAATGTTTCGGAAGCATTAACGGACTCAAGAAAAAAACTGACTCTAGGAGTATTAGCTAAAAATTTAATTAAAGTCCTTTTTCTTTCTAGTTTTTTCAACTATCACACATAATCGAACAACCGATTTTCTCCCACTCTTTTTCATGATCCTTTACTCGACTTACGCGTATTATTGACCTCTTTCTGAAGTAGGGTAACCCTCATCCCATGATAACTTGGTGGCTTTAACCTAGACCGTATTGTCCAATAGCCTCAACCATAACCAGAAAGTTGTCAAAGTTGACGGCATTAAATGCAATCCCCACTTCATCATAAAATCTAGCTACAGTACTACAAGCCCGATTTCTCATCTCTTTTTTTGCCTTCTTCATTTTCGAACAATGTGGATTGCTTCATGCTTCTCTTTGTCACTACCTCTTCAGGTTACGGGATAAAGTACACGTCCATTGGGCTTTTAGCCTCTAAATTCCTACGAGGAGGCTGACGGGAACTCTCGGTAAATGAAACTCTCTTATTTCCAGATATCTTAACTACATCATCATCCTCTTCATTATTGAAAACGTGATCAAAATCTAGAACACACTTAGCTAATTTGTTCTTTTCTTTTATAGAATATACCAATTCCTTCATCTCATCTTTCGCATGTGGTGGACACTCTTGGCGCGTTGAAGCATTCCTAGAACCTCCAGCAAGGTGTTGCTTATGTCGATAAAAACTGCCTTTGGAGTTTTTTGGCAAAAATTATAAGTGATTGCATTTTTATTGCTCGAATTAGCCATACATCCTTATTTTCGAGTTGGGTCCTTTGTTCCGCACTCGTACAGCATCATGTACAAGTCTTATCCATTCCTGTCGAACATCATTAGTTGATCGAGTTACAAAAACAACTAATGCAGATGATAGAGTCAAAATATTATCTCTTCCTCGGACAATATATACATAATGAAACCTTCTGCAACTATTAAGGATGCATGATAGAGTACTAGAACTATGAACATCACTCTGAGACCATTGAGCCATCTGTATCAGGAAGTCAGAGTGAGGCAATAAGAATATAACATGAAAGTAACGAAGAGAATTAAGCCAAGTAAGGGCTAAAGATAATGCTGATGCCACTGCACTGCAGAGACTATCAGTGATAACCACATCAATACAAGCACCAAAAGGTTTTCAGCAGGAGTTGAATACTGTCAAGCCTACACCAAATCCCATCAAAATTTTCTCAGATATCACCATAGACACGGCATAAAACACAATGATAAAAGGCATAGGGCACTGGCATATATCAGAGAAGTAAGTAGGATAGAGAGGAGGGAAAAAGTGGGTAAAGTTAACATGGGCCACATGATCATCTTAACGGCCATGCTTCATCACTTTATTGATTGTCTTCTTAAACATGGATGTATTACGTATAAGATTAAAAAGGTTACGCACTTTAACTCTGAGTTATACCAAGAAGACACATGAATTCCAAAAGAAAAATCATTACGTTCCCCGCAATAAACCAAAGTACAATAGCAATCTAGATTACTCGCAACCAATCACCTCCATGATAATTAGAAAGCAAGGCCAACCACTGACTAAACCACTCCAAATGTGGAGTATTTGTAGAAATGATTGTCCCACGTTTTAAAAGTTGAACTCTCCATAGATCTCAAGTACATGGACACTATGAAAAGATGTTGGTGGGTTTCAGAATCAAAGAACACATAAAGGGTAGCCTCTTTTTATCAGTTCAGAACATAATGGCAATCTACGATGCAGTATTTGCCAAATGAAATGTTTAATTTTCTCAGATAGTGGCAAAGACCACAACATTTCCAAAGTTTAGGGGACACAACAAGTTCTCGCAGGTGAAGGTTACTAGTATTTTTCAGAAGAAAATGATAAGCACTATTGACCAAAAATTTCCCTGACTTAGTAAAAGGCCAATGAGTTTCATCTGTATAAGCCTGAGGGAGCAAGGAAATTTCAAAAAAAAATTGGGGGCAATATCAGTAGGGAACACCTAGAGTATAGAGTCAAATTCTAAGAACGGGCGTTCAATAGAAACAAATCACTTACTTTCAATAGGCTATTACTGTCACTACAAAATTGTATCAACTGAGAAGGTGGGAAGTTCGGCAACCACCAGTGCATCCAAATAGAAACAGAACTCCCGTCCTCGATATGCATTTGAATCCCCTGTTTTAAAACACAATGTCCAACCAAAATACTGCACCAAACCTACGAGCTAAGTCTCGATCGTCCAACAGAAAGAAAATTTTATCTCTTAAAATATCGTCCCTTAAACACTTGCACAACCAAACTGTCACGCATAGACCACATTTTCCAAGCTTTGTTAGCTAACAGAGCTTCATTAAAAGTGCAAAAGCTATGAAAACCCAATCCACCAGAACATTTAAGTAGACATAACGTAGGCCAAGCAAGCTAACGGATAGATTTATTAGATGCCTCACCAGACCACCAAAACCAGGCAAGAATTTGATCCAACTGTTTACAAACCCAAGCTGGGAATTTATAAATAGTCGTGTAATGGATAAGGAGGGATGAAAGAACCGAATGAATAAGAATGGCTTTCCCAGCCTTGTTTGAGAGGAGACCGGTCCAATGAGCACATATGTCTTGAACACGATCAATGATACCAGTGAAAATATCGTTTTTATTAAACCATATTCGATTGAACTCCCAAATACTTCCCAAAACCTGGCTAGATGTGAAAATTTATTGCTTGCTCAATCTGCGCATGAATGTCAACAAAAGCATTAAGACTGATCGATAGACTAGATTTTGACCAATTGATTTGTTGACCTAAGATGTCACGGTAATAATCAAGAATACCATGCAATTTTGTGATCTACTGATGGACATCTTTCCTAAAATTTAGAAATAAGTAAATGTCATCTACATACATCAGATAAGAGATGGAAGGTGAGCCCAGACCCGCTTTAATACCAGAGACATAACCCTGAACTTTTGAATTAACTCGAGCAGCCGAAAGGACCTCAAAACACAGAATGAAAAGAAAAAGAGAAAGGGATCGCCTTGTCTAATTCCACAAGGAATTCAAAGAAAGGAGTTGTAGTACCATTTATCAAAATAGAGTAGGATATTGTAGTAATACATTGCATTATAAGGCATATCCACGCTTCTGGAAAACCAATCCTAATCAGGACATCCTGAACAAAAGAACACCTCAATTGATCAAAAGCCTTACTCATATCAAGTTTAAGCGCCATCAAAATTATTCGACGTTTAGAACGGCGTCACACACAATCAGTGAGTTCTTGGGCCATGATAACATTATCATAAAGACATCGAGCAGCAACAAAAGCATTTTGAAAAGAAGAGACAATTTCAGACATAAGGGGCTTCAGCCTATTCACCATAACTTTAGAAATGATTTTGTAAGTCACATTACAGAAACTAATAGGCCAAAAATCCATCGCAGTCTCTGGTAAGGCAAGTTTGGGCACTAAAGAGAGGTATGTCTAATTAACCTCACGTAGAAACATTCCAAAATTAAGAAAGGAAAGAGCTCCTTTAATGACAGAAGACCCCATGATTGGCCAACATTTTTTAACAAACAACACTAGCACACCATCTCGCCTTGGAGCCTTAAAAGCCCCTATCTGAAAGGTAGCCACCTTGATCTCTTCGGCTGTAAAGGCTTGATTAAGATACTGAATATGAATAGGTAGAAGAGGCCTGATAGGGAAGGGATTGAAAGGTGAACTAAACCTAAGGTTTTAAACAAAAGGGGAAGGCTTAAAAAGATGACTAAGTAAGATACAAGAGTAGAACGAATACAACCTTCATCAGAAGTCAACAAACCCTGAGCATCTTTGAGAGACAAAATTTGACTGTTCCTACGACGGATAATCGTAGAAGCGTGAAAAAACTTTTTATTCCGGTCACCTAATTCAAGCCATCGGATTTTTTACCGTTAGGCCCAAAAGATTTCTTCACAAGTGAGAAGAAAGTCAATTCGCCGACAAAGACCAAAGTCTAGTAGACAGGTCAAGTGTAACGACCCGGTCCACAGCCCCACCACAGGGTATTGCTTCTCTCAAAAGAGCTAGCCAAGTAGGTACTTATGAGTTCATGGGCAGGGTCTTATAAGGCTAATCATAAATCATCACACATCACATGTGGGATATCACAATCTTCCCGCCTTATGCCTTAGTGTCCTCGCTAAGGCTCGATCACACGTAGCTCAGGATCTTCATCTCTAGCCAATGTAGGATACACTTGGCTCACCCTTCGTTGCCCCAACCATCCTATTCATATGAGATATAAATGGGTTTGCATTCATTTCTCCCAACCATCGGCAACCCGATTGGATAGCCTAGCCCGAGCTTTCGAGTGTAGGCTCTTATACCATTTCCGTCACGATCCAAACCCACGGGTGAGCCCATGAGTTAGGCCCCTGACCGGCCACAGGCCTACTAAGCCTCCACCAGGGCTCTACTAAGCCTATTACAATATGTACTCAGAATTCATTCCAACTTGCTAAATTCTAAAATAACTCATTGGCTATTATAAGCCTCACATAGAATTTCCTCAATAATTAATTTAAAACTCCCATTTACAAGTCATTGACAACTATGAAGAAATTTGAGGAGACCTAAGCTCCCTATAATAGTTCATCCAGAATAACATCCATCAAACTAAAAATTCTTGATGTTAATAGAAACTTCATTATTCTAATGGTTCTCTTTGGGTGCCCCTTCCTCATGTTGCTCATAAGGATCTGCCTCTCTTAGGTCATCACTTGAAAAATAAGGAATGAGTGAAAGTCTAACAACTACACAAACCATGTTTTTAAAACAGGTTTGAGGATTTCAAAACATGCCATGGGTTTCTTTTTCAACTCAGAAATCACTGTTACCATCACCAATATATATATATATATATATATATATAGACACACACACACACACATATATATATGTATACACTTACACAAAAAGGTTCTCAAATCAGGGTATAACATCAAAAAAGCTCATATGCATCTATCACAGATAATCCATACTTAGGTGTGTTGCGGTCAGCATACAAGCCCCCTGACTAGGGCCTGAAATCCCTCTAACACCTGGGATAAATAATTATGTGGATGCAAGGGAAAACCACAAACAATAGTATTATGCATCAACGTACAAGCCCTGTTGACTAGGGCCCGAAATCCAACTTTCCCCTGTTGGATACAGCAACTAAGTCAAGTTCACTATCTCATTCAACATATATCGAATTTAAATCAACTACTCACTGAACAGTCCATGGAATTTATAACTCAAATTCTCATCAAACTACTGAACATGAAAACATATGTAGTACAAGGACTTCAGAAGCTTCATCAGATTAAATCAAGTATACATTAACATATTTTGCAAATAGAATTTACGGAGGAACATGGCAAGAGTACTTACTTGGATAGCTAAGAGGTTCTGGTTCTTGTTCCCAAGCCTACCCTAGCTCTTGTCTATCGGAACCTAAACAATAAACCATACGGATGCTATTTAATGCCACCCAATTATGCCTAGGTGCTAAATTTCTCCCAAGTGAGTGAAATTACCAAAATACCCTAGACTTGTGTAAAATTATCAAATTATCCCCAACGCCTAACGTACCGTTACGCACCAAAAAAAATAACCCAAAACATCTTTTTAAGCGACTAGGTGGATTTTTCAGACAAAAAGGGCATTTTTTGGGAATTCTCCGTTCAGAACCCTACACCGCTTCTTAAATTGAGCGCTAAGGTTCCTATTTTAAAAACATACAAACGCTGTGAAATTTTAGACACTCAAATGTCTCAATAAGATCAGATCTCTATAAAAAATTTGGCTAAAAATAATTTTGTTTATTATCCCAAATAATTCAAAAGCCAATTTTCAAAAATAAAATCATTTCAGGCCCTTCCCATGCCCAAACAAATCCCAAAACATTCTACGTCAAATTCGCAAAAATAAGGGTAGTTTCAGTTTTGCACTTTGCCTAAATTAACCTCTAAATAACCCTAAAAATTCAAAACAATCACTACTCACTAATACTACATTATTCATCATCTACTTCACCAAAATCTACCCTAACCCTAGTTTATATACTATCTCTTATTCCTCAAAAACACAGCCACTCCCATGCCACGACTGGCTACCCATGGTAGCCCATTCCCCTCCCTTTTTCCAGCTCCACACTCACCTAAACACCACAAAAACACCCACACAACAACACACCATTGTTGCCCCCACGGTAGCCCGTTTCCCCTTTACACAGCAAAACCCACCATAATATAACACACCTGCAATCCACCTTACGGAAACACCCTTTGCACATCAATTCCATTTCCCTTTTATACATCTACTCACACCAAACACTCACAAACACACACACACGAGGTCACGACATCACTCTCTACACCCTGCCTTGAGGCAAACCCCTTCTCTTTCACGCACACCGGCAGCCATGGCTGCCATTTAATCCTCTTCATGGCTCATATACTAACACCAAACCCACCTACATCACATACATGTCCACTACACAACAATCACCTTTAAGAGTTTCTTCCTCTTCTTCTTAAACACACAAATCCACCCTTTACACACCCACGGTCACACTACACATATGCACAACAATACCAAACTCATAATTCACAGCCAAAACTACCCAAAAAAAAAACTCAGATACATACCTAATTGACAAATAAAATGATAGAGAGAATTGGTGGAGAATCTTACCTAGTTTTTTCCCTTTTTGCTTCTTCCTCTCCCTTCTTTTCTATTTCTCTAGTTTACGTGAAACAAACTGGCTGGCAGAAGCTTTGGACGGCTATCCTCTTAAGGCCTCATTTATATATAGTTGCCCTAATGGTCTATTTGCTAACAACCACTTCGCACTTAGTTATTTTCACCATTTCACCCTCACTTCTTTAAAAGACCACAAAATTTTGATATTAAGGTAAGGAAAAATAAAGCATTTTACATATAAAAAGACCTAATCCCAAAATTGTACCCTCGAGTTTACCCAAAGTACAACTTTAGTACTCAAGTTTGAAGGTGTACCAAAGAGGTAACTAAATTTTAAAAAGCGTACCAAATCAGTACCTAAGCTGACGGAGGACAGATTCCGTGAAAAAGTCAGAGGGGTAAGACTGCCATTAATAAAAAAAAAGGACATAAAGCTCAGGCCACGGCCACATGGCCTGCCTTTTCTCTAACGCCTTTTTAGTTCTTACCTTCCCAATGCAAATTCAAAATCTTCATTACATTACACTATAACCGCCAAAATTCTTCGTCTTTCATCCCCCAAAATCCAAACTGTAACCACCAAACTTTCCCGAACACGATTAAGGATACATTAATCAACCTGGCAGAATATCGACTATTGGACATCGGCGATGGGGTGGGAAATACGATAGACAGAATGGGAAGACAAAGGCAATCCGGTGTACGGTAAGTCGTCTGAACCCAAAACACAACAATCATGGCCTAATTGAACCCTAAAACTTGTAAATCTTAACTCGTTGTTATGGGTGTTTGCGGTAATCTTAATTCGAAACATGCACTATGTAATTTTTTCGTATTTGTAAAGTGAGTGGAAGAACATGCTCTATTTTTTGAAAGTGTGGTCCCGGACTAATTTCATCCTTTTAATCTTGGGTCAACGATTCATTGTACAGTAGAATAATATGGTCCCCTTTTCTTGTTGATTGTGCAGACCCAAATGGTACACTGTTTACTCTGAGAATCAACCATGGGGGGAAGTTTAAAAATATCCCACATAAAGTGTATGACCCATGTCATACTAAATTCATGGATTTCTATGACATTGATATTTTTAGTTTGGGTCAGTTTGGGAAAATTTGTGATGGTTTAGGGCTAATGTGTTACATGGATATGTTCTATTTAGTACCAAAGAAAAGGTTAGAGGAAAGACTAGTTAAGTTAGAGGGTGACAGTTCATTTGTGCAAATGTGGGAGCACATGACTGAAGATAAGGTCTTTGATATATATCTTGTCCAATTAACAGTATATGACGTGGTTAGTAGGGAACAGTTTGAAGCTGGGAAACTTCATGATTAGCATAAGCAGAAACCTAGCATTGTCAAAGAGAAATTAGATGAATATGGTAATGTGGTTCAACCTGAAGTTGGTCTAGAGCTTGATTTATACCAACCTAACATTGTTGCCCAGAACACTCAAGAATAGTTGATTATGGGGCATTCGAAAACTTGTCAAGGGTAACTGACACTACAATTTGAGGGGCTGAAAATGTAAGCTCTAGCCAGTGTGCCTCTACACAGTATGATGTAAAGGCTGAACATGTTGCTGACAGTGAGGGGGTGATATCACAGCACAATGAAGGGGTTGAACCTATTGCTGGTGGTGAGGGGGTGACTGCACAACACAATGAAGGGGATGTACATGTTGCTGGTAGTGAGGGGGTGACTGGAAGGCACAATAAAGGGGCTGAGCCCCTTACTGTTGGTGAGGAGGTGACTGCACAACACACTGAAGAGGCTGAACATGTTGCTAGCAGTGAGGGGTGACTGGAGGGCACAGTGAAGGGGCTGAGCCTATTGCTGGTGGTGAGGAGGTGACTGCACAACACACTGAAAGGGCTGAACATGTTGCTGGCAGTGAGGGGGTGACTGGAGGGCACAGTGAAGGGGCTGAACATGTTGATGCTCATAGTGAGGGTGTACCTACAGAGCACAATGAAGCCCATGAACATAGTGCCGCTCATAGTGGGGGTGTACCTCCAGAGCACAATGAAGGGGATGCAAGTGCTGCTCATAGCATGGGAGTATCTGCAAGTGAAGAAGAAAGAGAGGGAGATTTTACTACTACAGATTAATCGGGTATGGATAGCTCTGGTGAATGGGATATTGATAGTGATAGGTCACATCTTGAAAAAAACTATGATAGTGACTATGAGAGAACAGTTGATGAAATCTTAAGAAGTGTTGGGCATGAGAAGGATGGGGAAAGTGATGTGTTACAAAAACAGGGCAAAGGAAAAGAGCCAATGGGTGAAGGGGCTAAATCCAAGGGCAAAGGGAAAGAGGTTATGGCTGGGGGGGTAAATCCAAGGGCAAAGGGAAAGAGGTTATGACTGAGGCAGGTAAATATAAGGGCAAAAGGAAAGAACTAATTATGGATGTAAGCACTGAAGATGTTCATGAGTGGTTTGACTCTGGGTCTGATAATGAAAGAGCACCAGACTACCATGAGTTTAACCCTGAAACTTAGGGGGAAAAGCCATATTTTGAGGTTGGAATGATATTTGCTGACAATAAGGTCTTCAAAGATGCTATCAAGCAATACTCAATCAACAAAGCACGGCCAATTAAGTTCACAAAGAACATGAGAACCAAAATTAGGGTTGTTTGTAAGTCAGAAGACTGTGGGTGGTTTGTAAATGCATCAACACATGATAAGTCCACTTCAGTGCAGGTTAAGACAGTGGGGGAAAAGCACACATGTAGTAGACAACACATTAATAGGGTTGCATGTAGTAAATGGCTTACAAAGAAGTACATGGACAGGTTTGTGGTTAACCCAAGTATGCCTGCCAAGGCATTGAGTAAGACAGTTTTAGAGAGCTCAAATTGAAAGTCAAGAGAACCACTACTTATAGGGCCAAGGCATTGTTTCAAACAATGATAAGTGGGACAGTAGAGGAACAGTATGGTAAGCTTTGGGATTATCTGTCAGAATTAAAAACGGTTAATCATGGGACCATTGTTATGAGGAAACCAGATGAGCAGAGTATCATTGATGGGACCGATAGGTTTGAAAGGGTTTACATATGTCTTGGTCAAGTAAAAGCAGGCCTTAGGTATTGCAGTAGGATTATTGGGGTGGATGGCACACATCTAAGGGGGGCAAATCCAGGTTAAGTGTTAGCTACTGTAGGAATTGATGCAAACAATTCCATGTACCCTATAGCATGAGCAGTTGTGGAGTCTGAGTGTCAGCAGTCATGGATGTGGTTATTGGATTTTTTTTCTTGATGATGTGGGGATACAAGAATCCAACCAAAAAGAATGGACTTTCATATAAGATAAGCAGAAAGGGTTGGTTTATGCACTTGAAACATTGGTCCCAAGAGCTGAACATAGGTTCTGTGTTATCCATTTGCATGCTAACTTCAGGGATGCAGTTTTTAGGGGGAAAAGTGGAAAGATCTTTTATGGAGAGCTATTTTTGCATCAAACAAGAAATATTTTGAAAGGGCAATGAAAGAGATGAGTGATGAGTATCCAAGCAGTGTTCAGTGGCTTGCTGATAAGCCACCATCACAATGGGCTAGGTCACACTTTAGTACAACCCCCAAGTGTGACCTCTTAGCCAACAACTACTGTGAGGCTTTCAATGGGGTAATTGCTCATGACAGGGAACAAACTATTCTGACATTACTTGAATGCATCAGAACTACTGTGATGAAGTGGTGGTGTATAAATAGGGAGACAGCAAAAGGGCAATGGAGAGGGGTTTTGTGTCCTAAGATACTTGTCATCTTAGGAAAAAATGCCAAGGCTGTAGGAGATTGCATTCCATATCACTTAGGTGCCTTAAAGTTTCAAGTTCAGTATGTATGGGGGAGTACATTTGTAGTAGACGTGGCTAATGGCACATGCAGTTGTAGGAAGTGGGATTTGAGTGGAATACCTTGTTCTCATGCCATAGCTTGTATGTGGTTGAAAGACTTGCAACCTGAAGATTATATATCTCAGTGGTACAGGAGGGAGACATACTTGAAGGCATATAAGCTCATAATCAACCCTATGACCAGCTCTGACGTGTGGGATTCAAGTGGATTGGGTAGAGTGTTACCCCCATTGTATAAGAATCATCCAGGGAGACCCAAAAGAATTAGAAGGAAAAAAAATAGGGAGAAGAAGGATCAACGAGAAAGTAAATTGAAGACGGTGAAAGGCAGTTCCCTGTGTACCATATGCAAACAGAGAGGGCATAATAAGAGAAAATGTCCAGTGAGCCCTTTGGAAACAAGCACTGCAGGAGTAGACCAAACACATGTACTTTATGACCTGCATGTGCATTTATTCCAAAATTTGAATTCTTGCTTTTACAGCTTTATGACACTTTGGTCTACTTTATAACAGGGTCAAGTGGATCTACATGTGCATGGGGCCCAACCACAGGCTAGTCCAAAAAATGCACCTTCATCGCATAATGTTTCTTTTATTAGTCAAACCTAACTTTTTTAGTCAATAATGATATCATAATTATTTATGTAGGGTAGTGAGGACACATAAGTGTTAGAAAGAGAAGGAGGCTAGGGAAGCAACCATTTGTTAGCTCAAGTAAGAAACAGGTGCCTGCACAAGACCCCACTACTCTGGCTGAGAGAGAAGAACATGTGCCTGCACAAGACCCCATGCAAGTGAGTGAGACACATGAACATGTGCCTGCACAGGACCCCAGTGCATTGGGTGGGAGGAGGAAAGGGGTGCCTGCAGCAGCACCAAGTGTAGTGGGTGGGAGAAAGAAATGTGTGCCTGCAGTAGAACCCAGTGCAGTGGGTGGGAGGAAGAAAGGTGTGCATGTAACAGAACTCAGTGCATTGGGTAGAGGAGGAAAGGGGTGCATGCAGCTACACCAAGTGCAGTGGCTGAGAGGAAGATAGGAGTGCATGCAGTAGAACCAAGTGCAGTGGGTGGGAAAAGGAAAAGGGTGCCTGCAGCAGCACCAAGCGCAGTGGGTGGGAGGAAGAAAGGTGTGCCTGCAGCAGAACCCAGTGCATTGGGTGGGAGGAAGAAAAGGGTGCCTGCAGCAGCACCAAGTGTAGTGGGTGGGAGGAAGAAAGGTGTGCCTGCAGCAGAACCCAGTGCATTGGGTGGGAGGAAGAAAGGGGTGCCTGCAGCAGCACCAAGTGCAGTGGGTGGAAGGAAGAAAGGAGTTCCTGCAGTAGAAATTAGTGCAGTGAGGGTTACTCCAAGAAGGAAACAAACACCCCATTCAGAGTCAAGTCAGGACCAACCACAGGCTTCAGCATAACCTAGCGCAGTGAGGGTTAGTCCAAGAAAGAAACAGGCACCCCTCCAGAGGGGAGTCAGGGTCAAAGTGTTGTGGACACCCAGGCTGTGGGGAAAAAGATGGGAAGACCAGGAAACACAGACTCTGAGAGTGTTGACAAAGTGAAGAAGACCAAATGGAGTAAGTATAGCCTTGGATGGCCTCCACCCATACCAGTTCCTGTAGGAAGGAAGAAAGTTAGGTTTGTATTTCCTGAGACTAGGGCTTCCACACCAATAGTAGCTATTGCAGAGGTAGAACAAGAGCAAGAGAAACAAAGGAAGGCCAGGGCAAGCAGTTGATGTATAGGGCACTAACCTAATATGACAATGTAGTTGATGTTTTTTGGATGTTAATATGTTAGGTATTCATAATGGAACTTATTGTAAACTGGGGGTACTTATATGGTGTATTTAGTAATATTTTGTACTTAATTGGTATAATTAATATAATCAAGGTACTTATTTGGTACACATGAATTATGATAGGTACTTGTTTGGTACAATATTATTCTTCAATATCGGATATGCCAATAACTCCGCAAATAAATGTTTAGGGAGTTCTTTGGTACACCTGATTTAGGAAAGGTACTAATTTGGTACTAATTTGGTACAAAGTAAGTGTAGGAACTGAGTATTTCTTTTAATCAGTTCAAGTACTGATTTGGTACGATTTAGTTCATATAGGTACTGCTTTGGTATGTTTTACTTTTGATACTATTGTTTTTCGTCAAGATCTGTCCTTGCCATCACACAGCCCATAACACCATGTCTGAGCACCAAATCTGAGCATTGCACACGTTGATATTTCGAATACACAAATAAAATAGACATTCTTACAGCTAAAATACCATATATTTCATTAGCTAAACAATTTCTAAAAAGGAGATGAGGAATTAGATTTGATGCTCTGATATTGTTCTTCCTAAATAGAGCCAGATCTACATATTACAGCCCTTCTTCAACAACATTCCTCTCATGCCCACTGAATAGCCGCATCAATATTACAGCCCATGTCAGTGCAAGTGCAGCCTTCAACCAACAATTCGTCCTTCTGGCTCGCTCTAATTCCACGTTGACCACTGGTAGGTCTCACCAACAGAAGTAACCACAGTGCTGGAGCTGCAAAATTAGTGGGACTTTTGTGAGATGTCTGCATAGTGGAAATTGCGACACTAAGTAAATTGCGATTCAAGCTGATAGAGCTCCAAAATTAAGGTTTTGTAATGATTTCCCTACTGTTCCCGCAGCTCCAAAATCACCTCCCAGGGTTTTGGGCTATCCAAGATGTCACAGATCTTGCCCTTCTCGTGCACTAACACAGCAGGGTGTCCATGGTCTTCATGAAAAAGGGGAGAAAACTCAGGGTTTCGAGCGTCTCCTATGTTGTATTTCTTCTTGGCCACTGATGGAAGAGAAAACCCAATTTGGGGGGAATTAAGCGAAAGAGGAGAGAGAAAGGGGAACAGGGAGAACAGGTTTTTGGAGGGAAAGAAGATCTGAATTTGCATTGGGAATGTAAGAACTAAAAAAGCGTCAGAGAAAAGGCAGGCCACGTGGCCGTGGCCTGAGCTTTTATGTCTTTTTTATTAATGACAATCCTACCCCTCTGACTTTTTAACGGCATCATCCTCCGTCAGCTTAGATACTGATTTGGTACACTTTTTAAAAGTTTGGTACTTCTTTGGTACACCTTCAAACTTGGGTACTAAAGATGTACTTTGGATAAACTTGAGGGTACAGTTTTTGGATTAGGCCAAAATTTTGGTCGACAAAATAAAATTTTGGGCGTTACAATATCTCCAACCTTAAAAGAATTTGGTCCTCCAAATTTACTACCTCAGGATTGAAACATGTGAGAGTATTTGCTTCTGACTTCATCTTCCGCTCCCGCGTGGCCTCCTCGACCGCATGTTTCCTCTACATCTTCACCAAGGAAATCTTTTTAGTTCGGAGTGCCTACTTCTTATGGTCCAGGATCCGAACCGGGTGTTTGATATATGTGAAGTCTTCTCTAATCTGTAAAGGCTCCGGTTGTAATACATGTGTGGGGTTCGGGATGTACTTCCTCAGCATAGACACGTGGAATTCATTTTGGACACTGGCTAACTCTGACGATAAAGCTACTCGGTAGGTGAGAGAACTAACTTTGTTCAGCATCTCAAAGGATCCTACACACCTAGGGCTCAAGTTTCCCTTCTTCCCAAATTATAGTACTCCTTTCATCTGTGACACCCTTAAAAATATATGGTCGCCCACTTGGAATTCCAACTCCCATCTGCATATGTCTGCATAATTCTTCTATCTGCTTTGAGCACCCCGTAACCTCTCTTTGATTACTTTGACCTTCTCCGATGTCAGTTACACAACTCTGGTCCCAACAATTTTATTTCCCCTATTTCGTCCAAACATAGTGGCGATATGCTGCCATAGAAGGTTTTGAAAGGAGCCATCTCAATGCTACTCTAGTAACTGTTGTTGTAAGAAAACTCTATCAGTGGCAGATAATCATCTCAACTGCCTTTAAAATACAGAACACAAGCCTGCAATAGATCTTTCAGTGTGTAGATAGTCCTTTCTGTCTAACCGTCTATTTGAGGGTGGAAAGTCATGCTAAATTGTAGTCGAGTACCAAATGCATGTTGCAAACTTCCTCACAATTTGGATGCAAAATGAGGGTCCCTATCCAAAACAATTGAGACTGGAATGCCATGAAGGCATACTATCTCTTCCATGTAGGTGGTAGCCAACTTATCCATCGAATAGGTCATCCGGACAGGCAAGAAGTGCACACATTTCGTCAGTCGGTCCACTATCACCCAAGTAGTGTCTTGTCCAGAACGAGTCTTAGGTTGTCCAAAAACAAAATCCATAGTTATGTGTTCTCACTCCCTAACGTCATCGGTAAGGGCACTAATGACCCTTGGGTCTCTGATGCTCTACTTTCACCTGCTGGCATACTAGGCATCCGGACACGTACTTTGCAATCTCCATCTTCATGTTACCCCACCAAAAAGTCTCCCAAAGATCCCTATATATTTTTTTGCTCCCGGGGTTAATCGAGTAACCTGACCTGTGAGTTCTTCCAAAATCTTCCTTTATAAGTTAGGGTCAACAGGCAGGCAAATTCTATTGCCAAAACGAAGTACCCCATCTTACAACGTGTACTCAAGTTTACCCCTATTTCTTACCTCTCCTATTATATTAAGTAGGTGATCATCCGGCCCCTGAGTTGTCTTAATCATATTGATCAAGGTGGGTCGCACTATAAGGTTGCTAAGTGAACTGTCCTTATTTGAGCCTCGAACCTTGACATCTAAGTTCAGTTTCCTCATGCCCTCTAATAATGTCTTTGCCTTGTAATTAAGGTAGAAAATGACGAGGATGAATTTATGCTAAGTTCATTGGCAACCACGTTTGCCTTCCCTGGGTGGTACTAGATATTGAGGTTATAATCCTTCAGTAGTTCTAACCACCGCCTCCGTCTCAAGTTTAACTCCTTTTGGGTGAATATGTACTTCAAGCTTTTATGGTTGGTGAATATCTCACAGGGTTCTCCATATAGGTAGTGTTTATAAATCTTTAAGGCAAAAATTATTGCCGCCAACTTCAGGTCATGGGTTGGGTAATTCTTCTCATACGGTTTTAACTGTCTAGAGACATATGCAATCACCTTTCTATTTTTCATGAGTACGCATCCTAAACCCTTGTGGGAGGCATCATTATAAATTGTGAAACCATCAGACCCACTTGGAAGCGTAAGTACAGGAGTTATGACAAGCCTCTTTTTCAATTCTTGGAAGCTATTCTCACAATCTTCGTTCCGCTCAAACTTGACTCCCTTTTGAGTTAGGCAAGTCAAAGGTGCTGCTATTCATGAGAAGCCTTCCACAAATCTTTTGTAATATTTGGGTAATCCTAAGAAGCTTCGAACCTCTATCACCGTAGTAGGTCTGTCCCAATCGACAACAGCCTATGTCATTTTTGGGTCGACCGATATCCCTTCTTTCGACATTACATGCCCCAAAAATAAAACTCTATCCATCCAGAACTCGCACTTCTTAAGTTCAATATATAGCTTCATTTCTCTTAGAATCTTTAATAATGTCCTTAAGTGTTGTTCACATTCTTCCCTCGTCTTAGAATATATCAGTATATCATCGATGAACACCACTACAAACTGATCCAAGAAGGGTTCCATAAACAGTGTCAAAGCGTTAGTCAACTCAAAAGGTATAACCAAAAATTCGTAATGCCCATATCTAATGTGAAAAGGCCATCTTTGGCACATCTTTTGCCTTCATCTTTAACTGGTGATACCCCAAATAAAGGTCAAACTTTAAAACCATTCTGCCCCCTGTAACTGATCAAATAGGTCATCTATGCGTGGCAAAGGGTAACGATTCCTTAGCATCACCTTATTTAACTCTCAATAGTTGATGAACAACCTTATCGTGCCATCCTTCTTCTTCACAAATAAAATCGGTGCACCATAGGGTGACGCACTAGGGCGAATAAACCCTTTGTCTTGAAGATCCTTTAGTTGTGTCTTTAGTTCTCTCAATTCCATGGGTGCCATACGATATGGTTCTTTAGAGATGGGGGCAGTTCCATGAATCAACTCAATATTAAACTCAACTTTCCTATCGGGCAGCATCCCTGGAAAATCTTCTGAAAATACCTTAGGAAACTCCCTTACCACTTAAATATCTTCTAACATCAACCCCTTCTGCTGGGTCTCTATTGCATAAGCCAAGTACCCACGAAAACCTTTTCTAAATAGTCGTTTGCCTGTAAGGCAGAAACCATAGGTGGAAGGGGTGTGATACTAGACCCTTGGAAAAATAGTTGGTCTTAACATGGGATGTTATAAGTCGTTTTTTTATGGTTGTAGTCTACGGAGGCATGAAACACCGCCAATCAATCCATCCCCAATATAATGTCAAACTTCAACATATCCAAACAAATTATGTTAGCCAGTAATTCTCTACCCTTATTTTTTACTGGGTAGTCTTTGACCACCTAGTCGGCAACAACAGAGTCCCTTATTGGGGTAATAATGCATAGCTGAATATCTAAGGGCTCTAAACGCTTGCCTAAACGTTTAATAAAATCACGCGATGCAAAGGAATGAGTAGCACCATAATCAAATAATACTTTTACATATATAGAAGAAATAGGGAGTGTACCAGTATCCACTGAGTCCGAAGCATGTGCATTTTGCCGAGTCATAACAAAAACTCTCATTGTTCCCCTAGGGTTCACTACGTCATTCCTCACTTGGTTATGAGGTCCCGCCCTAGGACAATTCCTAGCTAGATGTCCTTCCTGACCACACTCAAATAATTTCTTTGTCCCCCATCGACATGGTTGTCCTAGATGGAATTGTTGGCACATGTAACATATTTGTGCTCTGACTTGTCCACCTCTCTCAGCTGTTGGATTCCCTTGAACATTCGTTCTTGGATCATTTCTTGGGGTGGCGCACGACTTCCAGACCCTTGTCTCGGTTCATTCCACCTTTTTGGCTGCCCTCCTCTGTTGACTTCTTGGGGTTTGGGCGCTTGGAGGGGTCACCTGATCGGGAAACTCGTTATTTCTAGCCCTCTTCCTTTGCTGGTCTCGCATCGTGTATAGGTCTTCGCTGTCCCTTTCAACTATTAGGGCTCTGTCCACCACTTCTGCATAGGTCTCTAACCTCAATGTAGGGATGCAAGACCAGATACCAAGCCTCAATCCATTTTTAAATTTCCTCGCTCGCTTGGCTTCGGTGTCCACTAAGCGAGTGGCATGTCACGACAGCTGCGTGAAAACGGCCTCGTAATCCTTGACTGTGCGGTTCCTCTGGGTCAGCTGTATGAATTCTATTTCCATATGTTCCTTCACCGTCTGGGGAAAGTAATTCTCGAGGAACATCTTCTTGAAACTTTCCCAATCCATATTTGCCACTTCAGCAGCCTTTATTCGTTCGTTTGCCTTCCACCATTGATTTGCTTCATCTCTGAGCATGAATGTCGCGAAAGTTACTTTTTACCTTTCGGTACACCCCAGAATCTCGAAGATGTCCTCCAAGTCTGATAGCCAGGACTTATCCTTAAAGAGATCAGATGTACCGGAGAAGGATAGTGATTCCATCCTCCTAAACTTGTCAACCGTCGAGCCTCCAGTTGCGGTCACATATCGTTCCACTACCCTTGCGAGATTCTCCACCACCCGAAACACATCCTTGCCTTGGGCACCATTCCCTCGATTCCCACCTTGAACACCTCTCCCTTGAACCATTTTTCAACCTATAAGGAAGCTCATGTAAGAACGCTTGTTTTCCAAACAAAATGAGATTATCATAATAATAACATCCTTTAACTAATAATAGTAATAAATCTCGGTCTTATGTGACAATTTTTGTCGTGATAATTTTTCACTCAAAATTAATCGTTTTAACTAACATGGTTTTTATCATTCAATGGGTGAGAATTCGCTCAAATCTAGTGATGCTTCTAATCTATACTTCCTCAAAATCAAGAAATTCAGTCACCTCAACAGGTATGCCCCATTGTTAGCAGAAGATCCCATTTTTAGGACTCTTTTGAGGTTTTGGCCAACTGAGGACTCTAAAGTGCATGCACTTTTCTGTATGGCTAACAACTTGATCGAGAACACGTCATCCTTTCCCATCTAAATACTCATAGATTCCTCTCCATTCAAAACTTAAGGAAAAAAAACAAAAAACTATGTGCCAAACGCGTTTTTTTTACAAAACTGGAAAAAAAAATGGAAACTTAAATGTTACCAAACGCTACCTGAATCTTGTGAGCCAGCTTACCTAACATCCTTTTCCATATGTGCTCATAAACAAATGATGAAGAACCTCTTCCTTGAAAGCGCATAGAGAACAGCTATCAGCAGTAGTATTTTAATAAAAAATTTCTTTTAGTAGCAAAAATCATTTTGAAAAGCATAGAGTTTTGTGAAAATCCATTATATGCTTTTGTCCACATTTAAAAGATTTTTTTGATTAAATACTTTTTTAATATACAATGAGAATTTCTTAGCATCTTAGTTATTCATACTTTGAGTGTTATACTCCCTTGTTCAAGGCAAAAAGGACAAGTGCGGAAGATACAATTTATATGTCTCAAAGCTACTCATTTTTATTGGTCTTTGGTTTCATGGTTTAATTACCATTATTCCCGATACTTTCAACGTTCATTTTCAACAGTCGTATTTCTTATTACTGAATTTATTTACCAAAAATAAACTTTAGAATCAGCATTTTGTAAGCTATTTCCAGCAGCGATATTTGCTCTAACCTTAATCTCCTAATTCAACTATAAAAAGAGGCTTTTCTTATCATCGTCAAGGTTTTTTCATGTTAAGCTACTATCTTACGTTTTTTCATCATTTTCTGAACTTGGATTTCTGGGTATATTGTAAGGGTATCGGGTTAAGTTATGCTTCATTCATTTGTGCAAAAATATGATTGAAGTAACATTTTGAGGTTGTTGTATTGTAACACCCCGAACCTAGTAAGTAGTAATGTTTAGCGGTTAGTTTATTTTAAGCGACGACTTTCATATATAACATTTAGTGTCGATTAGCGTGACGGAATTTTTATCGGCTATCGTTAACTATAAATTTTAGAAATTTTAAGTTATAATTTAACGATGAGTGATATTGATCGAGGTATTTAGTGAAAATTAGCGTAAATGATATTTTTTAATACTAGCATTGACTTGTATTTTTAGCAACTTTTAGAAACGATTAGGATAGTGGGATTATGTAATACCCATTATAGTTTTCTATTGCATTATTTTATCATAAATAATTATCACTACAAGAAAAATGGTCTATCGCGGCGATCTATGCCGGCGGCTACATGAAGGCGTTGCTGTACATGGGCTATAACGGCGCCTCCACGATAGCCGTTGCTATAGCCTCTATAGCATCGCTTTAAGCCGGCGGTCGCCTATGTGGCGGTGCCATAGCTCAAAATTTCCCCCCAAGGCATCGGCGCCAAAAATTAGCGCCAAAACACGTTCTACGCCGGCAGTCCAATTATTTTAGCCGACTCGCTGGCCGCCGGTATAGAACATGTTGGTTTATATTGAATTTTTTGCTTTTATTTTTATGCTTTCTTTCTCTAAACACGACTCTCTGCTGGCTCGTCTCTCTCACACGACTCTCCGCACGACTCTGGTTCTTCACCGATCAGGTTCGACTCTCTCTCTCTCTCTCTCTCTTTCTCTCTCTCTCTCTCATCTCCTCTCCTCTCCATTAATCCGTCCTTTTGGCTGAATTCCTCTTCTCTTTTCAAAATTTGAAGTCTCAAGCTTCTCTCAAACGGTTCTTCAATTTGCTATAGGATTGAATTTGGGATTCATCTAATGAGGTAATTATTTCTTTCACCCAAGCAACGATTAATGTACAATTGATTGTCTTTATGATGTTTAGAAATTTTCATAAATTCTGATTCGGTAATGCCTTGAAATAATAATGTTAAACCCTTCTATTTCCTTCTATTCTGTTGCTTTGCAATTGCAACTTGGTTAAACTCGTGCAAGTTAATATGAACTTTTGTGTGTCTATAAAGAAATCCTCAGTTGGTGAATAAATAATTTAAAATGAACTATTTGAACCATCAATCTCCAGGAGGTAGAATCCATTTGTTGGACTCTTTGGAGCCATTTTGATATCATTTCGTTGTAGCGTAAGTGATAAGATGAGGTATTGCAGTACTTGACAAAACCGAAGATCACTAGATGGAACTAGGTGGTGTTTCCTTTCCAGAAATCTATATTAGGTGATCTATTAGGTTCCAAAGATCAAACGGTTTTGGTCTCGTGGAGTCGTCCAAGTACTGTAAGCTTTGTCTTCGATTTCGTAGTCACATGTCGTGGAGTTAATAGAACGTACTTTAAAAGGGTGGAAGTATATGTCGTGGAGTTAAAAAAGCAATTATGGATCCTTTATCCCCTTTTTCATCCTGGATTAGTTTGTTGATTTTTTATTAGACTTTCTAGGAGACTGATTGATTGACTTGGAATAAATTGGTTTCTGTTGTGGGTAGGTTTCTGGAGAGCGTCTTAAACCTATGTTCTTTTACCCTCACCCTTTCTGCATGTTATTAGCCCCTCCTTTGGCGCCTTATTCTAATATGAAGAAGAAAAACTATTACAAATGTTCCTTCTTTGTTCTATGCTTTATTAGGAATTTAAGTTCAGTTCTTTATGCCATTTGCTTTATCTAAGAAAAATCAGATGCATTTGAGTAAATAAGATGACGAAGTCTTGGTAATCTTGGGAATAATGTTCAAGACGCGAAGTTGAAACTACAGTCGTACCTCCAAAGGCACGGTGCAGGGCAAGTTGGCAACATCTACTGAAGTTCAAATCTTTAGTATGATCTCCATATATTTACGATGACTCCATCTATCTTGTTATTTATCGTTCCATGTCTTTGTATTTTAGTGAAAAGGAGATGGAAATTGTGCAATACCATCTTATTAGTGCACTTTCAAATGAGTACTAGCTTAGTGCATAAACATTATTGAACCCTACATATAACTGATCCAGCATGAGAATCTTACTTGGAAAACCCTATTAGATTAAATAAGTTCAAAACTGTCAATGGATTCTTTTGATGTTTGGACTCCACTGGCAGTTTTTCAAGGCTCACATGCCACCCTTTAAGTTGAGTGCCTTGAGACACATGCAACCATAATAGATTAGAGAGTATGACTGCCGATGCATTTTAATTGAGTACTGCGAGCCGCTACTGCCGACGATATGCTAGATAAACTTTTTGATCACGAATTCGAACTGGGTTTGCGAATTCAGTGCTTGATGCAACCTTAACAGAGACTCACGTGACTTGGGTGCTTCCTCCTTGTTACAATGTACTGCGAGAAGACTACTTTTTTTTTATTAGGAATGAGAATCCAGGTTAGATGTACATTTTCTGTTCATTCTCTTCGAAGCAGATCAGGCGCCTCTTTGGTAGTTGAAAAACAACAATGTTGACATCTGCTCTAGGCCATTTGAGTTAACAAAGATGAATTTATTACTTATTAGTGTCCTAGATAGTGAAAGGCAAGTCATATATTGTCGCATAGACTCAGTAGAAGTGTCGTGTTTAATTATGTCTATGCATCAGATTCTTCCAATTTTTAAGTCTAATGACATGGCCCACGGCAAAATTTTCATATAAGCTTTTATTCGTTTAGTTCTAGGGTAAATTGTAAAATTCCTAATCGTGGGACACATATCCTATATTCTTGTCCATGTGTCCAGTGTCAAACATGGCTGCATGTATTTTGAAGAGTCCATGTAGCATACTTAGAGAGAGTTTAGGCACTGCATCAGGGCTCTTTAACTGTGTCCCCATTGTTATGAGCATCTACTAGTTATTTGTTGATGAGTTGTATCCTGAGCAAATTTATGGGTGAATTAGCATTATTAGTATTTGGGAAATGATGGTGTCCATTGTCTCTGCAAGGATAGGCGGCTCAACAACAACAGTTTGACAAGAGAAATTCCTAGATCTTTAACTACTATTGATTCGCTTCAAGTTCTGTGAGTACCTAGTTGTTCCTCATCCTCTTACATTTTTAATTGGCATGCTATTCTTGATAATGACAGTATACCTTGGTGAATGCTGAATCCAGTGATCTGTCAAACAACCTTTTAACAGGACAAATACCAGTTAATGGTTCCTTCTCACTATTTCTGCTAGTTATGCTTATGTTTGTATGAGGAGGGACCATAGAATAGTGCAGATCGTGAAGCCCTGTACAAATAATCAAGCAGCCCCTTGTACAAATCACCACTCATCTTACTATCTTCACTAAAATTTCTTGTTGCTCTTCTAATTTCCTCTGTGCTATAATTGCACAAAGTATACTTGAGTCCGGCCAGAAAATCAGGAGACAAACACGAATTTGTTGAGGTTCTTGGGCCAGAAATTGGAGAACTTCTTGGTGTTGAACTCGAGCTTCTACGAGCAAAAGATGGAATATGCTCAGCCTCGTGTTTCTTCAAGGCCTTTACATATAATTAAAGCACATGAAATTGAAGCCAAAACTACCAAAAGGAACCCATGACTGACCCTGCAATGTATAGTTTTTTTCTTCAAAGGAACTAAAACTGTTGTATTTGGGTAAACAGTGGGGCCAGGTTTTTAGTTGTTAGCTGCCCAGATATCCTCAGAAGGAATACCAAACTTCTTGCTTATCATTTCTGTATAGTTAAATTCTACAATAGGGTATGTCACAAGGTACTTCACTCCAACACTAGTAGAGAAATTATCAGGACAAGCACATTTTAATTGTAAGTGAAGCATGTAACCAACAGTAAGATGGTTTCTTTTCCACTGATTTTCATCAACAAGCATAACTGATTCGACTAAACCTTCGTAAACTCCACAAGAGAACCAGAAGTCCGAACTCCCTCTTTTCTTGTGGCCTGGGTATAAGAGTACATATAGTCTGGGTAATTTTGCCTGTATACTTGTTGCTTAGTATATGTTATGCATTGGTGGTTGAGGTCATTGGTGGCGCTTGTTTTTATCCTCTATCCATTCGTTATCATGTATTTTCAATCATGTTTTCCATGTGATTATCTACTCACCTGCTCATACTGCTTCTCAACAAGGTTCAGGGAAAGTTAGGAAGTGGAAAGTCAACTTTGTATCTACACAGAGGTATGTTTTATAATCTTCAATCCCTCTGTTCCTCTTTCAATAAGTTACTATGGTGCAATGACTTTTTGATATCTTTTGCTTTGTATGTTAAGAATGCATTTTGAAGCTATAATTCTAAACTAAAACAAAGTCAGCCATTTGTTGTGTGTTTGAACAATTTTGGTGACCATGTTATATAAATTATAATACTTTTGTCATGTTATATTGTCTTGTTTTGCATGCATCATGTCATAAGATCCTTATAACAATAGCATGGAGCAAAAACTGGGAGAAGTAGAATTTTTTGCTGTACTTCAGGAAATGCTATGTATATATTATGCCATTTCCAGAAATATAAGACTGCTTAGTCTGTTTGAATAGGTTTTTTTTTTTTGGAAATATGAGCTTTGTGTCTATCCCTCCTTTAAAACTACCATTATAGCTGTGGTTCACCCATGATCGATCACTACCATCCCAGACGAGAGATTTAATTAGCGTTACCTTGAGTTCTTCTAGCAAACTCCATAGACACTGATTGTGCTACATGAACAGAAATTCCAGCAATTTCAGAAGCATAACCAATAGCAGGTGATGCCATATGAACGTGTCAATAAGTGGTAGATAATACATTTTTGTGCATTTATTGTGACGGTTGCAATTCTGGCACTTGTTCCAAACTAGATTCTTTATTGAATCCATGTAATGTAGCAATATCACATCTTTAGGAAATAGGAATTCACCATTGATAGCAATCGTTGAAACCATTTAGCTATATAATTGTGCTTTAGTTCTTAAAATATGTTGACTTTTTGAGTACCACTCTAGTTAGTGGACTCATTAAACGTCTATTAGTCGCGTCCTCTCATATCTTACTTCTTTAACATGAAATTTTATATTTTCTTTTATTTATGCATTAGAAACATGGACAAGGAGTGGATGCATCACTCGAGGCATTCCGAGACCTATCTGAATGGCGTGGATATGTTTCTGAATTTTGCATTTAGTAATGTGATGACAGATTGGGGGGAGATTTTGTGTCCATGTATGAATTGCGTGAACGGCATGTTTCAATCTCGTAGTGTATGCAAAGATCATTTAATAATTAAGGGGTTTATGCCAAACTATATAGTTTGGAGATTTCATGGGGAAGTTTCTACCCCTCAGCCGATTCAGACGGAGAATAACTCGGTGCCTGATTTTGTTGGTGGTGGTGGTCTACATGATATGGTAAATGACATCTTTGAGGCCCGTCCAGGAGACCCGAGTGTGCAAGTTAAAAACTTTTATAAGTACATAAGTGATGCTGAACGACCGTTGTATCCAGAGTGCAAGACGGAGACCAAATTGTCATTTATTGTTTGGCTTTTCAATTTGAAGTGTACCAGCAAATGGACTGACAAGTCTTTCAATTTGTTACTTGGGAAGTTAAAGGTTATACTTCCGGATGGTGAGACATTGCCCGCTAACTTGTATGAAACTAAAAAGATGATTGGAGACTTGGGGTTCAACTATGAGAAGATCGATGCATGCCCAAATGATTGTATGTTGTATTGGAAGGACGATAGCAAACTGAGTACATGTAAAGTGTGCAAGCAGTCTAGGTGGAAAAATATTCGAGCTGAACCACAGAATGAATTTTCTGAAATGTCTACCGGCAACACCAAAGTAGCTGCAAAGCAATTACGTTATTTCCCTGTGACACCAAGGTTACAAAGGTTGTTTATGTCACTAAAGACGGCTGATTTGATGACATGGTTTAATGACAAACGGCGCAAAGACGGGGTATTACGTCATCCGGCTGATTCAGAAACTTGGAAGCATTTCGATAATTTGCACCCAACATTTGCTTCTGATCCTCGTAATGTGAGACTTGGGTTGTCAACCGATGGTATGGATCCTTATCGCCATGGTTCAAGTCATAGCATATGGCCGGTCGTCCTTGTTGTGTATAACTTGCCGCCATGGATGTGCATGCAACAACGTTTTTTCCTTATGCCTTTGTTGATTCCTGGTCCAACTTCCCCCGGAAATGACATTGACGTGTATTTAAGACCATTAATTGATGAGTTCAAAGTGTTATTTGATGGCGTTGAAACTTATGATGCCTCGAGTAAGACTAATTTCATGATGCGTGCTGCTCTCATGTGGACGATCAGTGACTTCCCCGCATATGCAATGTTAGCTGGGTATAGCACCAAAGGTAAGTTGGCATGTCCAGTTTGCCAAGGAGACACGCGCTCCTGCAGATTGCGTGGCAAGGAGTGTTACATGGCACACCGATCTTTCTTAGATCCTGATCATAAATTTAGGTCCGAAAAGCGAAAATTCGACGGACACTGTGAGTATAGGCCACCTCCCGCTTTGCGTTCGGGGTTCGATGTGCTTGAAGAGATAGATAACATTGTTGTCACATTTGGGAAGACAAGTAGAAGCACCTTGCCATATGACACGAATTGGAGGAAAAGAAGTATCTTTTTTGACCTGTCATATTGGAGGTTTCTTCTCTTACGTCACAATTTGGATGTAATGCATATTGAGAAAAATGTTTGTGACAATATCATCGGGACGTTGTTAGGTATTAAAGGAAAGACGAAGGATACTCTTAAAGCTCGTCTTGACCTGCAAGATAGGAATATAAGACAAGAATTGCATCCTATTGAGGTTGGTACGGGTAAGTATAAATTGCCTGCTGCATCCTTCACAATGTCTAAGAATGAGAAAAAAGATTTCCTCAATGTCTTAAAGAATGTGAAGGTTCCGGATGGATACTCGTCAAATATCTCACGATGTGTCAATATTAAAGAGGGTAAGATTTCAGGACTTAAGAGTCACGACTGCCATATCCTAATGCACCAGCTGCTGCCTATAGCAATAAGAGGCAAACTACCACCACAAGTATGCTCGACTGTAATTGACTTGTGTCGTTTCTTTAGGGAATTATGGTCTAAAAATTACAAAGCACAAGATTTTGAACGATTGAACAAGAAGATAGTGTTGATACTTTGTCGCCTTGAGATGATCTTCCCTCATGCCTTCTTTGATATAATGGTGCATTTGCCAATTCATTTGGCCGAAGAGGCAAGGATTGCTGGACCCGTACAGTATCGTCAGATGTATCCATTTGAAAGGTTTGAACTTCTACATTAGTATCCATTACAAATTTCCCATTTGGTACATTGAGTTAATAATTTTATGCATCTTTAGGTACATGTTTAAGATTAAAGGGTATATACGATGCAGAAGTCGTCCAGAAGGGTCGATCGCTGAAGGGTTATTAGCAGAAGAATGCTTGTCATTTTGTTCGATGTACTTGGAAGGTAATCATTCCGTCTGGAACCAGCATCAAAGAAATGAAGATGGGTATGTAGAAGAAGTATATGAGGGTTTTCCAATATTTCGACGAAAAGGTCGATTTTTAGGTGTTCCTTTATCCATTCATCTTGATGTTAAGGATAGGGAGATGGCGCACCGGTATGTGTTGTTCAACTGCGATGAATTAGAAGAGTATCGCGAGTAAGAGCATTAATATGATACTTATTGATGTTTTTTCCTTTTAATACTATATTAATACATTTGTTTGATGGGCATCCAGCACATTCAAGAAGACTTGTGAAATGACTCTGGGAAGACGCAAAAAGAAACCAACCCCATGGGAAGTCGATAACTCTTTGAAAAAAGGGTTTCAACAATGGTTTATTGACCATGTGAGTTTATACGTGAATGTTTTACAGGATGTAAGTTAATTGATGATGTTTTATGTGCAAATTAAATACTATCTAATACTTCAATGACAATTACACAGGTCCATAATTTAGGGGATGATATTTCTAGCGAAAAACAAGCTCTTGCGCGTGGTCCAAATGGTATAGGCAAGAGGGGTAATGGCTACTTGATAAATGGATATCGCTTTCATACTGAGAGTCTTGAGCGAAAAAGGAAGACACAGAATAGTGGTGTGTACGTATTAGCAGCAACACGTGGCTATTCTTCATCTAGAGATGCAAATCCAGCCGAAGACTTAGTGGAATACTTTGGCATTTTAGAAGATATAATTGAGTTGGATTACTTTGGTGCAGGGAAGGTGGTATTGTTCAAGTGTAAATGGTACGACACAATTAATCGAGATACGGGGATTACCACAGATCCGCACGGATTTACACTTGTTAATTCGAAGAAGTTCGCATACAAAGATGAGCCGTTTGTGTTGGCCTCTCAAGTTGAGCAACTCTTTTTTGTTGATGATATACGAGATGGCGGGTGGCGTGTCGTCGTACGAACAAGGCCAAGGGACTTTTGTGAGAATGTTGAAGTAGAAACAAACACCGATGAGAATATATTGTTCCCAAGTGAGCTTGAAAAGGATGCAGAACATGATGCAGAAGATACGACTTGGGCTAGAAATGATGTTGAAGCTGAATTAATTGATGATCGGGGTGCAAGAAGCTCAACGAAAAGACGAGCGGAGTCCCAACTCATAAATAGTCAGGCTAAAAAGCAGAGATTGAATACCTTTATTGATGATGAATAGGACAATGAAGAGGATAATGGAGATGAAATGGGGGAAGGCGAAGGCGAAGGCGAAGGCGAAGGCGAAGGCGAAGGCGAAGACGAAGACGAATACGAAGACGATGAGGATGAGGAAGACATGGAGATTGATTATGACTCATTAAGCAGTGATTGAACTGTGTTGCTTGGGTGTTTTGGTGCATAATTTCCTTCTTATTGAATGTTCTTGGTTATATTCAATTGAAGGCCTTTTTTGTTCTAGTTGCTCTTCTGTTTAACGTTGTTTATTTTTTGTGATCTCTGAATTTGACACTGCTGGGAAAGACGATATCTTTTCGTTTCTCCAATGTTCCATCTGCAACCTATCCTTTTTGCCTATGCTATTGTACCCTGAGCATGAACCTCTTTCACAAAGGGAGTTTATGTAGAGCCACTTCAGCATTTTCGACAATCAGGAATGGTTCCACTTGGATCACTCTTATGAGTTATTATGAGTTATTCTCAAGAGGCATTGCCTTGACTTTGGGATTGGTCCAGCCTTTATTGGGTTGCAGCTAATTGGAGTCTTCGTGCCCTAGAGGAAGATTGGCCAAGGATGTTATCCTTTTATCATATGCTGGCTTATTGTTGTATGCCGATCCTTAAAGTATATGCGCTCTATATATTGATTCATGTGCTATGATTAGTCTTAATCTTTGTACCCAACCAGTTCATTGTCCTAAGCATGGTAGGAAGTTACTGTGATAGAAATGCAGCTTGTTACTATTTGTCTTTCATACAAAGACTATAAATCTGTCATCAAATTGGTTTGCAATAATCTTTTCCTTCATAATGCATTAAGTTTTCATTGTTATTCGATCTAGAACTCAGATTCTACTTCCTTATCCTAGTAGAGCATAACAAACTGTTAGATCTGTTTTTTGTTCTATTTTACAGTTCCTCCATGGTTTATCCACGTCGGGTACAAGGCCACAAGGGCAGGATCCAGAGGCCACCACCACGGCTTTCACTTAATGACACTGATGAAAGGCGTGAGGCTGAGATGACTACTGAGGCAACTGTTGAGATTCCTGCTGAGGACGCCATTCCCGAGATGGCTGAACAAACTGAAGGGTCACAAGATGACCATTTGGCATCCGCAGCAGGTAATTGCTTTATTATTCGGCATCCGACATCCACAAACAGTTGTACAAGTTATGCATATATGTACTATAAGTCTCCTTGATGTTTTTTTAATCATCAATTTGCCTTAGTTAGTCTGCTTTATGCCTGAATATAGAGGTATGACCCCATGGATTAGTGTTTTATGCCCAAACATACCATGCTTTGCTTTAGGTACTAGGTCTTTGAAGAAACGTGGTCCTACAATGTGCCCGAAAACATGGGCACGAGAGACGCGTGTACATGTAGGGTATGACGAGCGGGGATGCTATGTCACTGGGGCACATAAGGAGCTAAGTTCTTTTATTGGGTGCGTGGCACGTGTGCCAAACCTCTTACCAATAAACTACACCAACTGGGACACAGTTCCACAGAAGGACAAAGACGCAGCTTGGGCAGAAATTGAGGTATAAATGAGGGTTAATAGTATACTTGTTACAACTCTTTTGAGCTTACTACTTTCAAACTGCTTGTTTTTGTAGAAACGATTTATAACTGATCATCCATATGCAAAAGAGGCTATAATGACCAACCTCAACAAAAAGTGGAGAGAATGGAAATGTACCCTGAAACAAGAGTACTTTGATGCAAATGACATTCCTGCAACCTTAAGGAATATTGCACAAGATACTAGGGTTGACAAGGCTCAATGGAACACCCTGGTGACATATTGGCAAGATGAAGCAGTTCAAGTACCCTAAACTCAGTAGTTTTATCTTCTAAGTATAGTTATTATACTTTGTAAAATGTATTGACCTTTTTGTATCACAGAAAGAAGCCAAGGTTAACCGCAATAATGCATTGTCTCTAAAGTACCCACATTGCTTAGGCCGCACATCTTCTGCAAGAAAGACACATAAACATGTAAGGTTTCTTAATTTTAGCATTGGCAGCTATTTAGTGACATAATTCTATGTTGGCATTGTATACATTGTGTGTTTGAAAGGTTAAGAAGCATAAGGTTAAACCTACTCAAGCAACCATGTGGATCGAGTCTCGTAGACGTAATGAGAAAAATGGAGGTGGCTTTCTTCCACAAGCACGTAGTAAAATTGTAAGTTACCTGGTTTATGACGTGTGTTTGTTAATTCCTCAGTAAGATAGCTTTAGCATGAGCATTGACTAACTTTGATTCTGTAGGATGATATCCAAAGACTCCAAGAGGCCTCAGCATTAGAAGATAGCACTGGCGAGATAGACATCCTTACAGAAGTTCTGGGCAAACAACGACATGGTAGAGTGAGGGCTATGGGGTGGATGGCCACTCGTGCAAACACACTAGCCTTGCGTGAGCAGTCCAATAAAGAGAAGGCACTAACTGAAAAGATTGATTCTCTTGAAACTCAACTGAAAGAGATGGGTGAAGTCAAGGCAACAATTGCCTCAATGCAGGAAACCATCAATCATCTAATGCGCCAGCAATCCACAACCGAACAGCCATGTTCTACTTCTCAGGTACCATCGGGATCTCTGTACGCAATATATTGTACCTGCCACTTGCACCATTAGAAAATGCAACTATATAACATCATTGTGTTAAGACCAACAGACCAAGAAACTTTACTTACTTCTCCTAGGATTTTCATGGTTGTCGATAGAGGTTAGTGATGAATGTTCTTTGCACGTGCCTTATTTTGTGCTTCGGCCAAAGGGTGAGAGAGAGGTGATGGCTACAGTGATGTATAATTTTTGAGGTTCAGTTTCTCGTCTGAGGTTGTCTTTTTTTGTGGTGATATTCTGGTGCAGCCGGGCTGTGGTGGCGCTTGGAATGGTGGTTGTTGTCAAACCCAAACCCGACCTACCCACCCACCCAGTTTGTCACCTCTAGGCATAACCAACTACCTTGAAGACCGTTAGGATCAAATTTCAGCCAAAGACCCCTTACATAGAAAGCTGTCATTTTGAGTGAAGTCTACGCCTAATTACATGAATTTCTCTATTGCTTGCTGTATAAACTTTGTTGTTTGAACCTTCAACATTATCAACCTTGTTTTCAAGTGTAAATGGACCGTACCAATTATAATTTTGTTGTTTCAGTCATCTATTTGGATTGGGAAGCTGAATTCTTATCCAATTCAATGGAGTTAGTTTTAATTGTTGGCCAATTCCCAAGTCTTATGCCTTTAACTGGAAATTATAATTCCAAGGACCAATGCTGGCCTCAGAGGCTACCATATTTTGCCACCAGCCGTGACACTGCCCCACCGCCACCATCACGGGCAACCATCTTTTTAGCTTTTATGGCGTATGTAGCACGGATTCCAACTATCTTTTTAGCTTTTTTATATCTAGTGTATCGATTGAGGGATTGTGAATGAGTTTATCTTTGTAGGGGGTCTCTTATTCATTTTGCAAACATTGGCGATAGTATTTTGAGAGCCATATGTACTAAAAATTCTTACCATTTCTGGGGTTTTGGTTTTCTCAAGGCAAGGACTGAGTAGTTGTGAATGTGTATGTCTGAGTGTTTCTTATTCATTCAATTCTGTGTAACCATAGGAAACTCACTGTTGGATGTCCTATTATTGACTTAAGAATGTTGGCTTTACTGTAATCTAAGGAATGAGATCCTGTTGTGGCAGCTTTTGCTTTCTTGGTATAGATAGCTAATTGTATTCAGGGTGTGGGACTTGATGTTTCCAGGCCTTCCTCTTATTTTCATTTACGAGCCTCTGATGCCATGAAATGGTGGTATTTTGTAAAATTGGGCTTTACCCTTGCAGTGACAATGGCATCGCTAAGGACCTTTAGTTGTCTAGAATATGAGAAGATTATACTGACTATGAGAAGATTATATTGACTAGTATGTGCGAATTATGATTGACTTGATTCACCTTTGGCCCAGGTGGGCCTCTAGTTGTCTTGAACAATTCCTTTTTGTATTACATTTATTTATACTCTCTCAGCACATCATTATTGTTAATAATGAACACATTAACCTTAGCTTCCTCGCATTCATCAAAGATATCATCCCTGTAACCCTTATTTATTTAGACATAATTATATTGTTGAGCCTATAGTGTTTTCCACATGATGAGCAAGTTTTTCTTTGTATCAGGTTGTCATGGACGTGAACGCAAATGGACGTAGAGGGGGACTTGGGAGTTGCCATTGATGATGTGCAAGCTATAGATTTTGATAATTTTGTGACTGCATGGGATTTGTCTAGTGTTTGAACAAAAAGCTATGTGGTTAATGATGGTTTCTTGAACGATTTCAAGTTGTACGAGAGTCTATGATGCGTTTTAACTGGATGAATTAGTTTTCTTGAATGTGAATCTTGAAAATGTTATTAATGGTTTCCTGAATGTGATTTATTAATCTTGGTTTCGTGTAAGTCCTTTTATTTATATAAATTGCATAAAACAAAAAAAGAAAATGGATAATTATGGAGGCGGTTGGCAGCATCCAGGAAAAAAAAAATCGAAAAATGCTTATAGCGGCGTTTAGCGTCGTTGCCAAAAGTAATTTAGTTAATTGTTTAAATTAATTTTTTTAGCTATGGCGGCGGCCATGACATATCTATAGCGACGGTCTGTTCCGTTGCCAAAAATGATTTAATTAATTGTTTAAATTTGAATTAAATAGATATGGCGACGCCTACTGACCGCCGGCTTAAATAGCCACCGCCGGTAAAGGATCATTAGGGGTTGGATTAGGGGATAGCAATGCCGGCGTTTGACCGCCGGTATAAACCCATTCCAGCGCCGGCATACGTCTACCGCAACGCGACTAAAGGCGGCGGTCGTGTGGCGCCGGCTTTATCTATGCCGGCGGTTCTTCTGCCTATGCCGGCGTTTTCAGACCGCCGGCTTAGGGGTTTTTTCTTGTAGTGTATTGTGGGCCTTTTTTGTAATAATGAAAAGCTTCGGGTAAATTTAAAATGACTAACGGAAGTTTAGGGGGGTTTTGGTAAATGTCCAATATAGGGTTTTATATATATATATACACACACACACAACTTCTATAGAGCAGCCGTCCCAAACCTTTCCCCATTTTTTTTGTCTGAAGCTCGACCGAGAGAGAGAGATACCGAGAGGGAGAAAAGGGAAAAAAACTAAGGATTTTTCTGGCGATCGAGTGAAGTTTTCTGGTAAGACTTGATTTAGATTTCATATGTATACATATATATGTTTCGGGTTTGTGTATAAATGGGTGAACGGTTCTTTGCGAGAGGGCTGTGATGGGGTTAGACAGTGGGTGGCCTTGGGCTACCATGGTTGTGAGATCGAGTGGAGGGGGCGGCAGCCATGGCTGCCGTGACAGAAGGAGATGGTTGTGCAGCCATGGGCTGCCGTGGTTTACAATAGACGAGTGTGTAGAGAGAGGGTAAACTGAAGTGGGTTTTTGTACATCAGGGGATGTACAGGTCATTGTTTATATGTGTGGCTGTGTATATGTCAGTGCATGTGCGCTATATATATGTGCATGAGTGTGATGAAAAAGAAAAGAAAGAGGGAGAGAAAACCCACTGCCGTAGGCAGTGGGAGGTGCAAGGTGTGGTGGATTTTCAGTGTATGCGTTTGTTTGAGTGTGCTTGTTCTTAAGGTGTAAATAGGTGAGTGAGCAGGGGGGACACCACTGCCGTGAGTCTGTTGGTTCAATGGCTAGAGTGCTGTGAGGCAGTTGGAGGTGCTATATAGGTGAAGCTACCGAGAAGCAGCTGTGAATGTGTGTGTGTGTAGTGTGTATAAAGAGTGGTTTGGAAACCTGTGTGTATGTGTGAGTGATGTGTGCGTGAATGAGTGTTTGTGTGAATGTGTGTGTTGTGTGCTGTGAGCTGTGTGCGTGCATTGTGTGTTGTGTGCATGGTGATGCTGCCAAGAGGCATCCCATGTGTGAGTTGGGTGCTCATGTGTGTGTTGTGTGCATTGTGTGCAGTGGTGTGTGTGTTTGTGTGTCCATGTGTGTGTGTGTAGCTACCAAAAGGCAGTTGTGTGCGTGTGTTTTTGGGGGTGTTTGAGTGCAAAATGTCTAGGTGTGTATGGGTGAGTATTTACGTAGGTGTGTGTGGTTGCATGTGCTGTGCGTTAGAACTTCAGGACAGATTATGCTCTATGCAGGGGCGGATCTCCTGTTCTTGAAATGAATAAGCTTTGTTCAAACCATTCGGTCAGATTTATGGAGTAGCATAACTGGATATGGAGAGGAGAGGAATAGAGGAAGAAGATGGGTCTTATCGGAAGTTACCATACAAGCCTCACTCATGACATTAAAAGAGCAAAAGTATGCCATTGATGCCATTGATGAATGAAATATACATATAAGATACATTTGTGTAATCCATCTTTATTCTTAGACTTAATACTCTCTACTATTACAAGAATGCCATTGATGAATGAAATATACATATAAGATATTTTGCTTTATTCTTCTTTTTAAAGGTCATTAAAGTCTCTTTTTAAACCGCTAAAAAAATATGTTGGTATACTATACATGCCACAAGCTAAATACACTATCTTATGCAAGGTCGAAATATTTGTTGCTAAAACTGTATTGAAGAGACTTTTTAATTCAATATAGTGATAATTTTCTTTCATACCTAGTTGAAAAGATGAGTTAGATGAACTTTAAATTTGGAACTAGTTATATATTTCATAAAGTACTTGAAAGCTCCACGTTTTTTGTTTTTCAGTGCACTAGGTGAAAAATTATAATGCTCATATATGCACTTTATTTTTTCCTTAGTAATATGCAACCTTTGATGAAGTCGATGATTTTTTCTATGCTATACAAATTCAATAACCATGTACGCATGTTTGGTCCCCCCCCCCCCCCCCATAACGCACATCCTGGATCCGCCCCTGGCTCTATGGTCGAAAAAAATAAGAAATTGAGAAACACTGCAGCAGCTAAAGAGAATGAAATGAAGGACTTGCATGCGGAGTGGGCAAGAGCAAGTTTGGAATTAACAAGGTTCGTATCGGATGGTTCTAAATCCCTCAGAGATGGAACTGGTAAAATAGAAAGTATTGCTTGTGTGCCTGTGTACTGGGTGGGTGAGTTGTGTGCTCGTGTGTGTGTGTGTGTGTGTGTGTGTGTGCGCGTGCTGTGTATTGTGTGTGTGATGTGTGAGTGAATGGGTAACATGTGGGTCTGTATAATGAGTGAAGTGTAGAGAAGACGAAGAAGATATGGAGTGTAATGTGTGTAAAGGTGTGTGTAGAGCGTGTACAGTGTGTGTAATGTGTGTGTGTGAATGTGGTGTGTATGCGAGTGAATGTATGTGTGGGTGCGTGGTGTGTAATGTGTGC